>CM052898.1:103329727-103402346 GCA_028534135.1 Potos flavus
AATGACTATTTTTGTCTTGTTTTCAAAACAGAAAATGCTCCAGTTATGCTGTTCTTTGCATACAAAATGAACCAAGAACCCACCATCAACACGCAGTTTGAATTGTGTTCAAAGAAAAGGTAATATATTTTCCTGAGTGTTAAATTTACTAAAATAATTGAATTTTATTTTATTACATCTAACTAGAAGTTACTGAGCAATAGGAAAATAATTGAAATAGATACAAAATAGCTAGATTCTAGTTCATTTGCTTATTCAATGCATTTGTTGTGGTTGAACTGCTTTGGTTTTTGTTTCTACTGCTGGTGTGTTCAGACACCATGTTAGTTACTAAGGTTGTAAATTGAGCAAGATATGACATTCTTAGGCCTCAATTGTTACCCTTTGACTCAAACGTGTATTTATTCATCTCTAGTATGAATCAGTGTTATACAAGGCATCTGGCCAAGACTTGATATGTGGAGACCTGTGCAGTGTCTGATACTTTGCTCTATTTATAAGGTAAAAGTCAGCCTGTCCATTTCATTGATGCTATCGGAAGACAAAAGATTCTTAGATCTGAGAGGAGAGACTTTCCTGTTCATAACATAGCAAGAAGCATGAGCTTCACATCTGCATTGGTCGGCCTTGACCTAGAAGTCCAACTAGGGCTCGGCCCAGGTGGATACTGCAACTTCAGTAGGTTTGGGTCACAGCTGAGATGATGAAACTCCCAAACTTCTATTTTATTTTATTATGTTTTTAAGATTTATTTATTCATTTGGCAGAGAAAGACACAGCGAGAGAGGGAACACAAATAAGGGGAATGGGAGAGGGAGAAGGAGGCTTCCCGCCAAGCAGGGAGCCCAATCTGGGGCTCCATCCCAGGACCCCAAGATCGTGACCTGAGCCAAAGGCAGACGCCTAACGACTGAGCTCCCCAAGCTCCCCATGGAAACTCCTAATCTTTTAAACAATGTGCTGGCAAACCTTGGAAAACTTAGGCTAGAGAAAGATATTATTTTTATCATCCTTACTTGTAAGGAAATGTATCCTGTGCCCAGAAAGGTGATATTATCTCTATCTTTCAAGGTCATTTGCTATACAAATGCCCTTGCAAGCATAATCTAGAATATAACCTGATCCAATATCTGCAGAAATACCAGAAAGCATTATCTCTTACTACAGTATTGCAAAAACATGTTTATTGACAACGAGGCATTCCTAATATAGTAAATGTGAAAGGAAAATAAAAGTGAAATAAGTTAGGGGCTGTTGGGTGGCTCAGCCGGTTAAGTGTCTGCCTTCAGCTCAGGTCATGATCCCAGGGTCCTAAGATGGAGCCCCTCACATCAGGCTCCTTGCTCGTGGCAAGTCTGCTTCTCCCCCTGCCCCTCCCCCTCCTCATGCTCTCTCTCTGTCTCTCTTTCAAATAGATAAAATCTTTTAAAAAGTGAAATAAACTAATAATCCCTTATTTTCTTAATTTTATGTGACTTTATACTTTCTGAAAATTAAAACATCCTTAATACTTATGTACTCAAAACTATCTCTTCATTTATGGTTTCTTCCTTTGGTTTTATTCTTAAAAGTTTTTTCTTTATATTATAGAGTTTAGAAACACTACTTTGGTTCAGAATTTGCTTTAGTTTTAGAATAGCTATAAAAATATCCATATAATTTGTGAATGTTAATTGAAAGACAAACTAATTCATGGAATAGAAACAAAATTGGGAAGGGCAGCAGTTTCATCTGTAAAGACTTGTAATTATAATTAAAAATTAATGTCAACATGTAGGTGAATTGTATTTTCAAAATTAGAATAACTTAATGAACTATACTGTGATACATATTAAACTTTGGAAAAGATGATGTGAAACTTAAAAGAATCTGTTTCAAATAAGTTAGGGAATGTTTATAAAACTTATTGAGTGGAAGAAAAACCTATATATTATCATACCTTAATTAAACAGTCAAAACAAAGAGAAATTATTGATATATGTGGCTTTCAAAATCCTTTAAAGTTATGTATTTTCTAAACTTTTGATTTAATAGAGATAAGTAATGAAAAAATAAAAGAATAATTTAGGCTTATTCATTTTTTATTGTTTTAATATCCTTTTCAGTATAGTGTTTAGCTAATGTCCTTAATTTGTTATATCCAAAATACATAATAGTCTTCTTAGTACCAGACATACATTATTTTTAATATCTATTGCCACATCCTTATACCATAATTTGAACTTAGCTGAAAAATAAGAGAAATATATTTGTAACGAACATTGATGCAAATCAATATGCATTAAAACATAAAAACTACTCCAGGAAGCCAAAAAGTGACTTCTAATCTTCCTTAAGTATAATTTTTAAAACCCTTCCTTCCGGTGTAACATAATAAAAAGATAAAAACATGATCCTTTGGAGTCAGAATATTTCTAAAAGTCATAAATATTTCTAAACAAGTTACTTCTCTCTAGAATGATTATAATTTCTTTACTCTTTATTTTGGAAAATTTCAAATATATACAAAATTTGAGAGAATAGTGTAACCTACCAATGACAATATTGTTTTATCTATACACCTACTTACTTCCCTCCTGATTTGTCTCATAAAAAACCCACACATCATTTCCTTTTATCCATAAATATTTCACAAGCATAGGTTTGTTATTTTAATTGAAACACTTTGAAATTTTAAGTGTTAATAAGGAAAGAAACAGAAGTAAATGTAGTTGAAGTATTTAAGTCAAGTATTCTTTAAAATCATACTACAAATATTAATCTGTCAGATAATGCATCTATGAATACATTGGATTATTCATTAAAATATATGCAAAGAAACATTTGTGAAACTCACAGACTTTAAAGGATTTGAATCTATTAAGGCAAATAAAACCCAGATAAATGTAATAAAGTAGCTTGAACTAGTGGTCTAGATTACTTACCTGATAGAATAGTAAGGCAATCCATAATTAATTGAAATGTTATATAATAGATTTGTGAGTTCAAAGAAGAAGATAGTACATGGTTTATCAGTATGAAGAAGAGAAAAAAAAATTAAGGTACTACCAGGTAGTTTTGATAATGCATCACTTACTTACCTTTTTGAAATAACTACCAGCATTTTCATGAATATTAGCCATTAAATTCATCTAAATTCACATTTAACTTAGTTTCCTTTGTTGTTCCATTATGCTTCCTTTGTTCTCTTATAGTGCTCTACTGAGAACACGCTCTCAAAAAAACACTTGCACAAGAATTCCCCTGTAGAGATCTGCTTTTAGACACCCTGACCAGGAGAGGACCAGACAATAGATATTAAGAATGAGATTCTGGAGTATCATTCTCCAACTATTTCTCAATAAGGAGTCCATCACTCTATATGCCAATACCTCATCAGCAGGAGGAACATTGGTAATATCTGCCATGCTGTAGTAGTGTAATTATTAAAATATACATGTGCCTTAAACTAGGAAGATTCTTTTAGAATCTTTGCCTCTATAAATTTGGCCAATGTGCCCTTGTTAGAAAATAACCACCCCTAGCTTAAAGACTCTACAGAGGACTTAATTGTGGAAAGTGCCTCAAAAGTCAGTTCTGACTTCCTCAGAATTTTCCCTATGTTTCATTCTGTCAACTAGACAATAGTAGGGTCAGCATGGCCTGACTGGGGAGTTACAAAGCATGCTAAGAGAGATGAGATTTATAATCTAAAGGAGCTGCAGGCCATGGTTAACATGTACTAGAATAATCAGTCTTCTGTTGACAAGTTGATTACAACAGTCCATCTACCTACAAAAGGCAGCCATTGATCCTCCTAGGGAGTTGCATATATTTCATATGTGCATTTAAATCTACAACTAATTAATTTGTTGTTTGGTAGCTCATTCTTATTTTGCAGTAAACCCTTCCAACCCACATTCCCTACAAGGAGGAGCCTTTCTAAAGAGCTCAGTCCAGCCCTTCCTACCAATGCTCAGCCAATTGAGAGACCAGATTAGAAGCCAGCCAACTGGAACATGGAAATATCATAATGGTAGGAAAATGAAGGGGAACTGAACTGGTCAAAGAGGAAAGTCCCTGTGGCAGCTGGAGGACAGACACTTTTCCCACCAGAGAGAAGGGTCCTGGAGAATTGAATCTTACATGCAGTGAGAATTGGCTATTGTGGGTTCCTAAAGAAATGCCGTTCAACTCCCCATCTACACAGTATGTATATGATGCTATCAAATTTTGTTCATTTAAAAAAGACTATTTTTTTAGAATAGTTTTAAGTTCATAGCAAAGTTGAGAGGAAGGTACAAGCATACCTGATACACCCCTGATTACCTCTACTATGCATAGCTTCTCCCATCGTCAACATTCTGCACCAGAGTGGTACATTTGTTAAAACTGATAAATCTACATTGACACATCATTATCACCCAAGGTTTATAGTTTACATTACCATTCACTCTTGGTATTGTACATTCTGTGAGTTTGGACAAAAGTATGATGACATGTATCCATACAGGATAGTTCCACTGCCCTAAAATTCCTCTGTGCTCTGCCTATTCAACTCTCTCTCACCGCAAAATCCTAGCAAACACTATTCTTTTCACTGTCTCCGTAGTTTTGGCTTTTCTAGAATGTTTTGTAGTTGGAGTCATACAGTATGTTGCCTTTTCATATTGGCTTCTTTCACTTAGTATTATGCATTTAAGTTTCTTTCATGTTTTTTCATGGCTTCATAGCTCATTTCTTTTTAGTGCTGAATAATATTTTATTGTCTAGGTGTATCACAGTTTGTCCATGCACCTACCTAAGGACAGAATTTGCTTCCAAATTTTGGCAATGATGAGTAAATCTGTTATAAACATCTGTGTGCAGATTTTTGTGTGGACATATGTTTTTAGCTCATTTGGGTAGATATCAAGGAGTATATACTCTTATATGTTCAGTTTTGTAGGAAACTGGAAGCTATTTTCCAAAGTAACTGTACCATTTTGCATCCTCATTAACAATGAATGATTGCTCCATATCCCTGTCAGCATTTGGTGTATTCTGGATTTTGACAAGTCTAATAGGTGTGTAGTGGTATTTCATTGTTTTAATTTGCATTTCCCCGCTGACATATGATGCAAAGCATTTTTTCATACACTTATTTGTTATGTATGTATCTTCTTTGGTGAGATGTCTGTTAAGGTCTTTGGCTCATTTTAAATCAGATTGTTGGTTTCCTTCTTATTGAGTTTTAAGGATTCTTTGTATATTTTGGATAACAATTCTTCATTAGATATTTCTTTTGCAAGTATTTTTCCCAGTCTGTGGCTTGTCTTTCATTCCTTTGAGTTTGCAGAGCAGAAAATCTTAACTTTAATGAAGTCAAGCTTATCAATTCCTTCCTTCATATATTGTGCCTTTGGTATTGTATGTAAAAAGTCATCACCAAGCCCAAGTTCACCTTGACTGATTTTTTTCTCTTGCTCTACAAGTTTTAATTTTGAAATATCGGCCTTATTACTTAGAATTTCTCAAGTGTAAGAAGAACTTTTTTATAATAATTTTATTTTTAATTGGATGCATTTTTTTTTTACTGGAAGAAATAAGAAATTGAGAGTGTCCATGATGCTTTAGCATCTAACTATATAAAAATGTTAGTTGGACTATTTATAATTAGTCAACAGCCAATTCTGTAAATTTTTATTTGGGAAAAGCACTCCAAATGGAGACAAAATGAAGTTTCTTGAAAATGTTTTGGCAGAATAGAGATGCAATTGATTTAAGAGTATTTCTATTTAACAGTTTGCTTTGAGCTTATAAGATACATCGCCATCTGCAAAGTGATATTCTACTAAAAATGTTAGGATCTGTAGAAAATATAAATTGAAAGTATCAACCATTTTAAACTTATTTATCCTAAAATAAATCTTTGAAGGATAAGGCTAACAGTTACATGAAAATAATTAAAAAGAATAAGGCCATGTTGAAAAATGTATTTCTTTAAAAAAATACCACTCCATGATATTAGAAACAAAGTAGCTAAGGAGCCTACCAAAGTAAATGAACCTGTACCAAAAATAATTATTCTATTTATTCAAAATTTTAATGTTAAGCTAATCAATATGTGGAAGTATGTGTGTATTTGTTGGTACGCATATGTGTTTACCTTTCAGGTGTATACACATATTTTATTTTTATCTTTTGAACACAAATTTATTTTTGCAAATAATTTTTAAAAAGCACTAAATCATACATCCAATAATATAATAAAACCAATGTGTTTGTCAACAAATCAATGTTTAAGTATGATAAATGTAATTTATTGCTAGTTCTCCTTTCACTATCAAAAGTATCCCAGTATGGATGATAAATTGTTCAATTACCTTACTCATAATAAACCACTGCTATCATCTGGATGTGAACTTTTTTATTCTTTTCAGTATTTGCTGCATATTTTCTCTCCATTTATTAACTTTTTTTTAGATACACTGCTAACTGTGGGATTTGAGCTTTCAAAAGTCCAAATCACCATATTGTCTGTGTTTTCTTATCTACATTTTTAAGCATTTTCTAGAATATCCTATAGCTATGCCTAGGAATTTTACTTGCATCTAATCTTTTTGTCTTTCCTGGTTTGATGAGCCACCTCAGAATATAATGTATTACTTTCTCTAAATGAGAACATAATTTTTTTGTAACTTCTAGTAATATCTTATTATCTCCATAATTATTCAAAATACAGGTATATTGGGGCACCTGGGCGGCTCAGTGGATTAAGCCTCTGCCTTAAGCTGAGGTCATGATCTCAGGGTTCTGGGATTGGCCCCCCCAAGTCTGGGCTCTCTGCTCAGCAAGGGGCCTACTTCTCCCTCTCCCTCTGCCTGTCTCTCTGCCTACTTGTGATCTCTCTCTCTCTGTCAAATAAATAAATAAAATAAAATAAAAATACAGGTATACTAGTTAACTAAAAATTAACTAAAAAATTAACTTAACTAAAAAATTAACTTAACTAAAAAAATAGTTATACTAATTAGAGTCAGTCCTCTAGGAAGTTATGGCGCTAAGCAGGAGGATTAACAGCAAAGTTGAAGAGAATTGCATTTCATTTTCCATGTAAATGCAAACTTCCATGACAGTGTTCAACAAAATGGCTAAAAGACATGTGGTAGCATGGTGAATTAATGCATATATTTCTCCATTCTGAGAAACTTCCTTTCCCACTGTAGCCACATTAGACATAACAAAAGCTATGGAAAAAACAGTGACTATCTCTGATTACTCCTGACTTCTCCCAATTGGCAGATTCTGTCCACCTTTGCACTGGCCACATTTACAGTATTATGCAAACAATTAGTAGGTAATAAATACTCTGTAATTATCAATATTTTTTATTAAAACACTTCTTATTGATCACTGGGATATTATATGAGTTTTGACTTACCATAAATAATTCTTGGTTTTAGTAAATTCCGAAGTTCCCAGTTTAATATGTCTGAATAAAAACTATATGAGGAGAATGGAAAGTGTTTCCAATTAAGTTATAATAACCATACCAATGACAGCTTTTAGTATTGTGATAACCACACTGAATTTTTTACAAATAAAATCTATCTTATAAATTTCAAAAACTGGAAGGAAGAAAATGAAAAATTCTAATAATGCTTTTATTAATGTCTATGTAGAAATAAATACATATCATGAAAAAAATTTTGGCCATGTTGAACTTTAAAAAATCAGGATTTTGTATCTAGTTGAAAATCGTGAGAGTTAAACATTTTCCTGCCCTTGACTTTGAAAATGATAGAAATTGCTTATAAATCTGCTGACAGGAGAGGAGTGATGTCATGTATAACAGTGAAGTAGGAAGATTTGAAGGTAGGTCTCTCAAAGAAACCATTGCAATGAGAAGATAAATTGTAACAGACTATTTTGAAACTCTGAAGTCCAATTGGACACTTAGAACAACTGGAACATGCTGGGTGAAGGAAAAGACTGTCATTCTTAGGTATGAGTGGTGCTCATAATCATGTCATTTGTCCCCATTTCTCAGTCCCATCTGGACTGTAGGGTGAGGGTTCAAGTTTCTGGAGCAGCTGGCTGGTGCTCCCTAGACCACAGCAGCTTTCCCCTCTAGCATCTATGGAGAGATTTAAAGGGCCAGTGCACTTTTTCTGTTCCCCTTTCTGGAGCCAGAGATCTAAGAAAATATCTGTTAGGTTACCAGCTGACCACAGAGTAATGAAACAGAAATTTCAGTACCTCGCACAAAACAAGAATACATACTTTTCAAAAAATAGTTTGGAAAAGTCATAAGTGGATTGCTGATTTCTCAAAAGCAGGAATCAGCAATCTCTAAAGAGGGGGAGACCCAGATTTTGAGAGCTACTACATTAAAGTCTCTTTAACAAATGGTGCTGGGTAAACCAGATATCCACATGCAAAATAATGGAAGTGGACCTTTGACTTACATCATAAAAAAATTAACTCAAAATGGACCAAAGACCTAAAAAAGAATGAAAACTGTAAAGCTCATAGGAGATATCACAGGAAAAAAAAACTTCATCACATTGGATTTAGTAATTTTTTTTTAATATGACACCTAAAGTATCCCAGAAAAGTGGAAATAGATCATTAGATTTCATCAAAATAAAAAACTTTTGTGCATTAGAGGATATTATTAATATATTAAAAAAGCAACCCATAAATGGAAGGAAATATTTGCAAATCATGTATCTGATCAGGGACTAATTACTAGAATATATAAAGAACTTCTAAAACTAAACAAAACCACCACCAAAATGAGCAGCCTGATTGAGAAATGGGCAAGGGATTTGAGAAAATATTTTTTCTAAAGAAGAAGTAAAAATGCCAATAAGTACATGAGCATGCAAAGATGCTCAACATAATTAGTCGTTAGGAAGATAGAAATATGATCCTAATGAGATAACACTTAACCCCACTACAATGGCTATTATTAAAAAAGATTGCTAGTGGCATTGTAAAATGTTGCAGCTGCTAAGGAAAAGTTTGACAGTTCCTCACAAAAAAGTTAATTGTAGTTACTGCATGACCCATTAATTCCACTTCTAGGCATATACCCCAAAGAATTGAAAATAGAGACTCAAACTGATATTTATACATCAATATTCATAGAAGTATTTTTCACAATAGCCAAAAGGCAGAAACCATCCAAGTGTCCATCAAAAGATGAATGTATAAATAATTGTGGTATATACATATAATAAAAAATTATTCAGCCATAAGAAGAAATGAAATTCTGATACATGCTACAACATGGATGAACCTTGAAAACATTGTGTTAAGTGACGTGAGCCAGACACAAAAGGATAAATACTGTATGATTCCACTTACATTGGTTACCTCAAATTAACAAGTTCATAGAAACAGAAGGTAGAATAGAGGTTACCAGGCACTAGGAGGATAGAATATAGAATGTTACTGCTTAATGCCTAAAGTTTCTATTTTTGGTGATGAAAAAGTTTTGGTAATGCTTATACTACACCATGACTATACTTAATGCTACTAAACTGGACACTTAAAAATGGTTAAAATAATAATCTTCGTGTTTTTTTATATTTTACCACAGTAACAACTAATTGATAAAGTTTATATTTAGCATATGATTATGCATATAGGTTTCATGAGGCAAATTATTACCTTTTAAAAATAATATTTAGCAACATGATAGAGTTTTGGAGTTCTTTGTCACAATGATTACACCCAAGGATTTTCAATTTTTTAAGTAAATTTAATAGTACAGGCTTGCTGGTATCTCGTACATCAAAATAGTAAAAAAAAATCCACATAGAGTATTATTTTAGAATCATTTCATAAAGCACTTTCAAATATAAACCTGAAATCTATATGTCTGCCTTACAAGTAACAGGAAAAGCAAAATAATGACATCCAACAGAGATTTCTTAAATGATCTCAGAGCACTAGTAATATAATCTTCATATAGATGTAGAAATAAATCTTTGGAAATTGATGTTATTCAAAAATAATTATTTCCTGTCTTAGAGTTAGCTCATAATATAAAAAATCCATATAAAATTTTAACTTTAAGCATTGGTGGCTTGATTTTTCTCATTATATTTTACAATCCAGTATATTCACAAGATAATCAGTTTGTATAAAGAAATGTCTTCCTGATAATTACTTTTTACTACTTCAATTATTTCGATTCTCCACCATCAGTCTATTGTCACTAAAATGTATTATTTTATTTATTTTTTTTAAAGATTTTATTTATTTATTTGACAGAGAGAGAGATCACAACTAGTCAGAGAGACAGGCAGAGAGAGAGGGAAGCAGACTCCCTGCTGAGCAGAGAGCCTAATGCGGGGCTCCATCCCAGGACCCTGAGATCATGACCTGAGCTGAAAGCAGAGGCTTAACCCACTGAGCCACTCAGGCGCCCCTAAAATGTATTATTTTAAACTTTACTTTTAAAAATATATTTGAGAGATGAATATTACCTACCAGGCATAATATACTGCTGTATAATAATAATGCAGACCTGGAAGTCTTCATTTCTATTGAATTTGCTTATAACAGGGCAGCTTTATTTCTTTACTTCTGTAATATGTCATGCTAATATTAAAAAAATGGGAGAAAAAGTATAAACTTTAGTTTTAACAAATCAAATAAGTATCACTTGATTTTAATTTCATGAAGTCATTTATTTTTTTTATTTTTTACATTTTAAAGATTTTATTTATTTATTTGACAGAGAGAGAGATCACAAGTAAGCAGAGAGGCAGGCAGAGAGAGAGGGGGAAGCAGGCTCCCTGCTGAGCAGAGAGCCCTATGTGGGGCTCGGTCCCAGGACCCTGAGACGATGACCTGAGCCAAAGGCAGAGGCTTAACCCACTGAGCCACCCAGGCACCCCTCACGAAGTCATTTAAAACTTCTTGGTTTTTTAAATTTCTTTCAATGAATGAGACTCTGAAGTGAACTTTAGAAAGTCTTTAATATTATAGTTCAATTCTTTGTTATAAAATCTAAGGGTTTTTTTGTTGTTGTTGTGTTGTTTTTAATTAGCAAATGATTTGCTTTTCTAAAGGCAGATGGTACTCCAAAAATGTCCTGCTGTAAACCTCAGAAACTATAAATAAAATGAGATTGTGTTACGTTGAGTGACAAATTGACCTTAAGATATGGAAATTATGCAGATGGGTCTGGTTTAATCATATGAGTCCCTTTAAAAGCAGAGAGCTTTCTCAGGTTGATGGTAAAAGAGGAAGCCAGAGAGATTCCAAAGGGGAGAAAGACTCCATATGCCCTTCTTGGTTTGTAAATGGAAGAGGCCACATATGAAGGAATGAGGTGGCCCTTAGAAGTACTTAGTGGCCTCTGGCTGAAAGCCAGCAAGGAAACAGACTTCAGACCTCCTACTGCTAAAACTGGGTTCTGGTAACAACAACATAACTGAGCTTGAAGTGGATTCTTGCCTAGAGATTCGAGATAAGGGCCTATTCTTGATTTGGGCTTTGTGAGATCCTGAGGAAAAAAAAAAAAAAATGAAAACAAAAAGCAAAAAAAATCCAAAAAAACAAAAAACAAACCCAGCCAAACTCACCTGAACATGTGAGCTAGACAACTGTAAAATAATACATGGATATTTTTTAAGATGCTAAATTTGTGGAAATTTATTATGCAGCAATAGAAAATTAATATGTATACTTCTGAAAGCCATACATGATTTCGCTTTTGTGATTATTAAACTTTTAGGTCATCCAAAGGGCAAAAGATGCATGCCTCATTAGGTCTAGTAGATAAGGTAAATGGAATCGCCCTCTGAAATTAAAATTGTGAAATTAAGAGTGATATGCCCAAGTTACCTTAAAACAATGGGTTATAAACATTTGGATATAATGTAAATTTAATAAAACTATCAAATACTTTTCTCAGAGGGAAAAAAATAGATTTGCATATATAGGTATAAAAGTTTGTATGGAATATCAAGATTGATATTGAGACCTTCTCACTAAAATGACAATTACAGAACCCGCAGAGCAAGATTGTGAAGTAGTTTAATGTACTAATCTAATCAGAAATAATTAGATCATTTAGAATAAAGGTAGATAAAGTCCACACACATTTTAAGGGGTCCCAGAAACAAACAAGAGCAGTCCTACTCGGCCATTGTCTAGAAGCAGGTTTCCAGGCAGGCTGGGATAAGTATCCGGCAAACTTCGCTATGGTCTCCAACTGTTAGAACCTCTTGGATTTTTATATTTGATTCATTAAACCATTTCTCCTTCTCCTGATTCCGGGCTCTAAAAACAAACAACTGATCATCTATTTTCCAGTGTAGCTTATCTAAAAATTCAGTATAAACTAGTCAGACTGTTCCACCTATCTAATATCCCTGGGAGTTAGATACCTCACATCATAATTGAACTTTGAACAGTCTTTCAAAGTTACCTCTAAGTCTTTCTTAGCGCTACCAACAGAAATTAACAATACTCAGCTGGAACAACTCGGGGGGAGGGTGGTAATGAGACTGAGGTTTTGTCCCACAAGTTGAATGTCAACTTGGACAGTGATTATTCACTAAGGCAACAGTATGATGGCCAGGGGATCTCCTCTAGGTGACATTTATTTATTTATTTATTGACACTCTTTTGTTTTTTGTGTGGGTCTTCTTGAATTCATATACATTTAAAGAAAGTAATACTTAAATGTATGGTATTAAAAAGAATCTTTAATTTTTTTTTATTTGGTGTTGACATTAAATTAAATTTTACTATATAGCACATTGTAGCTAAGGTTAAAAGGTCAGGAATAAATTCATGTTTAGAATGGCCAACATTCAAAGAGACTAATTAAAAAGATGGGCTTCATTTACAACCTTTTTCTAAACAGCTTATGTTATTTCCTTTGACACTACCAGAAACCTTTCAGGTTACCACCTGCAAACACTGAGAACTTGTTGGAAAATTAATGAGCATTATACTGCTTCTTTCTCTCCCCCAACCAATCCCTAATGCTTACTTTTCCCTC
Organism: Potos flavus; assembly: GCA_028534135.1. Taxonomy (NCBI): domain Eukaryota; kingdom Metazoa; phylum Chordata; class Mammalia; order Carnivora; family Procyonidae; genus Potos; species Potos flavus. Next base: position 103,342,719 of record CM052898.1, read on the forward strand.
TCTTACTTTCTTCTTCCTAAAAAGTCTACAATTATGAAAAATAAGATTTGTCTCATGTGTTTGAATAAATTATTCCAAGGGCCTAATCAGTCAATAGCTAACTAACTTTGGGGCTTTGAATAATTACTTTGTAATCTAACTTTCTTCAAAAGTAGATTTCCATTTGAGTTTGTGCTATTTTTCATTTTAAGTATATAGCATTATTCATATTAGTTTAAATGGGGGTGTAATATAAGGTCACAAAATCTTTCACTAGGAAATATTATGGTACTGTTTTTCAGAGTAATAACACATGTATGGTGTTTATTTTCCATGATTTTATATTTAAAGTGGTAGTAAGTCCTTTTTTTTTTTTTTTAGATTTGTGTACTTTGAATTTCTCTTAGTCTATTTTCCTTATTTTCCTTATGCTCTTTGGAAGAGCAGTCCTAAATTTTGATGATATCTAGTTCGTCATTTTTTTTGGTCTTTTATGGTTTGTGCTTTTTGAATCCTATCCCAAGAAATTTTTGCTTAACTCGAAGTCATAATGATATTCAAAAAGAATATCTTTTTTTTCCTAGAAGTTGAACAGTTTTTTAGCTTTTGTGTTTAAGTATATGATCCAGTTTTTATTTAATTTTATTTAATTTTGTATATGATGTAACCTCTATATTTCCATTTTTCTTCTATGTATGTATGCTATATTTTTAATCAGTAACAATATAGCAACTATTTTTCTGTGAGTGAAAAATTCTTTATATATAACAGATCATTTTCAAATTACTAAGCCAAAAGTGTCTCAAAATGGTTGAAGACAATAAAACTTCCCTAAATGTATTTAGTAGCACACTTTTTTCATGGAGTAATGTTTTGCAAATCTTTTGAACAGCAATAAAATTAAATCCTAATAGAATCATTTCTTTGGTAAACATAATTCATGAAGATTTATAAGAAATGTAAAATTAAAGAAAAAGAAATGTAAAATTTGTAGATATCACTTTGCAATAAGATATTTCAAAACCAGAAGGAGATATTTTGTTGCAGAGGAGGAAATGGTGAACTATCCTTCTAATGAGCATACTTCAATTTTCTTCTAATTAACGAGGCTTATCAGGGAAATTCCCACCCAATAGCAATGATTACCACCAAGGTAATCAGTCCACTTACTAACACTGTAAAAGTGAAATAACTTTTCAATCTTATTGATAAATCAAGCTATATTTCTACTAAAAGTCAGACAGGGTAGTGAAGGTTTTCATGTTATTTTGATACCAATAACTACCTGGTCCACTGGTACCATATACTCTCTTTTTAGGAAATGGTTACTGTCTCAGTCAGGGTTCTCTAGAAAAACAAAACCGTGGGAGATAGATGATAGAAAGATAGATGATGGATAGATAGATAGATAGATAGATAGATGACAGATAGATAGATGATAGATAAAGAAAGCAAAGAGCTCTCATCATAAGGAAATTTTTTTTCTTTTTTTCTTTTTATTGGGTCTATATGAGATGATAGATGCTACCTAAATTTAATGCTGTAATCATTTCACAGTATATGTAAGTCAAATCATTATGTCTTATACCTGAAACTTAGATAATGATGAATGTCAATTATAACAATAAGATTGGGGAAAAAAAGATTCTGTCCAAGGAGGAAGAAACCAAGACATAAAGCTTTACTGCTCTTGTCTGTATATAGAGTCTTTGGCAGTTATATAAATCTGTCATTCCATAAAACAAGTCTTTCCCTGCCAAAAGTAAAGGAAAAGAATGGAACTCATGGAGTATTCTAAATACTTAAAAACTATATTAATAATACATTACATTAATTAGCCACTCCATCCATATTTTATTCATTTTAACTGATATCTAGGTAATGACAATTATTTTCCTTCAGCAATAAAAATCTAGGTTCTGAATTTCTTTTCTCTCTTTGGAAATGAAAACTTATATTTTCATTAAGACATTAAGATATCACTCTTAAACCAGGGTTACCTCTAGTTGGTTTATCAAGGGTTTAATAATAGGGATTTATTAAATTTCATAAAAAAGAGGTTCTTTTAAGATTATAAATACAGTAATCTAAAAGGTAGAAGAAATTTGAGCTTTAATCTCAAAGGACAAATCAATGTATAGTTACTGAACTTTGAATATTATATAAATTTTATATGCTCTACACTATTTCTTATGTTTTAATATATTTATTAGGGAAGTCCAGACTACTTTTAATGGCTTTTCTTGCTGATAACTTTATTCAAAGGTCACCATAGGGAAAATTAGACTACAGTTTAATTCAATCATTAGAATACTTTTTTTTTTCTGTTTCCGAATTTAATCCCCTTCCTCCTATCCAAAGATATTCCAGTTCAGACACTCCAGCTAGATAGAGCTAAGTTTCCATGCCACTCATAAGGGCCATAATAAATACATAGTCACCTTGATACGGTATATCTAAGAGATACAAATAGTGAACATATGATTTAAACTGAAAATAAAGACATTTAATTTGGCAAAGTTTTGGGGGCATTTATAAGGAGAAATAGATTGCAAAATGATGAAATGCCTCTGTCTTTACGTGATTCATAGGGACAGTGTGAAACAAATATAAAAAAGGTGCATTGTTGGGCGCCTGGGTGGCTCAGTGAGTTAAAGCCTCTGTCTTTGGCTCAGGTCATGATCTCAGGGTCCTGGGATCGAGCCCCACATCGGGCTCTCTGCTCAGCGGGGAGCCTGCTTCCCCCTATCTCTCTCTGCCTGCTTCTCTGCCTACTTGTGATCTCTCTATGTCAAATCAATAAATAAAATCTTTAAAAAAAAGTGCATTGTTTGCTTGTCTGCTATGTGGAATGGGAAAAATAACATTTTCAATCACATAACATAGTGTCCTGGTACATGGCAACTGTTTAGTACATGATTAGATAAAGATTAATGTACCACTCTCATTTTCCCTTCATGTCATTACAGTTGGTCATGAGAATCAGTTTTGGTCAGTGGGCGCTAAGAGGAAGAGATTTTGTCAAGCTAGTTGTTTTGTCTTTAGGTTTTCATGATTGTCGCAAAAGAGTAACACAACCTGTCACAATAGTGTCCCAAACAAAGGTTCTCTCTTCATGTACCAGTTTCTTTAATGAAAGAAGAGACAAACACTCCCCAGTGTACACAGCTAATAACTGCAAGAGCAAGAATTAAAGTCCAGGTAATTTACCTCTGGAGACATTGCGCTTCACCACCATGTCCCAAGTTTGGTGTCAGTGATTTAATAGCAGATGATTACTCTTTCTAACACATATCATAGCATTATTCTCTCCTCTGAGAGTCTGATTTGAGTTAGACAGATGTTAAAAAGCCATTTGAATGGTGAATTATTTTTGGAGAAAGAAACCTTTATAAACTTCAGTTTTAAATAAATACTTGGAAGTCCAGTATCACTGCTGTGAAGATAGGATTTGTTCTACCAATAAAATCTCCTAATAGGCAAGCAGTACAAAGTAAGATTCACAGGAAGTGCAATGTAATTAGTGGAGACATAATGTCAAACGCTAAGCTGAAAAACTACTATGTTCCAAAAAGTAAAAAGATATTTAAACATTTGCATAAATATTGTATATTTGCTTAACTGTGAGAATTTCTTAACCTTGTAAATAAGTGTTAGTGCATTTTGCTGAAAACTTAGAAGGAAAATGCATTAAGTTTGATGAAATGATCATATTAACCTCAAGAAAAGGAAAATTATAAAGCCTATTTTGGTAGACACTAATAGTTAAAACTATATCAGTAATAAGAATAGGTTACTCTTTATTTGGAAAATTGGATATTCAACTAATGAAAAGAAATTAGAGCTTTCTTATGGTACTCATTTCATTTTAAGCATACTAATACAGTTGAATTTTTGCCAAGAATAATAGTTTTTAAGATGACTATGACTATTACCTATAGATTATAGTGGTATCCAGCTGAGAAGTATTATAGTTATTACTGTTGTGCTATACAGAAGTTTTTGTGTTTGACTTGTTATTTTTAAGTTTATGGAAGTAAATATTACCTTTAGGAGTTATTACGGGTGCAATCTTAATGACACTAAACAAATTTAGACTGTGGCTTAATGGGGTCAAAACAGCCAATAAACTAATTTTATTTAGAATAAAAATCAGTTTTATCATTTGTAGAGACTTTAGTGAGGCTCTCATGGTTCTTTTGTGGACACTCTTGTCCTTCATTCTGAGTAATTGTTGCCAGGATCTATTGGTTGTAAAATATTTTTAGTATCATCTCTGTTATCAGTGTAATTGTGTTTTCTCAAAATTCATTTGTTGAAGCTTTAACCACCAATGTGACTGTATTTGGAGATAGGGCCTTTAAGGAGGTAGTTAAAGTCAAATAAGTTCATAAAGGTAGGGCCCTAATTGGATAAGTATCCTAACAAGATCAGAAAGCCACACCAGAAATCTCTCTCCCTCTGTGCACACAGAGAAAAAGGCTATGTGAGGACACAGCAAGATTTCCATCTATAAGCCAAGAAGAGGGATCTTACCAGAAACCAACCATGTTGGCACCTTGATCTTGAACTTCTAGGCTCCCCAATTGTGAGAAAACCATTTTTTGTTGTTTAAGCCACCCAGTCTGTCTATCATATTATGGTAGTCTAAGAAGCCACTACAACCCCTGAATTAATCTAGGTAAATGAATAGAGTACTATTTTGTCAAAGTGATTTCTAATCTGGGTTGGAATTGATCTCACTGAAAATGCTAATAGTTTTGCTCATACCCAAGTTATAAAACAATGCTAAGAGGTTTACTAATTATGAACTTAAATATTTAAGAGCCTTGGATTTACTGATTCTTCTGATGTTGCTGATATAGTCAAAGACGTTTTGAAGCTAAACTTAAGGCAAGAATCATCATATGGAGACTTGAGGAAAATACAATGGACAAATCAAAAGTATAACTCACATTGACCTCCTAAACTAAATTCTGACTCTCTCGCCACTCCCACTTTCCAAACACTGATATAAACCTAAAATGGTTATGAAAGAAAATCCTTAAAATAAAAATAATCCAGGAAATGGCAACATTATGGTAAAAGAGGGTGTGACGTGGATGGAGTCAAGGTACTACTGAATTTAACTTATAATAAAGGAGACAGTTTGGGATGATTATATGTGAATGAGTTCCAATCTCTGATTTTTTTTTTCTTTATTTTTTCAACTCGAAGAGCTGATCCATCCACATCTTTTATTACTGCCATCAGCCTTCAAATTCAAGATCAAGTTCTAATCAACCTTCCAGAGCCTCTGCTAGAATTCTTGCTACTTAGAGCCTAGGGGAATGTGTCCCTATCTGCCAGAGTCTAGGCAAGCAAGCTAACGGTAGTTCACGACTAATTTGTTTCCCTGTCAAAATGCTTAAACCATATATTTTAAGCACCAGCAAGAAAACCTAGGAAATAAAAACAGGAAATGTCAAGTGGGTATGCCTATTTAGCTTCTTACCCTATTATATTTATCTTAAATATTACTTATGCCTTCCTATATTTTTTCATAAAATCCATAGTTAAATTATGATTTGTCATTATCAAAAGTGGATCCCTGCCTCTATTTATAGTCATCTTTACACACTGTCCAAAGTTACCTTCATTTTTTTTTCAGGGCTAGGAGACTCTAGTTCACATGTGAATTTTCCAAAATAATTTTTTATCTGTATTTTGAAGAAAAAAAAATGCACTCCCAGTTCTCATGTTGTTTTTAAAAAACCACAAGTATCTATTTCTATCATTCTATTATCAAACAAAAAATTACTTCTGGCTTTTGGTAATCCAAGGGTGTTTTCTATTGCCATAGCATCATTGATGGTTTTATCTACTACTGGCTGATAATTTTCATAAAGCATGTATTGTATTAAAATAAAGATTTAGTGGTTTTGTTAATGCTTATGACCATTGCAAAATTTTAGATATTTGAACTCTGTTGTACTTGTTATCTGTTTGTCATTGCGTTAGGTGTTGGGATACTACAAATGGGATAGATGTGAAAAGGTGAAAAATAAACGTAGTAAAAAGATGTTCTTTGCATAATTGTTCATAGTGAAAAGCTGGAGATAATATTAATGTCAATCAATATGGAATTTTTTTTTATATCTATAGTAGAAAATACAAGGCAGTGCTTTAAAAAATTGTAAAATTCTATGAACATAAATAAGGATTTTAAAAACATATTAAGTGACAAAAGAAAACTGAACATTTTTAATGTTTTATCCCATTTACGGGGAAAAAAACTTGACAAGCCAAAATTATTTCTATGTGTGTCTGTGTGTGTATGTATGTGTGTGCATGTGTGAATATACACATATGATTGCAGACTTATAGATGTAGTTCTTTTAGAGACTCAAAATCAAACTTTGGTTGATATGTTTGTTATTTTCAAATAGTCTTATTGAGTCTGTTTGGTGTTGAAATGACAACAACAACAAATCCTAAAAAACTCAGTTAATTGAAAAGCTGTTGCAGAGCACATATTACCACCTACCACCTATGTGAAAATCTTTCCACAAAACTCTCAATTTGTTAAGTTCTGGTTATTTTTTGAAAATTAAGTTTAGTTATTATAGATCCATTTGAGTCATAAATTAGAGCAGAGAAAATTCACTATAATCATGTTGTCCTTGACATACCTAGGCTATAATAATATTTTATAAGGCAGGTTTGGTGCATACCTTCCTTGATTATTACAAACAAGCGAATCAATTAATTTTCACATAATTGTATACCTATTGTCAGTTACTGCTATTCCAGTCAAAATAATTTTTGCAGAAATGCTGAGCTTGTTGCAAATTGTGCTCTTCAATTTAGTGATTAAGACCAAAAAAAAATCATGATTTTTTTTAGGTCCAAATTTTTGAGGTTTTAATGAAATTGAGAAACATTTCATAAAATTTAATTTAATATGCCTTAACATTTCTGTGAGGTAGTTAGGTAAACAGTACAACCCATTTTAATACATAGTAAACAGAAGCATGGGCAAATGACATATACATTTATTGGCAAATTGTTTAATTATGTCATATATTAAATAAAACCTGCATTTTCTAATATTAAAGAATCCACTATTTCTAACTCCAAAGTAAAGGAGTTCATTGAGAATTTATCCTAATACTTATCAAAGTAAAAATATTAAAAATATTTGCCTATGATTCCCTTTCTGTAAGGAACAACCTCAAATAGCAACTTATTTACTCATCTGCTTGCTTTTCTCTGAAGAATGTTCTTTTGTACACATATGCTCACATCACCTCCAGAATGTTAACCCCAAGGGAAATATAGCACCATGCAGTGGAAAGAAAATTGGGAAGGGGTCAGGAAACTCATAGGGCTATGAAAAAAGTTGATAATTCAGAGAGTGGGTTCTGGAGCTGGACAGCCTGGAAAGGAATTCTGGGTCTGCTAAGAAGTACACATGTGAGCTAGTTATATAACCCTTGTATGTTTCTCCTTCAGTTTCTTCATCTTAATAATGGATATCCCCATAGGTTGTATATGTAAATATTACATCAGTTAACATATACAATCTGCTGAGAACAGCTTCCTGGATCACAACAAATGCTCCATAAATGTTAGTTAAGATTACCATTAATTAGTCTGTGTGTCCCAAGTTTCTCTTTAAAAATTTGCTAATCTACAGAACATTTTAGCCATTTACAATATTAAGATGTTTGGTTATAAGAGTCGGATATAAATCTGCCTTTGGAATAAAATTAGTGGCTATTTGCTTAGCTAAAGAAACAACAATAAGGGGTGCCTGGGTGCCTCAGTGGGTTAAAGCCTTTGCCTTCGGCTCAGGTCATGATCTCAGGGTCCTGGGATCGAGCCCCACATGGGGCTCTCTGCTCGGCAGGGAGCCTGCTTCCCCCTCTCTCTCTCTCTGCCTGCCTCTCTGCCTACTTGTGATCTCTCTCTCTCTCTCTCTGTGTCAAATAAATAAATAAAATCTTTAAAAAAAAAAAAAGAAACAACAATAAATGTACCATAGACTATAGAAAAAGCTTAAGTCCAGATTACATTGGAAGCACTGAAAGATATTTTAAAAGTGTTAATATCCAAAAAAAAAAAAAAGTGTTAATATCCATGCTTTCTGCCAGAAAAATTAAATCAAAATATAGGGATGGGGCTTGAGTTTGGCCATCAATTAAAGATTACCAAATGAGCAATTCTGAGCTAATCTGAAAATATGTGACATTTTTTCTTTTCACTGCTCTACATTTTTATTCCTCCCATTAAATTTTATGAAGAAAAATAAAAATACCTATATATAAACTCTTAGCATGTTGATGATAAATTGATAATAAACAAAACAAATAAAAACAGTGAAAGAAAAACAAAGTTGTTTTTTTGTTTTTTGTTGTTGTCCTTGTTTTTCTAACTACCCAGTGAAAATATTTACTCAGGTTTCTGAGATCTTTTGGGAATCTGGAGAGAATCTTTCACATGTTCATGTTCACTAAGGTTCTGTTTCTTGGACTTTTCTACTGCAATTATTAAAATCCTTCTTTTATAATCTCATTCATGCCTCAAACTTTCATTTTTACCTTTATTAAATTAATCACTTATCAGTATATGTGTGTTCTCATTTAACATTTCAAACAACCTTTTGAAAATCTCTGGAAATCCCTGACACTGCCAATTTGGCATTTTCAATACAGAATTAATTATCTTCCCTTCAAAAAAGCTTCAAAATCTAGATTTCTCCATTTCCAGTAGTAGTGCTATTCTTTTCTCAAAGTAATATGTTAGATTTAATTAATTACTTATTTTTTAAAAGATTTATTTATTTGAGACAATGAGAAAGAGAGATCATGAGCAGGGTGGAAGACAGAGGGAGAAACAGATTCCCGCTGAGCAGGAAGCCTAATATGGGGTTCAATCCCAGGACCATGAGATCATGACCTGAATCAAAGACAGAAGCTTAATCGACTGAGCCACCCAGGCTGCCTAAGATTTTAATCATAACTCTCCCTCATGCTTCTTGAGTTTCCAAACTGAACTTTTTATACAATTGGACATATTCTGTTTATTAAGTTACTTATTACTTATCTATTACAAATGTGATCTTTTTTATAAAGAGCAATTTCAATTTCAAATGACAATGTACTCATTTGTCTATCCACTTCTTTTAGGAAGTTTTTTTTTCCCCCAAACTCTTTTATTACCTCCAGATTTTCTTTGTTTTTGTTTTTTAACTCTGTTTTTTTAATGTATGTGTTTTAACTTCTCGTCCCTTATAACCCTTACAGAAATAATTTTGCACTTATGAAATAGATTAATCACTGTCTCTTGTATACGCTAGAAATTTTGAAGATTGACTATGACGTTCACCTACTCAAACATCTCCAGTCTTCCCTTATTCACCTAAAGCTGCTTTTGTCATTATTGGCATTCATCTGCCCCCTATACAGCCAAAATGTTCACTAAACTGTAATCCGAATGATCTATTTATAAATCTTTCAAACTCCTACACATTTTGTTTAATCCAACTGAAAAGACAACAGAACGTGTTTATAAATGACATTCCTTTCCATCATCTCCAGTTTTATATTAAAATGTTATTGAGGGCTGGGATTCATTTTTATTCCACTCTGTATTCTGTCAATGGCCTTACTAAGAATAATATTTAATTCATTCAAAAATATATTGAGTATGTACTGGTACAAAATATCTATGAAATCTAAAATATATAGGAAAGATAAAGTTGTTAAGGCAATTTGCAGATTTTTCTGGGGAAAATACTCTGCAAGTCATAGCATTTGAAAACAAAATAAAGGGATTCTGTGTAGGTATAAAGACAACAACTTATAAATAAGTGATAAAATGGATTCTTAGTCCAGAGTGTTTTCCAATCCAACACAGCTGGCTTTAATTTCCCACTTTTTTGTCATCCAAAATAACTTCAGTGACCACAGTATATAAATACAGCATAACCAAGAAGGGTTATGCTTTAAATACTACTTTGATTGAGCCCATGCAACCATAGCATACATCTTCTTTAATCTATCCTAACTCAAAAAATGGTATAGAATTTTTTGAAATAAAAAATTGGTTTAGAGAGAAACTATGATTTACAATCTGTCTCAAAATGGTTTGTGTGGTGAGAGGAGGAAATAATTAAAAGAGAGCATTCTGCTGGAAACTGTATTCATTTATTCAAAAATACCTCCCACAAAGCCAGGAGCAGCAATGGCATTGGCCTCTTCTGCTCACATCCAACACAGAAAGTATTAAGTAATGATTTCTACTAGTAAAGCGTCCTGTCCTGTTTAAGCTGATTCGAGATATTAAGAAGGCTTTACTCTTTTTCTTTCTCAGTAATATATCTGCAACGGTTCAGGATCATGAACCTTGATTGTTAAAAACCATAAAAATAAAAAGACAAAATATCCATTTCAGTTTAGACGGTTTTGTGGAAGAGCAGGTGGCTGATAAAAAGCCCCAGTCCTTGGTGTGGAGGCAAAAACAGCAGTTGAAGAGCAAAGAGCACCCTTTCCCGTGGAGTTTAAATTAAATTCAGATTTGTTTCAGCAGGGCCTTAATGGGATCTGTATGACTGGGGTGCTTCAGCTTAGCTGATATCTCCGCATGCTTTTGCTATAGTGAAGCCTATTTAGTCATTTTGTACACTCAGTAAAATGGTACTAGTGATAACCAACCGCTATCTGTATTAATTGTATGGTCATTTGTGATCTTGGGCTACAGTTCTTAAATGTGCAAATTATAAGAAAAATACAACATTAGTCCTGCTGGAGTTGCTTTTTGTATTTATTGCCAGCATTCAGTCTTTGCTATTTTACTTTTTCATTCACAACTGCCAATCCCACGGGCTCGCATCCAGCTAAATGTCCACTGCCTGAAGAAGCTCCTTCTGTCAGTAATTAAGGAAAATTCTGCCACTGGAAGAACCGCCGTGGCAAAGTGGATAGAGCAGCCACTATTAACACAGTGGTATTTTACTGGTGGTAACTTTTAATAGATGTTCCTTCACGTCACCACAGAGAGGGGACTCTAGAAGTAAAAGAGGAATGAAAATGTGACGGATAAGAAATCAGGTAAGCTGTTTTTTTAAATCTCCCTTATTTTTCTCCCTTTTACAATAACTTTTCACATGTTTATTTTCTCTCTTTGGTATGAATTGAAACCTGTCAGCGTTGTATAAGCATCAAACGCAGACTATCGTAGGTCTCCCTACCAATTAAAGTGTTTGCACTGCAAAACTCAGCCAGGTGATGCCTTTAGGCTGCAGGCAGTATAGGGATGGGCTTGATTCCACTGCCTATATCCTCTGGTATGTTTTGAGCAACACAATACAGACAGGAAAGAGTATGCACACACTGATATTTAATCCAGTAATATATATTTTTACTTTGTAGGGCATAAAATACTAAATAAAAAGTTGTCCATTCTTAGTTGGAAAATTTAAATCACAAAGGTTATGTAATTTGGGAGGCTTATCATAACATGCCCTGGCTATTGCATAGTAGAAGTAATGTGATATGTATTTTATATTTGATGTAAGTAATGATCTCAGAATATGTGCGTTTATGGCAGTTTGGTGGTCATTCAATTGAATCATCTTGGATGTAAACGAATGAATGAAATTACAGTGAATAAAATAGAAGAAAATGGAAATAAAAATGAAAAAAATTTACTCAATCAACTGATTAATAATTGGGAGACTAAATATTAACACCTGATATTTATTAAAATTGCTTTCACTATTTATAGTATTTCAATCTTCAGAAATAATGGGCTCCACCCTAGGTGAAGCTGTCAGGAGGTATCTGAAGAATTCTTTCCGAATAATTTTATTGTTCGTAATCTGTCTCTATTGATGGGCAGAGTGCTGATACTACCCACTCTGCCTTGGTTCTTTAACCTTGCCAAAGTGAAAGTGATAGATAGGACCAATAAAACTTTAGAGATTAATCTAATGTGAGACTCCTCTTATTGTCTCCAATTCTCCCTCCCCAAAATAAGAGCAGAAACTATTTTCTGTGCTCAATTTTTAAATGTAATTCTTTGTATATAGTCTTCATATAAAAGTCACAATCATGTGGGGTGCCTGGGTGGCTCAGTCAGTTAAACGTTGGGCTCTTGATTTTGGCTCAGGTCATGATCTCAGGGTTTGTGAGATCAAGCCCTACCTCGGGCTTTGCACTGAGCATGGAGCCTGCTTAACATTCTCTCTCTCCCTCTCCCTCTCCCCCCTCCCCACCTCCTTCTCTCTTTCTCTACTCCCCAAAAAGTCATAATCATACAAGAAACTCTTAAAATATTAGAGCACCAAAAGATCTGTGTTTGTTTGTTGAGTTGCTGTCACTATTCCAAGTCCTTATCATCTATGCTTACTATAGGCTTCTTTTCATGTCCATTTCTCTAGGTTTTCAAATTTACCCTTTCAGATCTTTTTTTAAAAATTTTATTTATTTACTTGAGAGAGAGAGAGAGAGCACATGAGTGGGGAGAGGGTCAGAGGGAGAAGCACCTCCCCCCCCCCCCCCCGAGCAGGGAGCCTGACGTGGGACTCGATCCTGGGACTCCAGGATCATGACATGAGCTGAAGGCAGTCGCTTAACCAACTGAGCCACCCAGGTGCCCCAAATTTACCCTTTCAAAATAGGAAGTTATTTTCTTACTGGTACATTATTAATGTGAAATGTGTTATCAAGGTGAAGCAATTCTCACTGCACTTTGCAGTATTTACCACATGTTCTTACACATAGAATAATGAAATAACGACATTTCAAAATTATATATACATATTATGTCATAAAGTAGTTTAAAATATTTCTTGTTTTCTTAGAAATCAATAATTTGTTGGATTATCATGAAAAATAAAGTTTTATTTTTCTATTTCTAATATAATCATGCCTCACAACTTTGGTATTGTTGGTTTTATGACTCCTCAAAATATAAATATATTAAATGTGAAATGATGTCTACATATTTCTTTTAAGTAAAAAAAAATCAATTTTCAGCAGAATATGTGCCTCTAATGCCATCTATCTTTTGTTTATTTGTATTTAAGGTGGTCTGGATAGATAAACATCTAAGTGATAATGGAGATTGCCTATGGGTATGCCCCACTTACTCTTAATTACTAATATTTATTATTTCTCTACATTAAGACATTTATTTCATAATAACAACCTAACCATGATTTTTAAGAGGGAAAGTTACAAAAGGTTGGATTTGAGATAATTTGCTGAAAGATTGAACAGTTTTGAATTTTCTGAAAGAACCAAGCCTCATCCAATGGTGTTTGTGTGAAAGATACAAGGATTCTTAGTAAGCCAGGAGCCCTAACACTTGAAGGAGAACTGTTTCCTAAAAAAAAAAAAAAAAAAAAAAAAAAGAAGAAGCACAATGCCCTTTCCCTTTTGCTTGATGGAAAATGAACAATGTCAAGAAAATGGTCCCTAAGAAAATGATACCCAATTACCAATATCAAATAGTCTGGAGGAGCTTAGAAATAAGACATCAGTGCTAGATAGGGAAGGGAGAAGGACAAGTGGGTGAGAAATAATTATTCTTTGTGAGACCGGGAATCTGGAAAGAGGTTGGTAGAATTTTAGTAAATGATCTTGTCCTAGGCCTTCTTTGTACCCAATACGTTTCTCCCCTGATTCATATGGCAGTGATAGATTACTGTGAACATCGCCTTTAAGCTTTGGTAGAAATAACCTAAATCAGAGGTCAACTGAATTTCTGTTAACACAGTCCCAAATTCATAGTAGAAACCACAACCTTTGAAATCAAGGTGTTTGCAAAAGCTTAGCATTTTAAGAAATACATGCACATATGTTTATCTGAAAAAATTATCATTAGCTATCTTTAACAAATAAAATCCTCAGTAGATATTTGTATTAGTTTGCTATTTCTGCTTTAACAAATAGCCACACAACTGGGTAGTTTAACATAACACAGATTTATGAATATTTGAAACATTTTACTAGAGGTCAGAAATCCAAAATGGGTATTTTGTCTAAAATCAAGGTGTCACCAGGGCTGTGTTCTTTCTTGGGGGCTCTATGAGAAGATTTGTTTTCTTGGCTTTTCCAGCTCCTAGATGCTGCCTACATTATTTTGCTTGTGACCCCTTTCCATCTTCGAAGCCAGCAATGGACATTTGAGTATTTTTTCATAAATAGCACTCTGACACTGACTCTTCTCACTCTTCTTCCTTTAAAGACACCTGTGATGACATTAAGCTCACTGAGAAAATTCAGGATAATATCACTATTTTAAAGTCAGTTGGTTAGCAACATTAATTTCACCTGGTACTTTCATTCCTCCTTGTCATGAAACATAATGCATTTGTGGGTTCTTGGGATTAGAACAAGGACATATTTAAGAAGCCCTTACTTATTCTGCCTACAACACAGCCTAATGCAGAATTTCTGAAAAGATCTCTAAATTCATAATGGCTACTACAATCTTTGAAGCCACATTCTTATTTATAGAACGTCAGCATTTTGAGATACACACACATATTTGTCTTAAAAGGTTTTCTTTAGCTGTCTCTACCTATCAAAAGCTAATCCTTGGTAAAGTTAGGCTGTATTAGTTTCATACGGATGCTGTAGCATTATCACAAATGAGATGCCTTAAAACAATAGGAATTTATCCTGTCACAGCTCTGGAAGCCAAAAGTCTGAAATCAAGGTGTAGCTAGGGCTATGCTCCCTGCAGACGCTCTAGAGAAGAAGCTGTTCGTTGTGTCTTACAGTTTCTTGTGGCTTCTGGCATTCCTTGGTTTACATTCATATCACTTCAATCTCTGCCTCTGTCCTCACATTGTCTTCTCCTTTGTGAGTGTCTGTCTAATCTCCCTCAGCCCTCCTCTTATAAGGATATTTGTGATGGCATTTAGAGCTACTGGATAATCCCAAACGATTTCATTATTTCAATATCCTTAACTTAATTATATTTGCAAAGACTCTTTTTTCATGAGATAATATTTACATGTTCCAGGGACTAGAATGGAGACATTTCTTTTGGACTACCATAAAGGCATAGTATATACAAAAGGAATAAATTAGAAAACATGCATAAAAGTGTCAGAACTAATTTCCATCACAGAGAGAAGATCTAAAATCAATTTCTGGGCCAAGGTCTAGAAGAGCTTGAGAGTTAAAAGAAGACTAAGAAAGTGATAAATTTAGATACAGAATGATGTTCTAGAGAGTGCAATAAACCATGTCTTATGCTAGACTAAATCCTGAGTGATAGGAAGGAGGGAGGAAACAGGACCTGGATAGTCTTAGGGATCCCTGAATGTCTAAGGACTATACCTTTTGCTTCCTAAGTAAAAGTCTGAGAAACTGTAAACCTCTCAGAAAAGTTTAAACATTTGCCTTGTTGCCAGAACAATTGAAAGACAAAGAAATGAGGTGCCAAGTTAAATAAAAACTAGGTGGGATAATTATAAAACAACTAGATATATGAGCTTGAAAACAGACACATGGAGTTTTGGCTTCCCAGAATAGTATTTAATGTACATTTAAATTGTTTCTATCCCCGGACAAAAACTAAAAATTGGTTATCTGTGAGCTAAGTCAATGTGGAGAGCCATCACGTTTGAAAAGAGGATCATCCAGAGAGAGCTAAGGTAGAGATTAAAACAGAAAAGCAAGAGTTAACAGAAGCATTACAGATGCAAAGGCAGCACAAAACTTCCCTGACAGCCAAATACCAGAAAGAATTATGTACATTTGCAAAGTCCTGTAGGGGACAGAGGACCATAATGAACCATATGTCTTATTTCCCTGGGTACCATGAAAATACATGAAGCTCTGCAAATTAGGTCCCTACTGAGCAGAGAGGTAGCAGGAGAAGAAGGAAGGAAAACCTTGCACTATGTTTACCATTAGTTCAGAATGTTGCACTCCCAAACATAAGTGGGAAACTAACAAGCTAAATGAAGTTCACTTATAAAAATAGAAATTTTCATTCTTTTTTTACATCTCAACTTTGTAAATGTTTAATTTATACACATTACACTTGTAATCCTTCTACGTTTTCCATTCAAGTTGTAGTGTGGGCTATGCTAGAACGTTTTCCATGTGAGAAAACTCACTCATTGCCAAAGAGCCCATTTTACCTCTGTCCAGCTTTATTATCTTACATTAACTTAAAAAAGTATTTCTCTGGTTGCTTTTATATAACATGGTTAGAGAAACTTAAGGAAGGGACAGAAAAAGTCATATACTTTAAAGATCATTAGCTCTATCCAATAGAAATCAAATCTTCAGGATTAATTAAGGGTGTGTGTTTGCTGTTTTGAGTGTGTGTATGAACTAATTTTGTCATTTCTGAAGTCTTTTGATCTTCACTCCAAAGTAAGGTTAAAGATTATACCAAGATTAGAATATTGATTCATATTCTCTATTAATATGCCTTAAGCAAACTAATATCACAGCCAGGGAAGATCTACTATTGCATTTGTATTTCAATGCATTTCTATCTTTAATACAAGAGTTTGTGATAGTGTTTAGTATTTGATTTTTCTTCTGTTTTAGAATCAATCAAGTTTACTCAATATCTTTAATTTTCTATCTGTTACAGCCTTCTCATTTTTACTCTTGCCTCTATCATAAATATTTCATAACTAAACAATAAACTCAGGGGAAAAAAGAATATTTCACACTTATGCTGTTGAAAATTAAACAGGCATTCTTTGCACACATTTTAACATCTTTAGTGTATGGTCTTACACCTTTATATTCCTATGAAAATCCTCTTTTATGAACCATAAATAGCATTTGTTACATAAACTCAAATCAGAACATTTTAAATGGCTCAAAGCAATTTGGATATGTAGATACATATATACATATTCAACTTGTAACGGTATTTAGCAAATTTGATGTTTTAAATGAAAGTGTAATTACATAAAAAAATAAAGTGAAATTATATATTTTATTACTGTAAATTTAATACAATTGTGTATGATAATGGAGATGTAGGAATATGTATAGAGGAGTTATTACATTTATAAAAATATGATATACTATATATTATAATAATATATAAATATGCAATGTATAATATATAATATATAAACAATTATATAAACAAAATAAAATTTGAAAGCCACAAAAATAAAAGAAGTAATTCTAAAACTCTTTACTGAATGTACATAATGAAATGTTTCCAAGGGATTATTCCATCGTGTCTATTTTAACTATGTGTAAGGAAAGGAGTTGTGTTTGTACAAAGATAGCAATGGTTGTGCTTATTTATATATTACAATGATAATCTTCGAAATAACTAAAGATTGTAAGTCTGACTTAGCTATTAAACCATAACAGTTTTTAGTTATATTTTCTTTAGAACCTAGACTTTTTTCCTACATAATCTATGATTATAACAGAATCCTTATAAAAACATAGATCTTGAGTGACTTTAATGATTACGAAGCAATCTTTTTACACCACTGTATTTATTATGGACAAGGGAAACATAACTTCTGATATGCCTTGGAGGACTTATATTCTCATATCCCCTAGATACCTTCTCTTTCTCACATTACCAAGCTTCTCTCGATTTTTATAAGTATATTCACATTGTGTTTGTTTCAACTGAATATTTCTTTTTTTTTTTTTAAGATTTTATTTATTTATTTGGCAGAGAGAGAGGGATCACAAGCAGGCGGAGAGGCAGGCAGAGAGAGAGCGACAAGGGAAGCAGGCTCCCTGCTGCAAAGAGCCGGACTCGGGGCTCGATCCCAGGACCCCGAGATCATGACCTGAGCCGAAGGCAGAGGCCTCAACCCACTCAGCCACCCAGGCGCCCCTGAATATTTCTTTTAACTATATCATTAACTTCATTTCATGAAATGGAGTTGGCTCGGTAATGCAAAAGGTCTGATTTGGCATATTAAAGCTGCCACTGTGACTATTGCACAGAATTCACCTGGCTACCTTCTGCCACACCTAATTTATTTCAGGGAAATTAAAGAGGTCAATTGTGTCAAAACCTCTTGATAGTTTTAAGTTAGGTGAATTGAGACTCGATCATTGGATTTACCAATATAAAAGTTAGTGGGAACATTAAAAGGGAATTTTTGGTAGGAATCGTGGAGGGAAAAGCCTGATTGAGAGATTTAAGTAAAAATAAAAGCAAGATAATAGGAGATATTGAGCATAGGAAATTCTTTAAGATTCTTTTTCTAAAAAAGAGCAGAAAAATGGGGTTACAGAAGAAGGGGGAATATATGTTCAAGATAGGTTTTTAATTTTGTGTCTCAGTTTGTTAATTTATATAAACCGCAAAAATAACTTTTTTGTATGCTAGTAGAATAATCCAGTAAATCCAAAATATACCTATCTCCAGGTAGAGAGGAAAAAAAACTGATAAAAATGGTGTGGTTGAAAAGGTGAGAGGGGCTGGGTTTTTATGCACATGTGAAAGGATTAACTTTAAAGCTTCCAAGAAAAAGGAAATTTCTGTAGGAAGTTAGTGTAATAAGGAACTTCTGGAAGATCTCATTTAACGTCTACTGTTTTGCCAGTGAGGTAGGAAGAATAGGCTATATCAGCTGAAAGAATGGAAAGAGAGGAAGTATTAGAGGCTTGAAAAGAGAAAAAGATGAAATAGTCATCCAGAAGAGAGAGTAAACAGAATAAAACCATATTGCAACAATCCTTGGTTGTCATCTGAGACCACTCAAAATTACTAGTCATTAATTTAAAGTGATTACTGTGTATCTTAATTCAGCTATTTCAACTGCATAGGGGCAAACATCTAGAAGACAGCAGTGATTGGAGCTAAAAAATGATAATAATGGACTGTGAATTCCAAGTCAGGTAAAGAGGAATATTAGAATATAAAGTTGGGAGTTTCAGTAAGGTCAAATATGATTTCTAACTAAAGATGTGGTATTATCAGATTTGTGTTTGTTCTTAAGCACAATAATCTGAGTGACTACGAAATTTATCATTGGATTTATAAAATGGTAAAGCCTGTATTCTGGACCAGATAATCTTCATAACTAACGTCTCAGATACTTATAGACCCAGAGATTTCTGAGTAAATTTTCAGTCTTTTTTCCCAACCCCCAAGTGGATGATCAGATTGTGTTTTAGCAATTGTAACAGGCCAATGAACTCTGGCATTTAAGTTAATAAGGTATAAATGAAGACATAGCTTATTCTCTGAATGGTTGTAACAGCCTGCTGGGTTTCATCAATCATGAAGCAGCTCATGCTGGGACTAAACAACAAAGAAAAATATCAAAAACAAAAAAGAAATGGTGAAAAAGAGAAGGATTTTACTGCTTTTAAATGTGTATGGGAATATATTTATGACACTAAGTGTCAGAAAATAGCATAGAATACCTATAGAATGTTTGAAAGACACCATAATTATTTTCTTATAAGGGTAATGATATATAACTTTTTTAAAGATTAAATTTCTAGCCCATTATTATCCAAATAAAGTAAAGACTGAATTGAACAATTCTGTAAAATTAAATTTATGATAACAATAATTCCATTTACATAGAAATGATTTCATTTTTGGACGATTTCTATTTTGTATGTTAAGTTATATTTCCATGAAAGTCTTGTTTCAAATTAAGATTTTGCCTCAGAAAATATGAATTTTAAATGAGATTATTTAAGAGAAACGTACTTATTTTAAAATGCTTTTAAATATCCTCTCCAGATCTTAAAAAATATTTCTTTAAAAATTTCCTACAGGACTTAACAACATTATTTTCATTTTAAGAAGTAGTTTAAAATCTACCTCACTTGTCTAGTAGAAAAATAATTTCTTTGTGCCTTTAAGTCAAGTTCAGTTTCCAAACTATAATTTTCCTTAGGAAAATACTATCTTATTTTCCTATACATATTCATCTAACATAATGGAGTAAAATAAAAGGAATCTAAAACACATGTAATTTCACTTATTAAACAAGATATCACACCTGAATTATATGTCGACATAAAACATTGCTAAAAATGTCTTTATATTAAAATTGCTCTACCAAGCCAAGAAACATTTATTCATTAATTTTCATTCATTCATTCAACAAATATCACTTTGGTAATATAGTGGAGATGTAACATACACAAAATGGTGAACAGTTATAGGGACATAGACTATAGATATGAAAATAAGGTAAATATGCTTCCCTTCAAGATGGTGTTATTAGATTATGTCTGGGAAATTTCTCCCTTATCTGCTACTGCAGACATATAGCAATGGTTTACAAATAATTAAAACAGCAAGTTACAAACACAGAGCTGTATTTAAAAATAAGAGTATCTCTGTGATTTAAAATGCAAAGTATTGAACAATATAGATGTAGTCTGCTGATCTCTAGCTTTTGAAAGCATGTAGATGTGGCAAGAAGTACAGAGATTAAACATTTAATGGAGATTAAACATTATTCAGGACAGTATTTTGTGTTGGGGGAGAGTGGGAGTTTGAGACAGAATGCCTGAATCCAGAAACTGGGGTGGGATTCCCCCATTCAAGAGCACATCTAAAGAAAATTTCTTACTAATGACTCTTTGAGCAATGACTTATTTGAAGCCTTATATATGGGAAGGTAGAAACAACACAAATATGGCATTAAATCTAGGAACTAGTCAATTCACTGATGGGCTTGCTCAGTGGATCTGATTTATTTTCAATATCTCCATCGCCATATCAAAGGGGAAACAACCAAAACCTTTAAATCTTGTTCAAACATGAAGACTCCAGAGACCAAGAGTAAGCAAACACAAAACTATTAGATAAAAGTGAATGTAGAAAGAGGGCAAAAAGGAGAGGATAGTAAATTTTCCACCAATGATGAAACTGAAAATTAAAGTTTATGAAGATTTTGAAGAAACGCATGAATAAATCTATTACCAAAACCAAAACCAGAAACATAATTTTGACAAAATTAATATGATATAGCAATGAAAAGGAAACTTGGAGTAAGTACGGTTAGGTTTCGAAAACAGAAAAAGGAAAATAGATATTCTAAAACAAAGCAAAGCATACCAAACAAACAACAATAAGAAACTCAAGAGGGGCACGTTGGTGTCTCAGTCTGTTGAACATCTGACTCTTGGTTTCAGCTCAGGTCATGATCTCGGGGTCATGAGAGGAAACCCTGCGTCTGGTTCCATGCTGGGCATGAAGCCTGCTTAAGATTCTCCCTCTCCCTCTCCTTCTGCTCTTCTCCTCTCTCTCTTTCTCTCTCTCTAAAACAATAAATTGTAAAATATAAATTATAAAACAATAATTCGTAGAAATTTTAAAAGAAGTAACAATGAACATGAAAACTACCAATTACTTATCATGAAAAAGAAAAAAAAGACAGTCAATAGAAAACAAAAGAATATATCTGTGTGTCTGTGCATGTGTGTATATATATATTCTCTATGTTTTCAAGTGGCTGTTCTTCATTTTAATTATGTATATACACACATACATGTGTTCATACACACATATATGTATGGATGTGCATATTTGTGTGTAACTAAAATTCAGTCGCTAATATTGAAGAGATTAGGAGTAAGTGATATTAATTATATCTGTAATAATATGTTTCTTTTTTATTTTTTTTTTAAGATTTTTATTTATTTATTTGACAGAGAGAAAGAGATCACAAGTAAGCAAAGAGGCAGGCAGAGGGAGAGGGGGAAGCAGGCTCCTTGCCGAGCAGAGAGCCCGATGTGGGGCTCAATCCCAGGACCCTGAGATCATGACCTGAGCCGAAGGCAGAGGCTTAACCCACTGAGCCACCCAGGCACCCGTTTCTTTTTAAAAAAAAAAAAAGACTCATTTATTTATTTTAGAGAAAGAAAGAGAGCATGAGTGAAGGGGTAGAGGGAGAGGGAAAGAATCTCAAGCAGACTCCATGCTGAGCGAGGAGCCCGATGCAGGGCTCAGTCTCATGACCCTGAGATCATGACCTGAGGCAAAATCAAGAGTGCCATGTTTAACCGACTGAGCCACCAGGCACTACTATAATAGTATGTTTCTTAAAGAAAAACAAATCTGAGTCATTTTTGGCAAAATATGATTCATTATAGTATTTTTGTAGTGCCACAGATTTTTTTACTTTATTATATTATCCTCTATAGATATTTATATTCTTGAAATTAGAATTTAATATCAAATAATGAAATAATTAACAGAAAACACATTGTTAATGATTTGGATGCCTGCACTTTTTAAAGTGGGGCATCTATACAACTTAACGTTTTTACAGGCAATTAAAGCTTTGGTATGAAAATAATCTGGGACAGTGAAAGCTTAAAATTATATATGTGCATGTGAGTGACTATATTGATAAAAATCTCATTATTTTATAATATAAATGCATTATTTTCAATATATGTGCATATTGATGTATAAATACATGTATACATATATATCAACATAAATATTCATATATTCACATTTATAAGGCATATGTGTGCATACATATGTAAATAAAAATATATACAAAAGAGAGGAAGAGAGAGAATTAGCTCTGACTGAGAAAGCAAAAACCTGCCCTTTCATTCATCAGGCAGGGATGACAGACACAGGCAAAGCCAGCTTTCCAGTTAAAAAGAAACAATGTTTTCCCAAGGTCACTTAGAAGCTTTCAAGTATAGTAGCAATTTCTTCTTGGAGTAACTACTTTTTTTATTCTCTGCAAAACTTTGTTCTCTATCTCCAAAATGAAAGACTATCAGAAACTCTGTTGTTTGAAATTACGTCAGTATAAATGTAACATCCTTTTATTGCCTGGAGGCTCTAATTGGCTTTGACACAGAGAAGCAGTCTTGATTTCTAATCCAGATGGAGAATGTCATATAAGGGTTTCTAAATTCTCCTTTCCACATTTATCATAACGTGTAGTTTTCAAAGAAAGAGAAGCCTGGGCTCTCCTTGCCATTCAGAGCTGATACTGACTCATTTACATACAGCCTACTTTGATTCAAGCCTATCAAAACCATTTAAATTTTATCTGAACTCCACTCTTCCTCCAAATTTCATGATTACTTCTTCTTTTCCAGTTTTGAGTGAGAGTCTCTTTTATGGTTCTTCTCTTTGCTAAGGGTCAATAAACCTAATTTTCTCAGACAATAGGTCTGTCCCTGATAGTCTTACGTTGATAGGGCTAGAAATAGATAGATAGATAGATAATAGGTAGATAGATAGATAATCACAGTCTTATTTATCAAGCAGATGCAGACTGCTTAAAAAAATAAAAAAAAATATTTATTTACTTAAGTAATTTCTACACCCAGTGTGGGGCTGGAACTCACGACCCTGAGATCAAGAGTTGCATGTTCCTGTGACAAGCCAGCCAGGTGCCCTGCAGTTGCAGACATCTTAAGTAACAGTTCAGTAAATGGAGTCAGAAAAGTAGAAACAAATATTGTATTATAATAGAGAAGGATAGCTCAACTTAAAAAAAAAAAAATCTGATGATGTAATCCACTAAAGTAATAGGTTTAAAAGAAAAAAATTATCTCAATAGATGCAGAAAATCACTTAACATAACTCAGTATTCATTCCCAATATTTAAAAAAAAAACCCGTATTCTTAGATAACTGTGAATTGAAAGGAACTTCATTACATAATTAAGGCCATAAAACTAATCAACTAACCAAACATCATTAATAATAGAAATATTATAAAATAATTCCCATTAAACTTAAGTGTAAGACACGGATGCTGTATTTTACTGTTTATATTACATATTGTTCTGAACAGTGCAATAAGATAATAAAAATTGAAAGTTGAAGATACATAGAATGAAAAGGCGAAAAATTCCAATATCTAAATATGTGACTGTTTGCACGGAAAAATACATACAAAATTCCAGAAAACTTTAAAAAAAAAAGAGTATAAGTTTAGCAAGTGAACTAGATGCAAGATTGACATTAAAAATTGATAATATTGTATATACCAATAATTGAAAACATTATTCAAGTAGAATTAAAAAATAATATATGAAAAATAAATCTAAAGATATTTAAGATCTTTATTGAGAATAATACAATGCATTTTTAAATACATGTGAATGTATTTTTTATATGAAAAAATAAAGGTGTTGATTTTCTTATAACATCTATAAATTTGAGGAAATACTTATACAAAGCACAAATGTATTTTCTTTTTAATAGAACTTAAGAAGCTGGCCCTTGTTTTCATGTAAGAATAAACATCCAAGAATGTCAAGATAATTTTGAGGAATAAAATATGATACTTTCCCCCATCAAATTTTAAGATATACTATAAAGTTTAGGAATTAAAACAATGTCACTATAGGAGTGCCAGGGCAGCTCAGTTGGTTAAGTGTCTGCCTTCTGCTCAGGTCATGATCCTGGAATACTGGGATCCAGCCCAGAGTGGAGCTTCCCTGCTCAGCGGGGAGTCTGCCTCTTCCTCTCCCTCTCCCCCTCCCCCTGCTCCTATGTGCATGTGTACATGCACGCTCTCTCTCTCCCCAATAAATAAGTAAAATTAAAACAACAACAACAACACGACAATGTCACCATAGAATAAGCACAAATAGACCAATGGTACAAAATAAAGAACTGAGAAGCAGAACCACACATTTATAGAAACGTGATATATGACAGAGGTGATTTTACGAATCGGTAGGAAGAGGGCTGACCACCCAATAAGTGATGCTGAAAAAACTGGCTATTAGAAATTTTACGAGGATGATATACTGCTGATCTCCCTTTGATATTGATCTGGTTTTGTTTAGAAATGAAACATTTTACTTTGTTCTCCTTTCTGAGCAACTAAATCTGATGAGAGCTGCAATATGTATCCATGAGAAGAGTAAAATGCATTATCTGTGGGACATGTGAAGTCTATATTTACTCTCCAGAGCTTTTGTGAACTACTATTGAGCTTGGATCTCTGCCTGTGCTTCAAGTTGCCAGGAGTCTGAGCTCCAGATGGGGAGATCATGGGACATTACTGTATTTTGGATTAGGATTTCAGAGCCTTTTGCAGTAGCTTTTTTTGTTTGTTTGTTTGTTTAATCACGACATTGTAACCCTTGCTCTAGTAAAACATGATAGACAATGAATTTTTCAGAAGAATGTCCTGAAGCCTAGGCAGGTATAATTATTTGTACCATTTGGCACAAGTGTGGGTAAGAGAATTAACAGTGCTTTGTTTTCTGAGTCTATTTGTTTATTTACCAAACTAAACTAAATACACTATTTTTAGGTACCTATAATTTGAACAGAAAACAAGAAGGTCATACACATCTGAGTGGGAAGAAGGATGGGTGCACAAGCGAGGAGCTTGCCTCCTGAGTTTAAGCCTAGAATTGCTAAGAACGGGACCATGTCTTGGAGAATTGCAAGGTGGAGTGTCTGGATGCAGATCAGCAGCAATTCTGCCATCTGGACGCTTTAATTCCCTGCAGCTAGACACTTTTAAAAGGCTGTTCATCCCTTATGGTAAATTTAGCATTTCTGCTGTTCTGGCAACAATGCACTTGGAGCGCAGGCTGCCTCTGGCTATTAAGTTATTCTTGTCAGATTACCTCTTGTCCCAGACAGGCTGGAGCCTGTGGGGTTCATGCTGGGTGCAGCATGCAGGGATCCTGTGGCAAGGTCAGATAGAGCTGGGTACCACTCACAGGTTGCATTTTCTGGAGATGTGGGAGCAAGTAAAAGGTAACATATTGGGGAGAAATCACAATTCTGTGCAAGAGAAAGTTTACAACCAAGCTTCCATGAATGGGGGAGTAAAAGAAATAAAAATAGAGACAGAGATTGAAACTAATTAGCAAGCAAAAGAATTGAGACTGGGAGACAAATGAAAAGAGCATCTGGTGCTTAAACACAGATTGTGGAGCAAAACCTTCAGACTGAAAGAGTAGCATTAGGAGCTTTTAATAGGGCACTCATGGCCTCAGGGATGGAGGGAAAGAAAATGCTCTAGAGTAGAGACAATGTTTGGATAATTTGTATTTCAAAATATTTAATTTAAAAAATATTTAAATAATGTCTTTCCTTTATTATGCTTATGAAAACGCTACATACATATACACATATATATGATATATACATGCACATATATACATGATAGTAATGACAAACATATATGATGATAATGAAATAAACAGATATGGGAAGATATTACAAATATGTTCTCATAAAAACTGATTTGAAAAAGCATTGGTTCATTTAGGAAGTTGCATGAGTGAATGCTTTCCAGCTGTGAATAGGCAGTTAGAATCTAATTAAAAACAAAAAATAACTACAATGAGCAAGAGACTGAAGATACTCCAAAATTTGCTAGCTCTACCATGGAGAATTGCATATGATAAGTATGCAGCACATTTGTTTATCTAATTAATTAAGGATATAAAAAAGTGCTTTGAACTATAGAGAAATTTTCATCTTTAGGACATACAATATTTGAGTATTTTAATTGATTTGTTCCCTCTATCAATCAGGATTTTTAATTGCCAGCCTCAGATATTGGCTTTGGCTAATTTAAACAGAAAGGGAATTTAACAAAGGAAAACTCGGTAGCTCACACAAACTTTGGTACACGTCTAGAATCAAGTTTGAAGGCTATGTAGCCAGGAGTAATATCAAAAGTTGTATTGCCTGGAGCACCTAACTGGCTCAGTTGGAGGAACATGGGACTCTTGATGTTAGGGTCATGAGCTAAAGCCTCATGTTTGATGTACAGTAATAAAAAAACAAAACAAACAAACAAAACAAAACAAAACAAAAAAAACATTAAAAATAAAAGTTGTATGACCTAATAGTCCTTTACCATAAAGAGTCCTTTACCAGTGTCCTCGAGAACAGACACTGCAAAATGCACCTCTGTCATCACAACTCTGGATGCTGGGGGTGTTGCTAAAACCACTGCCAATACTGCCACTTGGATGTGGATAGACCTACCTTCCCTGATGTAGTCCTCATAAGACTAGCTTCCTCATGGTCACTGCTTTGCTTATTTCTAACTACAATAAGTACAATAATTGGTGAGGTCCAGGTCATGTGTCAATATCTTGACTGCTGGTGTGTCTAAGAAAGCAAGAGATTGGCGGTTTAATAGTCAGTAGTGGAAGTGGTGGTTCATAGTCAATGGCTCTAAGATCTTAATCATATACATAGATATGATTTAGCTATTTTAATATGATGGAACTAAGAATCTAGTTTTTTTATTAAATATAAATTAAAATAAATATAAATAAAAATTAAATAAATGGATTCAGTTGTGAATAAAAAACAAGGTAATAACTATGTTATGAGGGCAGGAATTTTGAGTATGCAATGGTGATTATGAGACTTTGAAATATAAATAATACAATTTGGGTGCAATCTCAGAGAATTACATGGTCCTCTAAATTTGCAAACAACAATCCATAATTAAAAGACATTCCTTCTTCCTGACGCACGTAACCGTCCCTCAGAATAATATACTGCTGAAGATATAACTATGAGGAGTTGTGCTGGTCATGCAAGCATGCTTAAAGATAACCTTGAGAAAAACACGTACTCGTAGCAGGCCTCAGGTGGAAGGGATGATATGCGTTCTTGAAACTGGGCAGCTGGGGAGGCCCAGCTTGCTCAGGGTGGAACACCCCCTGCTTCCCTTTTTCGTTATCTCCTCTGCCTCAGAGAGACAGAGAGCTTGCTGATGGGGTTATCCATTTAAGTGCTAAGTGCACTTACTCTACAATGAATTCCATGCTGATTGACCAGGCACGCCCTTCTCTTCTTCTTGTTTAATCTATAAGACTCACATTCCTTTTTGTTTACCTACAAACAATGTATAATCTTCTCCTTTGTTGATTGTTATCTTGTATCTAATAAATATGGGACTGAGGAGTTGTTGGGGTGGCAGTCTTCTCAACTGCCGACCCCTGCTCCCAATCTCTCTTGCAGCTGACTTGTTTGTGTCTCATTCTTCTCCTGTGCGCCGTCAGGAAGCGGCAGACGCATATGGTTATTGAATTTCTCTAAACTCTCATTTGTAACTACATACTTTACTGACATAATGCTAAGTGTCTGAGAGCTGCAGGTCACTGAATGACCCCTAAAATAAAAAGACCCACACAGGCAGAAAAAACTTTCCTTCAAAGAGGAAGTTAAAAGTACTGATATTATCTTCTTATATTCTTTTTTGTATGTAAGATCTGATAATATGATATAATAAAATATAGTATAATAATATTCTATATGATTGAATTCTATATAGAATATATCTAAATAAATAATACATAATTTAATGTACATGATTGTATATTATAATCATACAATAAATTTTAATGTAAAAATAGCACATATTCATTCTAAATAAATAACTAAAACATCAAAATTTGCTATAGTCAACCAAGAAAATGCTTACTCTTGATCTCAGACTATCCGCACTTAGCTTTTCTGACTCAACTTATGGACACATCTGATTTTAATTTTTTAAAATATGCTGTGAGATAGTTTGCTCTTATTAACGGCAGAGCAGGATAAATGGTGTATGTCATGAGCTTTATAAAATTAATACTTATTTTCTTCCTGGAGTCTATGTACTTCCCTAGGATAGGCAGAAATGTTATTTATCTTGACAACTCAGGGTATTGAGTCTCACAAATAAATACCTAGTTAATTTTTGTTTAAAAAAATAAATTTTAGGGAAACCTGGGTGGCTCAGTCATTAAGTGTCTGCCTTCAGCTCAGGTCATGATTCCAGGGTCCTGGGTTCAAGCCCCACATCAGGCTCTTTGCTCAGCAGGAAGCCTGCTTCTCCCTCTCCCACTATGCCTGCTTGTGTTCCCTTTCCCATCTCTGTCAAATAAATCTTTAAAAAATTTTTTAAAAATATAAATAAATATAAATAAATAAACCTTAAATTATACTTAATTTAGGAGCTAATAATAAAGTTTGATAGGGAAACATTAATGAGATTATTATATTAATAGTAATAAAAGTATTATATTTGTTATACATTATATAACTTAATCTTTAATTTTAATAAAGATATTAAAATATTAAAATTATATCTCTTTGAACCATTAACTTCAATTATTAAAAAATGAAAAACAGTGTTACCTATCAGAGAAATAAGATAATTTCAGAATTTAAAGTAACAGCAACTACTTGATTCAAACTATAATCATTTAAAATCTGTAAATTTAACTCAGAAACAAAGGATCAATGTATTCATGGAGTATTGTCTCACTCTGCTTGTAATATAAGTGAAAAAGGAAAAAAAAAAAACAACAAACATTTTAAAGGTCATTACCAGAAAGCAATGCCAACAAACATCACTATTGATTTAGATATTTATGCACCCAACATGGGAGTACCCAATACATAAAACAATTAATAACAAACATAAAGGAACTAATTGATAATAATACAATAATAGTAGGGGACTTTAACACCCCACTTATGTCAATGGACAAATCACCTAAACAGAAAATAAACAAGGAAACAATGGCTTTGAATGACACACTGAACCAGATGGATGTTACAGATATATTCAGAACATTCCATTCTAAAACAGCAGAATACACATTCTTCTCACGTGTACACAGAACGTTCTCCAGAATAGATCACATATTAGGTCACAAAACAGACCTCAACCAGTACAAACATTGAGATCATATCATGCCCTTTTTCTGACTGCAACACTATGAAACTAAAAGTCAACCATAAGGAAAAATCTGGAAAGACCACAAAAAAATGGAGATTAAGTAATACGCTGTTGAACAATGAATGGGTCAACCAGGAAATCACAGAAAAAATAAAAAACACATGGAAACAAATGAAAATGAAAACACAATGGTCCAAAATACTTGGGAAGCAGCAAAAACAGTCCTAAGAGGGAAATACATACTAATGCAGGCCTACTTCAAAAGGCAAGAAAAATCTCAAACAACCTAACCTTACACTTAAAGGAGCTGGAAAAAGTACAACAAACAAAACATAAAGCAAGTAGAAGGAAGGAAATAATAAAGATTAGAGCAGAAATAAGTGATCTAGAAATTAAAAAAAAAAACAAAACAGTACAGATCAATGATATCAGGAGCTGATCCTTTGGGAAAAAAATAATAAAATTGATTAACCTCTAGCCAGTCTTATCAAAGAGAAAAAGACCCAGGTAAATAAAATCACAAATGAGAGAGGAGAAAAAACAACCAACACCACAGATACACAAACAATTATAAACGAATATCATCAAAAACTATATGCCAACAAATTGGACAACCTAGAAGAAATGGACAAATTCCTAGATACATATAAATTACCAAAACTGAAATGGGAAGAAATAGAAAACTTGAACAGACTGACAGCCAGCAAAGAAATTGAATCAGTAATCAAAAATATCCCAACAAACAAAAATTCAAAGCCAGATGGCTTCATGGGCAAATTCTACCAAACATTTAAAGAGTTAATACCTATTCTTCTCAAACTATTCCAAAAAATAGAAAAGGAAGGAAAACTTCTAAATTTATTCTACAAGGCCAATAATATCCTGATACTAAAACAAGATAAAGACACCATCTAAAAAGGAGAATTACAGGCCATCTCTGATGAACATGGGTACAAAAATTCTCAACAAGATACTAGCAAATTGAATTCAACAGTACATTAAAAGAATTATTCACTGTGATCAAGTGGGATTTATTCCTGGGCTGCAGGAGTGGTTCAATATTTGCAAATCAATCACAATGATACACCACATTAATAAAAGAAAGGATAAGAACCATATGATCTTCTCAGTAGATGCAGAAAAAGCATTTAACAAAGTATAGCATCCATTTTTGATAAAAACCATCAACCAAGTACACTTAGAGGGAACATACCTCAAAGGCCACGTATGAAAAACCCACAGCTAATATCATCCTTAACGGAGAAAAACTGAGAGCTTTTCCTCTAAGATCATGACAAGTTAGAGATGCCCACTCTCACCACTATTATTTAACATAGTACTGGAAGCCCTAGCCTCAGCAATCAGATGACAAAAAATAATGAAAGGCATCCAACTCTGCACAGAAGTGTCAGACTTTCACTTTTTGCAGAAGACATGATTTTCTCTACAGAAAACACAATTCCAACAAAGAACTGCTAGAACTGATACATGAATTCAGTAAGGTCTCAGGATACAAAATCAATGTACAGAAATCTGTTGTCTTTCTATACATCAATAATGAAGCAGCAGAAGGAGAAATTAAGGAATCAATCCCATTTACAATTTCACCAAAAACAATAAGATACCTAGGAATAAACCTAACTGAAGAGGTGAAAGACCTGTACTCTGAAAACTATAAAACACTGATGAAAGAATTGAAGACGAAAGTAAGAAATGGAATGACATTCCATGGTCACAGATTGGAAGAATAAATATCGTTAAAATGTCTATACTGCCTAAAGCAATCTACATGTTTAATGCAATCCATATCAAAATACCAGCACTATTTTTCACAGAGACAGAACAAATAATCCTAAATTTGTGTGGAGCCACAAAGGATGCCAAATACCCAAAGCAAACTTGAAAAAGAATAGCAAAGCTAGAGGCATCACAATTCTGGACTTCAAATTATATTACAAAGCTGTAGTCATCAAAATAGTATACTACTGGCACAAAAATAGACACAAAGATCAATGCAACAGAATAGAAAACCCAGAAATGAACCCACAATTATATGGTCAATTAATCTTTGACAAAGCAGGAAAAGAATATCCAATGGGAAAATGTCTCTTCAAAAAATGGTGTTGGGAAAACTGGACAACAACATGCAAAAAAATGAAACTGGACAACTTTCTAACACTAAACACAAAAACAAATTCAAAATGTACTAAAGACCTAAATATGAGACCTGAAACCATAAAAATCCTGGAGGAGGACCCAGATGGTAATCTCTTTGACACTGGCCATAGCAACTTTTTTCTAGATATGTCTTTTGAGACAAGGGAAACAAAATAAATAAACTATTGGGTCTTCCTCAAAATAAAAAGCTTCTGCACAGCCAGGAAACAATCAACAAAACTAAAAGCCACTCTATGGAATGGGAGAAAATATTTGCAAACAACATCTCTGATAGAGAGTTAGTTTCAAAAATATATAAAGAATTTATAAAACTCACCATGCCCCAAAAATAATCCAATTAAAAATGAGCAGAAGATGTGACTAGACATTTTTCTAGAGAAGACATACAGGTGCATAACAGACATGTGAAAAGATGCTCAACATCACTCATCATCAGGGAAATACAATTCAAAACTACAATGAGTTATCACCCTACACCTGTCAGAATGGCTAAAATCAAAAACACAAGAAACAACAGGGGTTGGTGAGGATGTGGAGAAAAAGGAACCTTCTTGCACTATTGATAGGATTGCAAATTGGTGAAACCACTCTGCAAAAGAGTATGGAGATTGCTCAAAAGTTAAAAATAGAACTACCCTACCATCCATCAATTGCATTATTAGGTTTTTACCCAAAGAATACAAAAATACTAATTCAAAGGGATAAGTGCCCCCTGATGTTTGTAGTAGCATTATCTACAATAGACAATCATAGAAACAGCCAAGCATCCATCCTCTGATGAACGGGATAAAGAAGTTGTGTGTAGGGGATCCCAGGTGGCTTAGTCAGTTAAGTGTCTGCCTTCAGATCAAGTCATGATCCCAGGGTCCTGGGATCGATTCCTGCATTGGGCTCCCTGCTCAGCAGAGAGTCTGCTTATCCCTCTCCCTCTGCCCCTCCCCCCTGTTTGTGCCCTCTCTTTCTCTCATGCTCTCTCTCTCTCTCTCTCAAATTAATAAATAAAATCTTAAAAAAAGAAGTGATATATATATATATTATTCCATTATATATATGGAATAGAATATTACTCAGCTGTAAAAAAAAAAAAAAAGAAATCTTGCTATTTGCTGAGATGTAGATGGAACTAGAGAGTATTATGTTAAGTGAAATAAGTCAGTCAGAGAAAGACAAATAACATATGATTTCACTCATATGTGGAATTTAAGAAACAAAACAAATGAACAAAGGTAAAAAAAAAACAGGGAGCATACTCTTAACTCTAGAGAATAAACTGATGGTTAGAAGAGTGGAGGTGGGTGGGGGATGAGTTAAACAGGAGATGGAGATTAAAAAGGGTACTTAACTATGATAAGCACAGGTGTTGTATGAAGTGTTGACTCTCTATATTATACATCTTAAACTAACATTACACTGTATGTTAACTAACTGGAATTTAAATAAAAACTTTAAAAAATAAGATAATCTCAGGATTTAGAGTGTAACAGCAATTACTTGATTCAAACCATAATCATTCTACCTCAAAATTTAACCCAGAAACAAAGGACCAATGTACTCATGAACATTGTCCTCCTCAGCTTGCCTCAGGGCTTCCCTGCTCCACTCCCACCATATTGAATTACATTTAAATGTAATATAAATGAAAAAGGAAAAAACATATTTTAAAGGTCATTAACAGAAAACAATGCCAGCAAACATCACTATTGATTTATGCTTCTGGTAACCAAAATCCCATATTCTTGCAAGGCATAACTAAATCCTATCCATCCTGGCAGATTATTCAGCTCACTTTATAAAGTAAATTAGAAAATTGGGTAGTCAAATAATCCCTACTGATTAAAAAAAATAAACAAAAATGGTTAAAATATGTAAATAATATTTAGTTTTTAGCTTTGGCCTAAAATTGAAGCATTTATTTATTTATTTTCATAAGGTATTTTTTATTTTACTTTATTATTTTTTTTAAATAAGCTCTATGCCCAACGTGGGACTTGAACTCATGACCCTGAAATCTAGTAGAACGGTCTACCAACTGAGCCAGGCGGATGTCCCTAAAAATTTTTTTAAACCAAATCGTCTTCTTCTTTTTTAAAATTATGTTATGTTAGTCATCATAGAGTACATCATTAGTTTTTGATGTAGTGTTCCATGATTCATTGTTTGCGTATAACACCAATGCTCCATGCAATTAGTGCCCTCCTTAATACCCATCACCGGGCTCACCCATCCCCCACCCCCTCCCCTCTAAAATCCTGTTTGTTTCCCGGAGTCCCTAGTCTCTCATGGTTCATCTCCTCCTTTGATCCCCCCCCCCTTAATTTTTCCCTTCCTTCTCCTAATGTCCTCCATGCTAACCAATTTGTCTTCTGTAAAATATTGCAATAACAATTGTAGCAATAACTGCCAATAATCAAGTATCCTTTTTGAGCTCTGAACTGAGCTTCAAATTATACTTTTTTTTATAAGATTATTTTTACACAATATCTTATCTTGTAAAATTTGAGTGTTCTCAAATTTGATGCAATCTTCTTAGATAATTGTGATCAGGCTACTTTTCCCCTCATTCATATCTCTTTGACTGTTCTTTTATATATTACAACTATGCTAAGAATATTTCAATGTATAACTGAAGTATTCACAATGGATTAATACCATACATTTAAAAAAATTAAAAGTATGATATTCTATTGGAGCCAAACACATCATTTTGGCTAGATGGAAGACATTTAACCCTCATTCAGGTTATTCTATTAAATCTCCTTCTATGATTTCATAACTATGATGCTTCATGGTGATATAGGCATTTTAGGGGGGTTCACTGCTGCCAGTTTAATTCCTACATCAGAAACCTCTTGTTAGTAGGTGTGATTCTTTTAGTGGGTGTGATTAACTTATTTAAAAAAAGTTAAAAAGTTAAATTGTTCTGAGGTGGATCTTTTCTCTTACTTGAGTTCATCACTAACATTTTTAGTGTGTGACAAATGACAGCATTGTTTTAGCAAATATTAGCATTCATATCAGGGGCACGAAGTCTCACAGTCATGATTGGCTGATACATATATATTATTAAATTAGGTTCTTCATCAGAACATGAAATTTATCTTGTGCCATACGGATTTAAGAAGGTAGAAGCTAAAAGTAAATGGATTAATATCTTTAGTTAGCAACATTCAGATAGCTGAAGAAACTGAAACAACTATCCCACACATTTCAGTGAGACAAAAACGGTTTTAAATAATTCCTGTCACCAAAACAAGATTAACATTTGAACAAGATTGAGGTAAATGGTTTAAAATTTTAATGAAAAGTAAAAGTATACAGCAATAATGATTTTGAAGCCCATAGATTTCAGTCTTGGATCAGTTCTCTATACAGACACAGGTGAAAGGGACCCCTATTGTGGACCTCATGCTTTAAAAGCATCTGTATGTCACAAACACATTTGCAAAAATAAATGATGTCAAATATGGATGACACTTGAATTCATATCAGCTCTAGGACATCGTGTACTAAAACCATAAACATCTCCTCTCATTACCAACATCATTACATCCCAGGAAAATGTGGATCCACAACTTCAGAGCAAAAAATGATAGAACTAATGCATCAAATATGCAGGCTGTGCTGCTACTGAGTTTGGAATCAGACACTGCTTGTGAGTGTACAGTGTTTGAACTATAGAAGCACTTAGGTAAGAGAAAAGACAAATTTATTATCTAATTTTTCTTCTCAGCAGGATGAAATTGATTCTTATGAAACAAAACAAAACAAAATGTCACTTCTCGGTTAAACTTAATGTTCATATTCCCGCTTCCTTTTGTGTTGTAGTGTGTTGGTCTGGAGGGACTCAGAATCATTTGTGAAAAGTGACTGAGAAACATTTTGCCTTATTGCACAAATTGCGCAATCCTGGAAATTGAGTTGATAGATGGATCAATCAATCTAGGTAAAGGATTCAAGAACTATGATACTGATTCTTAATATAGTCATCTAGTGGACTTGAGCATTAGAGTTGTAAGTAGTTTCATTTTTACCAAGACATTTAGTAAGATTTATAATTGGATTTTCAAAAATTTAATTTTAAATATTCAATTTTAGTAATTTTTGTTTTAAAATGTATACTCATTAAGAATCTGAATTTTTACATTTAATATGGCTAGCTTGTTTTGAAGAAAAATCTGAAGAATATATAATTTTATTTTTAAAATTCTTAAGCTTACTTTATATTCAATTTTTATATTTTAAAACACAATTATATTTTATTTTCAACTCATTTAGATCATTATTGTTAATAGTGGTTTAGTCAGTTTTTTTCTTGTCTCTAGGGTCCCAACATTTTTTTCATATTGGCTGTTATAGAATCCAAACGGTCTAATCGCAGAGACCTCTCCCTTTCCTTTTTCTTGAAACATTTACTTAAGAATACTTGCAATTGTGAATTCTTCTCTGTCGCAGTTGAGATGTAAATCTCTTAAAAATCTCTTGCCCATATCACAACCTATGACTTTCTCAAGGACCTGGGAGCCACCTCTTTGAAATGTAATCATCAAGGAAGATAACACCCGATCTCCCAGTCTCTGTGGGAGGATAGGGGTCCAGCTTCCTTTGGTACCAAACTGTAGAACTACCTCTTAGTGTGAATATATGCAAAAGTTTACTTCTCTTTTGGATAAGGATAATTAGCAAACAGTTAGCCAAGATCACCTTACCTTTACCCTCAGCTCTTTAGAACTCTCTAGCTCTTTGTTTTAGTGGAGTTGAATACAGACTCTGTTCTTCTCTCTCTTATCAATTGTAATAGCCTTGAATAAAATTTTCCTTGCCTGTTTAACTGTCCGGTGCAGTTTTTGCTTTGACATAATTATCATGAGCCCATACATGAACCATGATAATTAATTTTAATTGTCTTTGATAAATTTGATAATTGCACCCTCATTTTTATATTTTTCATTTTTGTCATAATGAAGTTCTATTCACCAAGGTAGAAGACACATTTTATTTAATAACTTGTTAGCATGATTTATATTTTTAAAAATTTACACATGTAGTATGAAGTCCTCTTGCATCCTGCATATAATAGATGTGAGTCCATCATAAAACATCTATAATCTTTTATGTATGTTAATCTATGCATTTGTTGATAACAATGCTGTTAGAAAAACCTGATCTTGAAGGATAATTTAAGAGCCATATGAACAATTTATTTATTGAAGATTTTATTTATTTATTTGATAGAGAGAGAGAGATCACAAGTAGGCAGAGAGGCAGGTAGAGAGAGGGGGGGAAGCAGGCTTCCTGTTGAGCAGAGAGCCTGATGTGGGGCTCAATTCCGGGACCCTGAGATCATGACCTGAGCTGAAGGCAGAGGCTTTAACCTACTGAGCCACCAAGGTGCCCCAGTATGAACAATTTATGTAAGAGAATAAGTTTTGTATAAACGGGGTACAGGGAATTCTGCTGATCAATCCTAATTAGATCTTGATTTATCCAGGGGTTATGGACAGGTGAGTGCCTTTATTACTGAGGAGGACACCTACAATGGACTGCTTCCCTTATCTTCACAAAACGAGCACATTAAAAAATAAAGTTCTGTGTTTTATTCCAAAAAAAACCCCATGGTTTTAATACAAAAGATTTACACTACAGTACATAAATGAATTTGAGTAGTTTGAATACTAAGTTTTGTCCCATTCTATTCTTATCAAAACTGAAATATTATATTCTTTGTTCAAGTTAATTCTCCCCATCTATTGATATTATCTGTATTTGCTCCTAAAATAGTATCAATATTTTTCTAATATCCTACCCAGAGAACTTTTTTTGGACATAAGGAAGATAAAATAGAGCAAGGAAATTTTATAGATATTCAAGCAACTCAAAATATGGAATATGATATATCATATAATGGAGGGAGTTATTAAGTCATTTTTTTTCATACAAAGTTTGACTTTGAATATTACTCATAATAACCATTGCTCAAGAATGCATATTTTTTATTAAAATTGAAGTACATTAATGTGGTTCACAAATGTTAAGATATTAGGTTGTGCTCTAGTGACTAGCATACATCATCTCATAGGTATAAAACAGACACCAGGAAAACCAGGTTGTCTTTCTGGTATATTATGGAAAGGATTCCACGTCCAATACAGATATTAGTACTTTTGCTGTGGGGTCTTTGAGCACAATGGTCAAGAAAGAATTCTTGAGACATTTTACAGTACAAAAAGGTGCTTTTTGTTATAGCACAGGAACAGGACCCATGGCCAAAAAGTGTGGTGCTTTGATTGTGAGCAGTTACTGATACATATTTTTTTAAGTTTATGGGGGGCTAGAGATAATGGAAATCTCTCAAGGGATTTCCATATGTTAAAAGTTATAGCATCCTGGAGGTCTGGCTATTGTCAAGGTAAGGTTCCTTTCAGTCTCTAGTAAAGCATTAACATTAAGGCAGCTGTGAGTTTCTTGAAGAATATCACCTCTTCATGTCTCCAGTATTTGTCAGTGGACTACAAGTTGTAAGGAAATTTAATTTTATCTACCTCTGTTATCATTTTCATAGTATTTAGCTATAAGAATCATTTTTACACTGTTAATGATATATTCTTTAGATATGACTGGTTAGAATATTGTGCATTTATATGGAGCTTTCTGGTCCATAGAATAATTTATAAAACAATCTAACATGTTGCATTTCAAATCTTTTCTATGTGGGCAATGTGTTTCAGAGTCAGCTCTAACAAGAAAATCATGTATTTTAGAACCTTTCTTTAGATCACCATATTAAAAATGGCTTATTGGTCCCAGAATATTTTTCTAAAATTGTGGTCCCTCAGGGTCTGAACATAATGTATCAGGATAGATTTCAAAGATTTGCATAAACTCGGAGTATTTTATTATTAAACACAAGATGCCTGATGACACCATGGAAGTAGTATCAGCCTCAACCAAACTTACACTCAGAGAGAAACCTTTGTAAAAATCCTTTTTTGAAAAAAAATAGATGCCATAAAAATCACAATAATGTCTTCAAGTTCCTCTTAATTTAATTGTCTTCCTATCAGTTGTCCTCTGGGAATATCTAACTCTTTGTCAAATCCCTGGCTGGGCCACAGGAAAAGAGAAAGAGGTATAGATTTTCTGTACCTCTCTGTGGTTCACTAAATTTCTGTTAGAATGTTAAATCTCCCTGGGGTTAGCAAAAGATTTTCGTAGCATTAAACCTCTGTATGTTTGGAGTTCATACTCTTTGTATTCACAACATGTGCAGAATAGTGTGAGAATTAATGCCTATGCCATATCACAGAATTTTTAAATAAAAATTTAAATAAATTTTAAATTTAAAAATTTAAATGACAAATATATGTGTCAATACAGTAATCACTTCAGAAGAAAAGGATAAGTAGACATCAAATAGCTGCTATTATGCTTGTTTGATGTATTTTGAAAGATATACATATATAGAAAGAAGGGGAATATAGTGTGAGAATTGAGCACATTTAATATAGAGTTGGTCTAGCTTGTATGAATTCTCCCTGCCTGTTCCCTGATCTGTAATATGGAAATAATAGTAATTTTGTTTTGATAGTTTTGTCGTGAGAATAAAAATAAATAATACATGAAAAGTAGTAGCAAACTGCCTGGTGAAACTATTATGTTATGAGTATTTCATAATATGTTGTAATGTTAACGAAACTGTGGCAGGGTATTCAAAATAGAAAGCAATAAAAAAATTGTGTCTATTATGTATAATATTCTTTGTTGAGCATCATCTTAAGTATGGTCTTCGTTTTGTTTTGTTTTGTTTTAAGAGATTTTATTTATTTATTTGACAGAGAGAGAAATCACAAGTAGGCAGAGACGTAGGCAGAGAGAGAGGGGGAAATAGGCTCCCTGCTGAGCAGAAAGCCCGATGTGGGGCTCAATCCCAGGATCCTGAGATCATGACCTGAGCCTAAGGCAGAGGCTTTAACCCACTGAGCCACCCAGGCGCCCCTTAAGTATGGTCTTTGATCTGAAAATGAAGCTATGAAAAATTTTATTCTGTATGTCTTTAATTGTGACTTTTTGATATAAGCATTTTAATTCATGGCATTTTGAATTGTTCTCCACTTCCTTTAGGCGCAACGCAAACTAAATTAATATAGAATTCTTCCTAATGGTGTCACCTTACCAAAAGGGTTCTCCCATAAATAAGTAGGAACACACACCACATCTGCACAAAGGAAAGGAGTTAAGGAGAGTAGAAAATGAACATGATTTACTGAAGCTGAAAGCACCCTCAATTTCATGACTATTTGAGCATGAAAATTGTTTAAAAATATTTATGGTTTCAAATGAATAGATTCTACTCAGGGATGCAAATGGAGGCCCAGGGAACCTTAAAACTTATAGAAGTTTATAACCTGCAGGTCCTGGACTAGAAGAAAAAAAGATTCTATGTATTTTTTCTGAAAGTATAATTTAATAAACATTGCAGAAATTTGAGAGTGTTAAAAAAAATTAGGTTTGAAAGAGCTATCTCATAGTTATATTTACATTTGGCATGCATTAAATTAATTTTGTAAAGGGGCACCTGGGTCGCTCAGTTGGTTGAGCATCTGCCTTCGGCTCAGGTCATGATCCCAGGGTCCCATGATCCCATGATCTAGTCCCACATCGGGATACTTTCTTGGAGGGAACCTGCTTCTCCCTCTATCTGTTGCTCCCACTGCCTGTGCTCTCTCTCTCTCTGGCAAATAAATAAATAAAATCTTTAAAAAATAATTTTGTAAATATCATTCTTTAAGACAGTGACACTTAAAATTTATTGCACACACAGACACAAACACATAGAAAGACAAATATACTCTTCATAAATAATTGCCAAACATATAACTAGAGTTAATAACAATGAAATAAAAACATGGGAAATGAAGAGAGGCAGAAAATATAAACACACAATATTTTGAGTTTGTTTCCAAAATATGAAAGTCATTGGAAAACGCATAATGTGGGGCCTTATTACTAGTGATAATTACCCAATGAATAGTGCCACTATTAAGCAAATAAAGTATCTAAGGTCAAAATCTGATGGTTTTGAGGACTATCACATGGTCTCTAACAATAACAACAAAAAAATCTAAACAGAGAGATGCAAAATAGGTATATGGAATGTCCATTGGGTAAGCACGGTAAAACTGCATTAACTTGTATACCAGAAGTTTTTAAATCATGAATATTGTGGTACTGGTGGTGGGGATGAAGAGAGAAAATATTCCTATTGAATTTCTCTGTAATTAGCCTCTTATTAATGGTGCTGATGTAACAACTCTATAATGCTAGACATGGAAGAAAACCAGGCAATACATTTGGCTTCAACCAGTCAAACAAGAGAGGAGAAAATCATCAAGAGAAATAAATTATAATTCTTTGGGTGGCATAGAAATCATGAATATAAATCAATAGACTATAAAGATAGCATATACTGACTGTATCTTTACTATGACGTATTTGTTTAAGAATGTGTTATGTCTCCATTACTTTTTAAAATTTATTTTTATTTATTTATTTTTTTAATTTAATTTTATTTTTTCAGTGTTCCAAGATTAATTGTTTATTCACCACAACCAGTGCTCCATGCAATACGTGCCCCCCTTATTACCCACCACCAGGCTCACCTATCCCCCCACCCCCTCCCTTCCAAAACCCTCAGTTTGTTTCTTAGAGTCCACAGTCTCTTGTGGTTTGCCTCCC
This sequence comes from Potos flavus, assembly GCA_028534135.1. Classification (NCBI taxonomy): domain Eukaryota; kingdom Metazoa; phylum Chordata; class Mammalia; order Carnivora; family Procyonidae; genus Potos; species Potos flavus. The sequence goes on from CM052898.1 coordinate 103,384,239, forward strand.
CCTCCAATTTCCCCCAATTCACTTTTCCTTTACTTCACCTAACATCCTCCATGTTATTCTGTATGCTCCACAAGTAAGTGAATTAATAAGATAATTGACTTTTTCTGCTTGACTTATTTCACTCAGCATAATCTCCTCCAGTCCCGTCCATGTTGATACAAAAGTTGGGTATTCATCCTTTCTGATGGAGGCATAGTATTCCATTGTGTATATGGACCAGATCTTCTTTATCCATTCATCTGTTGAAGGGCATCTTGGCTCTTTCCACAGTTTGGTGATTGTGGCCATTGCTGCTGTGAACATTGGGGTACATATGGCCATTCTTTTCACTGCATCTGTATCTTTGGGGTAAATACCCAGTAGTGCAATTGCAGGGTCATAGGGTAGCTCTATTTTTAATTTGTTAAGGAATTTCCGCATTATTTTCCAAAGTGGCTGCACCAACTTGCACTCCCACCAAGAGTGTAAGAGGGTTCCCTTTTCTCCACATGCTCTCCAACTCTTCTTGTTTACTGTCCTATTGATTTTGGCCATTCTAACTGGTGTAAGGTGGTATCTCAATGTGGTCTTGATTTGAATCTCCCTGATGGCTAATGATGATGAACATTTTTTCATGTATCTGTTAGCCATTTGTATGTCTTCTTTGGAGAAGTGTCTGTTCATTCCTTCTGCCCATTTTTTGACATGATTATCTGTTTTTTGAGTGTTGAACAAATTAATAAGAGAAGAAAGAAGAAAAACGTGGTTCTCTTAATTGATGCAGAAAAAGCATTTGACAAAATACAGCATCCGTTCCTGGTTAAAACTCTTCAAAGTATAGGGACAGAGGGAACATTCCTCAACTTCATAAAATCTATCAATGAAAAACCCACAGTGAATATCATTCTCAATGGGGAAAAGCTGACAGCCTTCCCTTTGAGATCAGGAACACGACAAGGATGCCCACTCTCGCCACTCTTGTTCAACATAGTACTAGAAGTCCTAGCAACAGCAATCAGACAACAAAAAGAAATAAAAGGTATTCAAATTGGCAAAGAAGAAGTCAAACTCTCTCTCTTTGCAGATGACATGATACTTTATATGGAAAACCCAAAAACTCCACCCCCAAACTATTAGAACTCATATAGCAATTCAGTAATGTAGCAGGATACAAAATCAATGCACAGAAATCAGTTGCTTTCTTATACACTAACAATGAAAAATATGGAAAGGGAAATTAGAGAATGGATTCCATTTTCTATAGCACCAAGAACCATAAGATACTTGGGAATAAACCTAACCAAAGAGGTAAAGGATCTGTACTCAAGGAACTACAGAACGCTCGTGAAAGAAATTGAAGAAGACACAAAAAGGTGGAAAAGCATTCCATGCTCATGGATTGGAATAATAAACATTGTTAAAATATCTATACTGCCCAGAGCAATCTATACTTTCAATGCCATCCTGATCAAAATTCCACAAGCATTTTTCAAAGTGCTGGAACAAATAACCCTAAAATTTGTATGGAACCAGAAAAGACTCTGAATTGCTAAGGAAATGTTAAAAAAAGAAAAACAAAGCTGAGGGAATCATGTTGCCTGATTTCAAGCTTTACTACAAAGCTGTGGTCACCAAGACAGCACAGTACTGGCACAAAAACAGACACATAGACCAATGGAACAGAGTAGAGAGCCCAGATATGGACCCACAACTCTTTGGTCAAATAATCCTCGACAAAGCATGAAAAAATATCCAGTGGAAAAAAAAACAGTCTCTTCAATAAATGGTGCTGGGAAAATTGGACAGCTAAATATAGAAGAATGAAACTTGACCATTCTCTTACACCATACACAAAGATAAACTCGAAATGAATAAGAGACCTCAATGTGAGGGAGGAATCTATCAAAATCCTAGAGGAGAACAAAGGCAGTAACCTCTTCGACATCAGTCACAGCAACTTCTTTCAAGATATGTCTCCAAAGGCAAAGGAAACAAAAGCGAAAATGTCTCCATTACTTTTGAGGGGTAACATCACTGGACATAGAATTCTAGGGTTTTTTTTTTTTATTTTCTTCTTCTTTTTTTTAACTTTACTTATACTACTTGCTTCTTGCTTTTTTTTTTTTTTTAAATTAACTTACAATGTATTATTTGTTTCAGGTCTGTGATACATCATTCTTATACAATTCACAGCACTCACTATGGCACATACCCTCACCAATGTCCTCATTGGTTCTCTCAATTGATGCAGAAAAAACATTTGACAAAATACAGCATCCGTTCCCGGTTAAAACTCTTCAAAGTACAGGGACAGAGGGAACATTCCTCAACTTCATAAAATCTATCAGTGAAAAACCCAGCCAACCCATCCCTCATAAATCCCTCTACTCCAGCAACTCTCAGTTTGTTTCCTAAGATTAAGAGTCTTTTATGGTTTTTCTCCCTCTCTGGTTTCATGTTGTTTCATTTTTCCCTCCCTTTCCCTAAGATCCTCTGTCTTGTTTCCCTCCCTTCCCTAATGATCCTCTGTCTTTTTTCTCAAATTCCTCATATCAGTGAGATCATATGATAATTATCTTTCTCTGGTTGACTCATTTCACTTAGTATAATACCCTCTAGTTCCATCCACATCATTGCAAATGGCAAGATTTCATTTTTGATGGCTGCATAATATTCCAGTGTGTGTGTGTGTGTGTGTGTGTGTGTGTGTGTGTGTGTGTGTGTTTATGTGTGTGTGTATACCACATCTTCTTTATCCATTAATCTGTTGATGGACATTTGGGCTCTTTCCATAGTTTGGCTATTGTGGACATTGCTGCTAGAAACATTGGGGTGAACATGCCCCTTCGGATCACTACATTTGTATCTTTGGGGTAAATACCCAGTAATGCAGTTGCTGGGTGATAGGGTAGCTCTATTTTCAACTTTTTGAGGAACTCCCATACCTTTTTCCAGAGGGGCTGCACCAACTTGCTTTCCCACCAACAGCGTAAGAGGGTTTCCATTTCTCCACATCCTCACCAACATCTATCATTTCCTGACTTGTTAATTTTAGCCATTCTGACTGCTGTGAGGTGGTATCTCATTTGAGGTTTTGATTTATATTTCCCTGATGCCAAGTGATGTTTTCTTCTAACAAGAAGTCTGTCATAATTCTTATTCTTGTTTTTCTATAGGAAAGTATCTAGATTATTTTCAAAAGTTTCTCTTTGACTTTGGTTTACCTGGTGACTTCTTTTCTTCTGGAGGGTAGACCTTTAATATGAAATCTCTGGATTTATTTCTCAATGATTGCTTTTCCTCTTTTCCTGCCAAAGACATGAAGGGATTTTCTCAAATTTCCCAGTGAGAAAATGGTAAGCTTCCTGGAGGTAAAGCCCACTAAACTGTGGGAAGCCCCCTAAAAGTATGGTCCCCAGGAGTTTCTTTCTTATGCTAGTCTATAATCAGCCTTCAGTAATTCATCACAATTACCACTGAAGTGCTCATTATAGCTTCTGCTCCAAGTAGGCAGATGTATGCTGAGCCTTTACAAGTGTTTATGTCTCCAGATTTCACCTTGGTGGTTTGCCTGGCAACTTTAAAATAATTGATCCTCACCATCTTTTCCTGGGTGTGAGGACAGGAGTGGCAACTTCTAACTCTCTTTATCTGTGAGAACTGAAACTGCAAGTCCCCTTTGTTTTAATTCCAGAAATTTCCTTTTTGTGTGGGTGTGCGTGCTTTCAATACATCAGTTTGTTTTTCATATTTTGTTAATCTCTTCTACAATCTTAGTATCAGAACATTTTTCATCTTATATAGAATGCCATATTATGAAAATTTGAATCTTATTGAAAAAGAGTTAGTCCACCTTGCCTCCATACTTGCATTTCATCTATAAATTAGTAATTGGAAGATCATTTATTTTTTTTTCTTTGAAAAAAGAAATGTCCGTCTGCAAATGGTAGTAGTGGAGCTCTAAGTCAACCAATGAAAAAGCTAAAGGTAACTCTTGAATCTCACTTCAGCTTCAAAACTGGGTCAGTGACTTTTTTTTTCATAAAGTGAGCACTTAAATAAAAATCTACATGAAGTTCATACAACTGAATATAATTTTAAAAAACATCTGCATCTTTAAAAAAAGAATATTTTGTTCATTCTCATTTTGAATCAATTGCTAGTTTTTATGTGTGGAAACAGAGAATTTAAAACCTAAAGTGTGATATCAGATTTTAAAAATTATTTGGCAGTTGTAGATGTTAGACCTAATAATAAAGACAGTTAAATTGATGAATACAAATTTTACAGTAATTCCACAAAATAAAGAAAACAAAAAAATTGTTTTTCAAAAATCATAAGTACAGAATATATTCCAAATATTCAACTAAAAACTCAGAATCATTGTTAGAGGAGAGAATGAAATAAACAGAAGATAAAATATAGCATAAAAGTAACTTACTTGAGTTAAAAAATGACTCATATTTTAAAACAAAACTGTTCAAGCTAATTGAGAAGTGACTGCATTTCAGGCAAAATTATTGAAAAAATACATCTCCATATAAATATATAGCCTGATAAAGTTGTCAAGTTTATCATCAAAAACCCATATAGGCAGAGAAGAAAATAAATTTTTATTTTACCTACACAGCATTAAATATCATATTTATTCTAGTTCTTCCTTTTTATTATACTAATAAGTAACGAAAGCAAGAACTACTGAGATTCAAAAGCAAAAGCTTGGAATTAAGAAATCCATGAGTTTAGAGTTATTTATGTGTGAGGGAGTAGAATATTCTTAGGTATGAAAATGTGCAGAACTAGATGCCATAGAAATTATTCAGAAAAAATGAATTGAAGAGATGCACCAGAGCATAAACATTTCAAAATCTGAACTCAGGAATTGAAAAGCTGAGTGCCATATAAAGAGTTAGTGTCGAAATCCACATTTACCATGAAAATGGAGTAAATATAAATGTAAGATTTGGGAGAAAAAATATACACACTATAAAATGTGATAAGAATGTCCATTTTTTGTATTATTGCAGAAAATAAGGATATATGTTTGTGAGTGTACATGATAAAAATGTAAATTTAGAAATAGCTATAGTAAATTATATATGTTAGGTGTTCACATTCTTAATCCCTCTCTTTTCTTGCTTAGAAAAGCTTGTGTTCTTGCATGTTCAATTTTTTCACTCTTCAACTCTCTGACTAGGGCTAGACCAGTTTTGTGATATTAAATTGGTAAACAGGGTGAAATCAGGCTGAATTTAAAGTAAAAAACAATGATCTTCATAACAATAGGTACATGAGAAGGAGAAAGAAAAATCCTTGAAGAGAGTCAGAAAAATTTTGCTGGGCAAGTTAATCGGGGGAAAGTAAAATTATTCAAAACTGTTGCAATAGGGGATAGGGATTGAACTCAACTCAATTGAAACAAAAAGCGAGAGAGTTTTTAAGCCTCAAGTAAGCTAGTGGAAAAGTGCTGGAGGATGTTGACAGATGGTTGGTCAATGTTGTATGGAGATGGTATCCCTTTGCCAAATAGTGCTTATTGAATTTAGGTTTCTACACTCCCACAGAAACAGAGAGATACATATATCTTTCTTGATGGTTACATTTCAAAGGGATGGCTCCCAGGACCTTGAGAAAGACATTCTTGGATTGTAGCATTGGCACAAGACTGGAAGTTACATCTCAAAGGGGCAGAGAAAAATTACAATTGTAAATTGTAAGTTAAATTACAATTGTAAGTTAAATTACAAGTTACTAAAATAAATGCCCTAAGAAAAGGGATATCAGAAGTTTATTGTCAATAAGATCCTTTAAAGTTAGTCAAGCTGCAGGGAAATTTAACTATCTTGGTCAAGGGCTAGACCTAAAAAGGAGTTCTGGTGCTTGAAGCCAGAGAAGTCCTGAAGTATCACAGAGCCTCAAGAGTGAGAGAAAGGATGGGGCTCTCTGCTCAGTGGGGAGCCTTCTTCCCCCTCTCTCTCTGCCTGCCTCTCTGCCTACTCTCTCTCTGTCAAATAGATAAGTAAAATCTTTAAAAAAAAAAAAAAAAAGAGTGAGGGAAAGGAGAGAGGGCCTTTTAAGGATACTATGGAATTTTACTTGGGTCTCCTTCAAAAGTCTTCTAGAAAGGCAAGTAAAAAAATGAACATTCTTTATTTATTTAAATTTAGTTTGTTGACTTTTATTTATTTAAATGTGAGTTCAATTAAGAACTAGGTCACAAGGGCCCAGATACTTATTCATTATTTACATATTTCAGGATTTGTGGAAGATTTTGAAATGAAAAGAGAGACAGAGATAGATAGATAGATAGATTGATTGATTGATTGATTGATTGATTTGTGGGTATGCTGACTAGCCTTCCCATAAACCCACCAGGATTTTCTTTTTTTCGTTATCTGAGCTACTTCACCATTCTCTAAGTTGTAGATTATTGATAGCAATAATGATAGCTGAATCGTTCTTTTTGACATGCATACAAATTAGTTATTTCTGTTTTAGGGAATTTTATTCTCCCTCAACCCAATTTTGCATCTATTCATAAATTCATTTTAGCATCCTTTATTTCTGTCTCCATGTGTATGTGTTTGTGTGTGTGTGTGTGTGCGTGTGTGTATAAAACTGAATTCTCCTTTGAGCTAGCTTTGACATCTAACTGATCTCCTCAACAATTAATTAAATAAAATCTTTGACAAGTTTTTTATTTTTATTTTTATCAGAATCACAATTATACTCTGTTAAAATTAATGCTTTAAGAGTTTACAAGTAAAGAGACACTTCCCAGGAAACTATCAGACAGCAAAACTTGAGAATATTTGAAAAGCTTCTTATGAGTTAAAGGGATGTTAACTACATTAAAATAAAAATTCTTGTATTAGAGTACTGGAAATCAAGGGGTACAGCATAAATTGTGAGAAAAATAATTATGAACCTAAAATTCTTTATGTTGAGAAAATCATTCTTTCATTTAAAAATGTACAGGTTTTAAATGAAAATTAGTGAATAATGTTAATGTCATGATTCTTGAGAAAACATTAATGCAGAAAGCTCAAACTGCCCCAACACAAAGAATAAAATTTTAAATTCAAATGTTGACTTTTAAAAGTCATAAGAAAAAAATTGGATGAATAAATTTGGCTTTATGTCTTAGACGCCTTAAATAAGTTTGTCCTGGTGTTTTGGTATTTTGGTATTTTCATCATAATTCTTTTCCATTTCAACTTCAAATGTAGATGTGGACAAAGAAACTTTTCAGAAAAAGACCATAAGTGAATTTTTAATGGACTGTTATATGATTTTAAATATATTGTCATTAAATGTTAACCTATCAAAATCCACATAAATGAAACTAAAAGTACTCTAAATAAAGTCTTAATATAAAAATCCACATAAAATATTGGCTATGTAAGTTCAAATCACAACTTATAATAAAATAATTATACATGGTTGGGCTAGATGTTCACTTTTGAGTGAACAATAGCATAGAAAAGAACCTAAAGATTATGAGGAATTAATCAAAATTATAGAGTCTAGGCCAGAAGCAATAGTAACATAGCAACAGAAAGATATTGTTCTTGGACAGATTTATAAATCTTGAAGTACCATTTAATTCACTAAGCTGATAATTATAGTGTACTTCATGTAGTGACAATCTGAAAGAATTAATTTAGAGAAACTAACATGTAGCCAAAATATCCTGAAAGTGTACTTAGTCATATGAGTTTTCAACTAAGTTTAGCAAATTAAAAACATAATGCAATATAACTACATCCTTATTAAAATGACTAAAATAAAAAATACTAACTATACCAAATACCCTAAAGCTTCAGGATTCAAATAGTGGCAAATAGCCCACATAGCATTAAGTCTTCATTTCTTCATATCATTCTTCAATAAAAGGACAAAGACTTCCCAGGGAAATGACTAATTTTGGGCTGGAGTAGAGAAAATACAAGAGGAGCCTATAGCAAACTATAGGACTAAAAAGTAAGGAAATGCTAAATAAGTGAAGAATACTTGAAAATGCCCTCTGTGGCCAAAGCTGAAACAACTTAAGTATAAGATAAGAATAGTTTTGGATTAAAGCCCTTAGAGTAAAATAAATATCCATGAGTACATAATGATATAAGTAAATGACTCAATAAATATATAAATATGGGGAAAATAACAAATCTTCCCTACGGAAAAATTTCAAATAATAATTGTAGAAGAGTTGAAGAAAAATAGAAATTTACCATGAAAACACCATAGTAATAACTGCCACAGGCAAGATTCACTTATAACTACTAAAATTAATGGAATAAACTTAAGGGAATGTAGGATATTTACATATCCTTAAACTATCTCCCCCAGCATATTAATTCCTGTGATGGTTTTAACACATGTCCACAAATTCTTTGATATTCCTCCCTCTTGAAGATAGAGTTCCCATTCTCTTGCATGTGGGCTGGATTTAGTGACTCTCTTCTTATGCACCGAGTATGGACAGGAAAACAATAGTAACTTTTACAGTGAAGAAATCTGATAGGCACAACCTTAACCAAAAGTTCGAGTTAAACATTACCAGTAGTCAAGGTGATATCATGTACTTTCTGATATGATGTCATGAGAACAGCACTTCACCTAAGTGACATTATTCCCCCAAATCTACAAACCCAATTTAATCATGAGAAGACATTAGCCAAGCCCAAACTGAGGGACCTTCTGCATTTTATCTGACCACTAATCTTCAATTGTGAAAGAAATGGTTGAGAACTTCTTACTGAGGAGATTAAGGAAACCTGATGATGAAATGCAATATGATATCTGGTTGGTTCATGGCTCAGAAAAGGACATTAGTGGAAATGTTGGTGAAATATGAATAAAGTTTGCAGTTTTGTTAATACTATTGTACCATTGTTAGTTTTAATAAGGAAATGTTTATGCGAAATGCTACCTTCAGAGAAAGCTGGGTGAAATGTATATAGCAAGTACCTGTACTCTCTTTGCCGCTCTTCTTTAAATCTAAAATTATTTCAAAATAAGAGTTCAAGAATAAAAACAAGTTTAACTCATATCCTAAGACATTGAACAGGCCTCTTTTTTTTTTTTAGGCCTCTTTTTTTATATTATGTTTGTCACCTCCGCTTATGACTAAATAGTGCTTTATTAGTTAACACTCTCTACAAACGTAGATGTCTTACTCGCTTACCTAGCTCACATAGAATGTGTGATGCCCACACAGGGAGATTTTGTTCATTCCATCTTTCTCTTGTCATTTTTCAGCATTTATAAATTTAGAGTTTAGAAAAAATTCATTTGAGTAAATAACAGAATGTACATTTGGTGCATAAGAGAAAGCAATACATCTACAGAATGTTCATGTTGCTTTTGCATGGGTATGTGGTACTTTAATGCATGCTGTGAAATTACCTGAGTTACTACAAAAGTTCATTTATTATCATTCAATATGGAATGTGCAAATCTAGAATAAAAGAGTCCTGCTTATAATTTACATGGGGCCATGCAGAAGTTGTGGTGTTTTCAAAATAGTTTCAGTAACATCTACTTACTATTTTAAATCAATCTTTCATGGTTATTGGTGAGATTATGAACATTTTCTGCTCAATGAGATTACCTCTGACAATAACATAAATGGAAAAAAATTGGAGTGGCCTAATATTAATGTGACCAATACCATATCACTTAACATATCCTGAAGATAACTGATTTCTAGTTAATCTTGAGAAAATGTGTTTAATAAATGAGTATGCTTAGACAATAAATGGAGAGAAATCCTCTTTCAGATAACATGATTTCCTTCTCTAGTGTTTGATGTAAGATGATGAGCCTAATCATATGCTCAAGAATACACACCTCTTTATAAATGCACAAATGAACAAATCAGCATGGTCTTCCCTTCTCTAGAATTCATGTCTAGTGGACAACAGAGGTGAAAGAAAAATGAAAAATTGTGTAATTGTAAAATTAATACAATTTTGGAAAGAGCTAGCAGTACAGGAGGAAAACAGGACTATAATACTTTGAGGAAGTGGACCCAGGAAGCCTTTGCTGTGAAGGTGTTAATTAAGCCAAGATATGAATAGTGAAGAAAACCCAGAATGCCAAAACTGCTCCAGACAGAGGTAATAATATGTGCAAAAGTTCTGCAGCGAAAAGAGCCTAGAGTATTTCAGAAAAAAAAAAAAAAAGATAAGGTATATAAATTGTAGTATGTAAAGGGAAAGTGTTAGAAAGGAGGTCTACTAATTAATTGATTTATAAGGTTTTTCATTCAATGGTTATTCATTCACTAGTCAACCAATTTTGGAAAAACATGTCTAACACACACCTTTGTAGGACTTATATGGTGGGAAAGAAAGGCAGTAATCATGTAGTCACACAAACAATTTTAAACACAACTAGTTGATGACAAGATCTTATGAAGGAAAGGCTGTTTTAGGGCATATGACAGGAGTATTTGACATAGTCAGGCACATTAGGGAAAGCTCTAAGGAAGTGAAAATTGTGCTGACATCTTAAAAATTAGTACACTTCATTTGATCAAGCCAAAATAAAAGCTTTTTCTAAAGGGAAGAATAAAGATAAAAAATGACTTTTGGTGGTAGGATACAGGAAACCCAATGAAATAAAATACAGGAAGCCCAAGGTAGATAGAAAGAGTAGAGTGAGGGGAGTTTGTGTGACAAGAGTGAAGAGGAAGGTTGAGGACAAGCTGTCATGGCTCTTTAGGCCTCGACAAGGAGGTCCATCCTTGTGGTAAGAGCAATAGGTAGTCTCTGTACAAGAGCAATTCACATGCCCTGATTAAAGTTTAATAAAGTTAAGTGTATAGTACAGAGAAAAGGTAAGAAAGGCATACCATGGGTGCCAGTATACCAACAGGGGATATTGCAATATCCTTTTTGCAAGATGGTGATGGACATGCTAAGATTGCAACAGCGAATTTGGAGAAAGGTGGTAAGACTCAAGATAAATGTATTTGAAGGTAGAATAGGTAAGCATAGAAGATGACCTTAGGATTCTAATTTAAACTTAGTGAATAACAGTACCCCATTCATCAAGAATGGAAAATCCAGCAGCTGGACAAGGCAACATGTCTAAAAGGAAAATTAAAAGTTCAGATTTGAGTTGACATGAGACAATACAGTTCAAAATTTCTCAACTCACACTCTCGCTTTATTTATGTCTCAGCTCAAATGCCACCTCCTCAGAAAGTCTTCTGAAAATTCTATCTAAAATAACTCTGGCAGCAGTAGTACTATCACTTTAACTACTTAAAATTCTATGACATTTCCTGATCTCATGTTATAAAATTCTTTATTGTCACTTTCCTCCAGTAGAGTTTAAACTCCATGTGGTCAAGAACACTGTCTGCTTTTTCAAAAAAAATATAAAATACCTAGTACAGGTGTAGGTAGTATACCTATACTAGTATAGGTAGGTACATAGTAAGTAATTAAAAATATTTGAGTGAATAAGTGAATGAATGGATAGATAAGTGTGTAACAAGTAAGGGTAATTGGATAGCACAATCTAACTTTCAGGTATAGAGAGATATTTTCTTTTACACGGAGGTAGAAAAATAGCCAACAGCTCTGTAACCAGAACTACACCAACAGAACAATTATTGCCTGTGTCTTACATCAAGTGAGTAAGTAAAGGAGAGGAATGTTGTTACTGTACCTACAAATTAAATTCACATAAGAAGAAATGATGGTTTAGTCCTAATTGTAATGGCATCATTATTTCTACAATCTGGGTTTGAGTTAAATTTCTGTAATTTTGTTTAGGTTAAAGTAATGTTTATGAGTTGATCTAAGTTCTAATGAGCCAGACAATCTTCTAGAAACCCAAATTCTGGGTTTCTATTGGACGGACTTTATAACTGGAAAGAGACCCCTTGTTTCTCTAAGGGTCCTAAAATGGAAAAACAAAATGTGATACAAATACAATACCAATATTTTACCTAATAAACAAGAAAACAGTAATTTGTACAGATAATTTAGGCCAAAATTCTGTCATTTGAAGGTAAGAATTCTTATTTATTAGTGGTAACAAAATTAAAACAGGCAAGCTTCCCGATGTTATTTAGGGATCATGTAACTGAAAGAGCTGATCCAGTGGTATTGTTGTACTATACATTTGAACATAAAGGTCCAGCAAATAAAAATTTTAACAGAATTTTGTAAATTCTGTACCTGAAATTCACTATGAAAGAAAACATTAGAGGAAAAAGAGGAGACCACACTTAGACCTACTTGATCAACTTTGCAGAAGAGGTAATGTGACCTGAGTCTTGAAAGATCAGTAGGAATCCACTGAAATGGGGAAAAAAGGAAACAGTGGAGAGCTTGTGAAAATTCATGGAGGCCTAAAAAACCTTACACACTCAGAAAGCCTTCCAATATTTATCAGTGTAGATGTGTTTGAGGGATGGCTGGATGTGAATCTAAACAGATAGGAAAGCACTGCTTAGAAGGGTCTGGCATGCTCTGCTAAATACAATGGATTAATGCTTTATGAAATGTGGTGCCATTTAAGGTTTTGAAATGGCATGGCAGCATTTGTATTGTAGAAAGGTCACTTCTAATTTGATTTGAGGGAATTTCTACATATGAGCAAAGAAAAATACTATTTAAAAATTCTTCTTAAATATTGCCAATGAAGCAGTCTTAATAGAAAGTAAATTAATTATACCTTAGGGATCTAGTAGAGGAATCCCAGAGTAACTGACTGGTTTTATGGGGGAATCTGAAGTTCAACTTTAAAAAATGAATTCATGTAAATAGTAAATATTCTAATCTACTCCATAAACAGTATATTTGCAATATTTTACAAATTGTAACACTTACGCTCCCCTGTAAAAATTGTTCTGAAGAGAGTTGAAAGCCCCAGAAAAAAGGCCTCAGTTTATCACTTGGCACTCCAATATGTAACCACTGGGGAAAACAAAGACCAGTTTAAAAAACAGGACCACGCATTTAACTTGACAAACAGAAAAAGAGGTATGCTTAGGATGTTGGTAAAAAAGCTATACATAAGCATATGTAGACAACCGAAACCAACATAAAACAAAACAGAAATAACAAAGAAATGTTTTTGCTACCAAATTAACACAGGAACTATTGTGTGTGAAAAAGCTACCTGACTTGACTATCGTATCTATAAATCCATACGACATATGTGGAAAATTACATTTTAGAGATGCTTTCTTTAAAGTCTTTAATTTAGTTAAAGCTATATTTTTAAAATTGATGTGTGAAACAGTCTTTCTCTCTGCTGATTCTATACTGTATTACAAAATTTCCTTGAAATTTGCACTTGCCATGTTTACATTTACAATAATTTTAAATTCTTAACTTTGAGGAGCATGCAATCATAGCTAATCATAGCTAATGGCTATGCCTCCATTTATACAGCAAATACTAAAGTAAAGGGTGTCTAACAAAAGCTCTGTTATACTTCTTTTTGCAAGTACATTTCTCTTTCCTGAGAAACAGAAAATGTATTGAAAAATAGTAATAAATACACAGCCTCATTTTTGCCACACTCTTCTTCTATACCGTGATGAGTTTTTAGATTCTCCATGATATTTAATTCAAATTTACATACTATCTGATACCTAAGGTTCTATTTAGCTCTGAAATCTTGTGATGTTAAGATATCTCTATATTGTATATATCTCTATATTGTATATTGTATTCAGTTAAGACACCTATGATTTAATGGCTGAGAAAGAAATCCCCAACATGAAGCAGTGTAAATTAATATCATCAAGTATAAATTGATGTCTTCCCCATCGTCAACACTTTCTTTTGATTAGGGCAATGTCATGACCTTCATCTTCTAATCACCAAACACTGTACTCTCCACATACCCTATACTGTTATCTACAGGTTTTCGCGTGATATGTTTGCAGATTCCCTGCAAAGTTGCTCCAGACCAACACTTACATACTTCAGAATAGTCCTCTCATCCTATCTGATTCACAGAAAATATACTTTTTGCCTTGTTATTTCTCAGTTCAGTTTTTTGGGACTAGGTCCCTCCTTTGTGTCATATAACTTTTTGCAGAATTTCATGGAGGTGTGCCTGTGTGCCTGCATGCACGTGTACATGTGGGTCACAATGGGAGGGGTGGAGGTTGCATGGCCGGGGGGGTTGTCAGGTGCAGCTTCACTTTACCTTAAAAGCAACATCAAGGTCAACAAAAAGTCAACCCACAGTCTGACTTTTCCACATTTGATCACTCGTGGTAATTTCTGTTTCAGGGACCTCTTTTCTCTCCAGGAGTCCAGGTTCATTCACAGACACCCTTGGGGAATCAGGTGCCTAAGAGAAGTTCAAATTTAGCAGGATGTATTAGTTATATAAACAAACAATTATAAATGAGATCATGAACATTATGTCAAAAGTATTTGTTGAAGGAAAAAAAAAGATTCGTTTGTTAAGGAAACAAGTAAAGGAGAAACAAATTTTGCCCAGAAGAATTAAGATTTATTTCTAAAGCATCATTTGACATTTTATAAAGTGAAACAATAAAGGGAAAGAAAGGAGGGGGGTGGGAGGGATAGGGTGGCTGAGTGATGGACACTGGGGAGTGTATGTGCTATGGTGAGTGCTGTGAATTGTGTAAGATTGATGAATCACACACACAAAAAAAAGACTGATGAATCACAGACCTGTACCCCTGAAACAAATAATAATTTGTTAATAAAAAATTTTTTTTAATTAAAAAATTAAAAAATAAATCAGAGACTCTCAATAAAAAAAAAGGGAAAGAAAGGAATACTAAACAAAGAGAATAGCAAAGACACAAACAGGGAGATGTGTAAGTTTAGAGAAATGGTTCTCAAATTGGTCCACAGCCATTGATATCACATAGTAACTTAGAAAGGCAAATTCTCGGGCCAGTCCAGATATCTTGATTCAGAAACTCCAGGAGCAAGGATTAGTAATTTGTGAATCAATGTGATCCCCAGATGATTCTGAATCATGGGGAAATTTGAGGACTACAGAGTTAGTCTTTTTAAAAAACAGTCACAATTTCATATACAGTAGTCTCCCCTCATGAGAGAGGGATACATTCCAAGACCCCCAGAGAATGCCTGAAACCATGGATAGTATAAAACCCTATGTGTACTATATTTTTTTTCTATACATACATGCCTATGGTAAAGTTTACTTTATAAATTAAGCACAGGAAGAGATTAACAACAATATGAATTGAATAGAACTATTATAACAATATACTGTAATAAAAGTTTTGCAAATGTGGTTTCTCACTCAAAATATTTCATTGTATTGTACTCACCCTTTTTATGATGATGTGAAATGGTAAAATGTCTATGTGATGAGATGAAGTGAGGTGAATGACATAGGCATTGGGACATGGCATTAGGCAACTACTGACTGTCTGAAGATGAATCAAAAGGAGAATCAATCATCTGCTTCCTGACTGAGGTTGACCAAAAGTAACAAAAACGTGGAAAGCAAGACCTCGGATAAGAGGGGGCAACCGCAGCTCAAATGTGGGCTGTAAGGATGTATATCGAAGACAGGCGTGGGTTTTACCCAGCAGACAATTAGAAGATATTTGATGTCTTAAACATAAAATTGACATGTTCATAACGGTTTCAAACACATAAACTTGATGGCATCACAGATGTTTAATCAGGCTGGTGAAGAAACAAGACCACCCACTGGGGAATAAATAAAGCTTGAATGAGAACAAAGGTAGGAAGGGTGAAGGGTAGGAGATAGACAAAAGAGAAACTAGAGATGTAGAATTTCCCAGATAATGTGTAATCTTTCAACAGGATTTTCTGGAGACAGCTTAAACTAAAGAAAATCAAATACAGGAAATTATAAGAACCTGAGCATGGTCTGATGGGGGTATAAGGTTGCTTGAAGGAGTTTTGTGCTACCCTACAAAGCAAAACTGTCATCTTCTAATAATAGCAATATGCAACATGCAACATGGAGAAAACAAACCAGAATCACTGTCTTGTGCTCTGACATTTTCCAATCTGGACTGATGATAGATGGAGCTTCCTTTCTGTGATGTCACATCTTGTTTTCTGTCCATGCAATTCTAAATGCAGTATCATTGTTTTCTTTTAGTGGGAACCAATGTTTATGCATCTATTTGACCAAGAAAGATAAAGTACTCAAACATGTTCTCCAATGCAGTCATGTAAGTGCCAATTATTAAGTTGAGGTAGGTGAGAAGAAATATATAACTAAGTTATTCTACTAATAGACTATTGTGTTACTGAAATATCTTTTTTAAAAAACTGTAACTTTTTTGGTCATCATTTAACCCCAAAAAGACAAAAAGTCTCTTTTTTACCCTCATTTTAATTTTCTCATGCAATGTGAATCATTGACAAAACATTTTGGTGCCATTCAAATAAATTCACTGTCAGTATTTGGACCATATAATCTAAGGACGTACTTACATTTCATCAGTGTAACTATTTTTGTCACAAAAAGATTGAGATTTGGCTTATTTTTTCCTACGCACTCCACAAACATTTGCTCCCATTAGAAGCTTCAGGAAAATCCTTTAAAGGTCACTGTCTCAGCTGCAAGTTGTGTCCTTTCCCTTTCCCTTCTGTTTCTAGCTGAAATGTGGACAAGATGACTGGAGCTTCAGCAGCCATATGGTAAATGAGACTACATTGCAGATCGAAATCATAATTATGAAAAGTATAGATAGAAATGGAGTGGGTCCTAATTATATTATGCTTCCTCACCAGGACTGGATTGTCTAAGCAACCCTCTTCTTACAAGAGAAAAAAAATCTTATTTTAGCCACAGTTATTGGGGTTTTCAATTACGGGCAGGCATATAGTCTGGGGGTATATTCAAATTAACCATGAGATTTCTGGACCATGTATTTGTTTCCACTCTTTCTTCTTTCTTTTTTTTTTTTTTTAAGATTTATTTATTTTAGGGAGAGAGAGAGAGAGAGCAAGCATGAGTGTAGAGAGGGGCAGAGGGAGAGAGAGGGAGACTCTCAAGCAGACTCCCTACTGAGGGAGCCCAATGGGTAGGTCTGGGTCCCACCACCCTGAGATCATGACCTGAGCCGAAATCAAGAGTCTGCAGCTTAACCAACTGAGCCACCCAGGTACCCCTCCACTCTTTTTTTTTTTTTTTTTTTAATCATACCCAGTCAGATATTCTGGTATCTAAGTACTCCACAGTGTCTTTCTTTTTCATTAAATGTTATATCATAAACATCTTTCTATGTCATTACATATTATTCCACATCACTGTCTACAGTTTCACATGTTCATTGTAATTTATTAAACAACTCATCCATTGTAGAATATTTCCCCCTTTTTGTCATTATTGTTAACAACAGTACCTGAATATACCAGATTTTCAAATTCTAGTCAGCATTGTGTACTATGAAAAAAAAATAACAGTAACTAATTGATGTAAAGCAATGCAATCAAATGAAGGTGAATGCCAGGTAACTTTTTCTATACAAAAATGCTATATTGTGAGTTTATCCTCTAAAACCAGGCCCAACATAACCGGAGGCAGTAAGAGTAGTAAGCATGAATAACTGATGACCATGATTGTGTTATATGAAGGCTCAATCATGATCGTGATGGTACAAAAGCTCATTTTGCAATTGCAGGATTTCCACCAAATATTGGGGAAAAAAAAAAAAAGAAAGAACTGTCTATTTAGGTGAGACTGTTCAGACACAAATTTATTATCTCCTGTGTTATTGCTTACCATATTACGTATGTTTTGAAGCTAAAATAGCCTTACTTTGCACAGGATACATTAAATATTTTGTTTGTTTTGATAGTTTAAATGTAATGAATAAATCACTTTGCTGATCGTTCTCGGTTTCAGATTCTTTCATCACCACACTTGCTGCCTCATACACGTAATGTGATGCTGCAAAATGAGAAAACTGACAAGTGGGTAGAACAGACATAATTGCTTGGAATTTAACTTCAGAAAGCAAAAAAAGTTCCCCAAACTTCAAAAATGTCAATTTCTTTTGGTACATCATTTTATTTGTTGTTATATTTGGCTTTTTTTTGTTTGAAAAAAGTAATGTGTTTTATTTGTTCCAGAATCCTTTTTTTCTGCCACTGCAGT
>CM052898.1:103402846-103460594 GCA_028534135.1 Potos flavus
ATATTATTGTGATCATGCTGTCACCAGCAACAGAATATTAGTTCTGATAACCTAATCAATTTGTGCTATGAAAGCTAATATACTTAAGTGTTACAAGAAAATATCCTCTTTGTGCCTTCTTTTCCTATCTTTACAAAGCACAAATCTGAAAAGATAAAACAGTAACTATTTATGCCAAATGGATATCTGAAAACTTCTAATGGCATCCAACATTTCCTTTCAAAGTTGACTTGGTAGTCTTTTCTAGTCACAAGTACTAAGTTGTATAATGCCACTCATACCCTGCCATCTAGGTATCCTTTGGCCCCATAGTATATCCTGGTATGAATAAGCAAATTTGCAAAGCTTTGAGTTTCTCTTCAATAATTAGCTGGATGGTCTTGTGGAAACTGAACTTGTGATCTTGGTCTAATGAGCACAAGATTGTAATCCAAAGAGTCAAAGGGTGTAAATCATCACTTTACATTCTTACATGGATTTCTCTAATGCATTTACTCTAGATAGAGCTTGTAAACTGGCCACATTGAACTTCCTATGGAAATAATTGGATGTTAAGAAAGGAAACACTGACTCATGCATTTCTTACATTTTTAAGAAGCTATTTGTAAACTTTTCTTGGAGTTTGACAAGTCCTCAAAAAATAAAAATAAACCAGTTTGTCATTGAGTCTCTATGTATTGACATAGTAATGGTGTAAAATACACTAGCAAGAAATAAAAGTTATTACTCATAGTTTCATGATTCAGCTTTACCATACAAACCAAAATAAAAATGGTGATGAAAAGCATACAGATCTCACTACTAGAGAAACAATGAAAAAAGAAACTGACATAAAAGTACTCTACTCTTAAGATCTATAGCAGCAATTTAAGGCAGTATTATGAGTAAGTATGGTACTTTAGATATTAAAGTATTATAAAACGTCTTCATGATAGTGTAGGCAAACACAAAGAGGGGAAGCGAAACAACAGTAAGACAATGATAAAAGAAGAAAAATTATTTTCTCCACAGTCACTTGATTTTTTTCCACACATGATAAAATCAAAGCACACATCTATCAAATTTTATAGACCAAAATTTTGAGTAACGTAATTGTCCGAACATCTAAAAACTGAAGAAGGAGTTTAGGACTTCAGGGTAAATTTGGGTTGAGGAGCTAAATAATTCAAACGGGACAAAAATTTAATTTGAGAAAATTTCACTTGACGTTTACCCTATCCTAGAAACAAACCAAGCACTAAATAATCTTCTTAAAGTAATAAAGTGAAGAGACTTAGAGACATTTCCTAGATATGTCATAGGAATGCCAGCCACAATGTGTGAATTAAGCTCAGAGGCAAGCTCCATTTAAACTGGCTTTAGTGATATCAAATTCAGTGTTTTATGACACAACTATTTCATGAATGAACCAACATTTTGTGCTACTGATGGTGTTTCTTTCACTGCACATGATCCAGATTCCCAAGAGAAATATCAAGAATTAGAGGGGGCTTTTTCCCAGATTATGAAGAAAACGGAACAGATTTATTGGGTTCTGGTGATCCATATTCAGATGACATTGATAATGAGATGGACCCAGAGATAGAAGAAGTTTATGAAAAGTTTTGTTTGAAATCAGAGTATAAGCAAAAACAGTAAAGCTAAAGTGCAGCATATCAGTTTTATAAAGCAGTTTAGGTTATGCTGATTTATCAAAACACAAGAAAGCAAGAAAATGTGTCACATTTATACCAAATTAATGATGTTGAGTTATGTTACTAATGTATGCAATTTAAATTTTATTTAATGTTATCTGAAAAATAAACTCCATTCTCTATAACTTAAAATGTGCATGTACATATATAATGGTTTATTATATACAGTTAATTCTTCTTTTGGCTGTAATAAAATTGATTTTGAAATTTTATTATTTTTCTGTGTAGAAAGCATTTCTTAATTTAAATTCAATTAGCCAACATATAGTACATCATTAGTTTCAGATGTAGTGTTCAATGATTCATCATTGAACGAGGTGTTGTGTATAACACCCAGTGCAATTTTGAAATTTCTAAAGAGTGCCTAGCAGCCTGGACACTGGAGTCAACTAACTGGAGTCACATAACTATTGTACTGCAAATGGTACAATGGCCTCCGACTTTTTAAGTCTCAGTTTCTTTTTCTGTATTGGGGAAATGATTAAAAATATAAAAAATAACAAAAGCTACTTATTAGATTTTTCTATTCATTAGATAAATATTAATTGAACACCCATTTAGTGTCAGATATTCTTCAGTTTACTGGGTAGGAAACAAGATGCTCACCCTCTGTGGATAGAATTTACGTACTTAACACTGTACCAAGAATCTACTAACTATGAAAGAGAGCTCCTGTGATAAATGTTGTGATGATTCAAATTACTACTTCAGTGAATTGTGAACTAACATGAAATCCTTTGTCATCTGATGCATTGTGGTTTGATATAAAAGGGTAAACACTTCCCTATAAAGGTCTCACACTTCCCTATATAATATATATGACTTTTATGATAAATGAAATGTTGTCTGAGCTTGTACCTACTTGAGAATTGGCCATGATCTGGCAACCTACTGAAATATATTTAATCATTTTATTTATACAGGTTTGGAAGTAAGTGTATTTTCTGAAAGTTTGCCTAATTTATGAAAGCTTTCAGAATCACGAAGTTTAATTAATTTTTTAATTGGGCTAACATAAAGTACAGTCTCTATGGAGCTCTTGATATTTACTACTCTACTGGATAATTCACTTTTATGGTAAACAACAGTATATTTTATTCACTGAATCTCTAGGAAGTTAACTCCATTTTAAATAAAGAATGACTTTCACAGTCTTGGAATTATATTTTGGGGATACAACTGAAATGCAATGGCAAACCAAACTCAATGATATCTCAATGACAGGGGGAATGAAAAATAGCACTTGTTTATTATTAGAATTCTAAATTCTTGCTCACTTGATTCTATTAACTTAATATTCCCTTTTACTGCATTTTGTCATTTATTCTTCTCAACTTCTAAGTTTCTACATAAAGAAATATGCAACTGTGTAGGTATGTGTTATGTTTCTGTGGCTGCTATAACTACCACAAACTTTGTGGTCTAAAATAGCAATTTGTTATCTTACAGTTCTACAGAAGTTAGAAACCTGACTTGGGCCACACTGAGCTAGAATCAAGGTGTTGGCTAAGGCTACACTCCTTCTAGAGGCTCTAGGGCAGATACCGTTCCTTGCTTTGTTAAGAGTTACATGCCAGGGAGCCTGGGTGGCTCAGTGGGTTAAAGCCTCTGCCTTTGGCTCAGGTCATGATCTCAGGGTCCTGGAACCCAGCCCTGCATTGGGCTCTCTGCTCAGTGGGGAGCCTGCTTCCCTCTCTCTCTGCCTGCTTCTGCTTACTTGTGATCTCTCTCTCTCTCTCTCTGTCAAATAAATAAATAAAATCTTTAAAAAAAAAAAAAAGTTACACGCCAAATGTGTCAGAATTAAACGTTGGGAAAATATCTGATATCTGACAGTTCCCCTTTGAAATAGCAGATATTGGTAGCAATTTGCACATAATAAAATACAATTTTGCTTGTGTGTGTGTGTGTGTCATCAAGACCATCTTGTCAGGATAGCTGGTAGATATTTCCCCATTTCCCCATAAGTCAAAGTACTTTCAGAAAAGGCAAAAGTCTTGTCAAAAGTAAACAGTAAATAGCAGCATTAAGCCCTTTTAAACCCTTGATTCTACTTTTCTCCCTCGATCGCATTACATCCACAGAATGTAAGCCCTCTCTTTCCGTGTCAAAACATATACTTAGGCTAGGACAATTAACACTTTTCTGCCTATTTTCCTGCTTAATGGCATTTGACAATTCTTGTTTCTTTGGGTCCTGCTCTGATGAATACTTAACAATCATGACAACAACAAACCCAGAATACTATGTTGGTCCGTCCCAGTGATTCCATATCTCCTCTTTGGCATATGTTGGCTATTAATTTTGATTCACAACCAACAACTTACAAACAAACATGCTCATAGCTCAAGGACCTCAGAATAAGCACATTTGGGACAGATATAATCTGATTCTAGTCCTAGGGAAATGACAAGAGGCAAATACCATTCTGCATCATTTAAGGATTATTTTCTTCATTAAATTTTCTTCCAAAAGTGACTGATAATCTTAATTTTTTAAATGCCAGTGAAAGACTCAAGGCTTCTATCTACTACATCATTATACAACCTGAAGTTTAAATTCATTAAAGAGTTATGTGGAAAAGGGAACAAGTCATGTTTAATAAGCTAAAATTGCTGACACAGTACTCATAATAGTCTCTATCCCAGAGGTTTTATTGCAGTTATATAACTAATCATTCGAACTTATGAAGTTCGAAGAAACTTTTTTAATAGATTGTTTTTGGAGGGGGGAGTTACATTTTTGAGAGATAAAACAGGCAAGTGTGAGACACTGCTGACAATAATTTAAGAAAGAACACTTGGGCTAATGCAGACTCTGAACTGGCATTTTCTTATTTATTCAAAATTCAAGACTTTTAGAGGTTCCTGTGGTAAAAAGTCATTTAAAATTTTTAGGGAAGAAAAAGATTTCTATCACTACTGAAAACAGAGACTTAAGCCCTGTTTCCTATCACTACAGTTACACTTTTCTTTTTCTCTGACCTTTTAATGGAAGTATACAGAAAACATTATTCAATGCAATCGCTTTGTAATGCTTAGGATTTGGGGGAAATTAAATTTTACATGTTTCTTTATGTTTCCATCATATTCATCTTCCTTCTTCATAATTAATTCAGACTTGCCAGTAAGCTCTCTATTATTTTGCCTCTCTTGAGAGGTTTTTAAAATGATAAAATGGAAAATTTCTCAAGGTAAGCATATGCAATTCAAAAGAAAATCATCTTGGAAAATTAGCATTATATCATGTATTATTTTAAGAGTTTTCTTAGGAATGACCTTCCATTTAGAAAGAAGAAATCACATTAAAGATTTACTGAGAAATTAAGTTTGAGCAGAGAGGAAAAAGAAAAAAAATAAAATCTAGATTTAGACATAGAGCCTGGATTTCATGAGCATGGCAATGACTAGTTATTTCAATGTCAGCTGTTTATATTTCATATATTTCATATATGGTTAACAGAAATAAATCTGCTTTATGAAATAAACAAAATAATTATAACAGAAAATGCAAAATTAATTATTTCACTAAAGAAGTTATTTTAAATTGAACAATCAAGTATGATATTATTATAGGGGAAACGTTATTTATTTAATGTCTACTTCTGAGTCATAAAATATTTACTTATTATCAAAATTCACCATATCTAAAAATAAACAAAAAAGCTACACAATATTTGATTATCTCCTGATCTTTTTAAAAGACTTCTACTTGCCTTTCTGAGATTCCCAATGCCCCAAAAGGAGAAGAGTCCTTGAAGTTTGGGATGTTTTCACCTTCGCTCTTACGGCAAATAATAAGATTTTTTTTTTTCATCCCAAGTAGCTGTATACAAAGTTAGAAAGTGATAAGGCAGAAGACTGGCCCCAAATGTCATATTTCAAAATTAAACTTTAAAAAGTCTTCCTTCAAATTTAGGTCAAAGTTTTTGTGATTTGAAACACCTATGGAAAATTTTACATATGATATTACAAAACGGTTGAAGGTCTACAATTATACCCAAAGCAAAGGTTAGCCTAAGGCTAAATTGTATTAAATTTTTTTCATCCATAAAGTCATGACATACTTTGTAAGTTGCATTATTGTATAATAGTGTCACATTTGGACCAAGAAATTTCAAATTGAAATCAATGGCATCTAAACTTAAAACTAGCATTTGTGCGAGTGCCTTCATTTAAAAATAAATTGCAACATCTTACCTTATTATAAAAAATGAAGAATATTGGCTGAGGACCACCAAATAGTTTTCAGATTCCAATCATAATCTAAGTAATTCTACAATTCCACTGAAAGAATGTGTCTTAAATCTTTTGTGTCCGAAATTATATGAGGCATCACCATGGCAACATGATTCTAAGGAAAAGATATTTCAGAGCTTAAGAAGTCTGAAGAGTAACTGTCAGAAAACAGCAATTCTGGGATTCTTACTTTTTGAAGAATTCCATATATTTACATGAATATTTAAACATATTAAGTAATAAGTTATAAATCTTTGCAAAAGTACATTTATTTATAAGTAAACTTACTTGCTTCATCCCAATAATACGTATAAAATATATCATCACTGTTGAGTACTTCTGAAATACATATAAATATAACATATTTGTACAGTGCATTTAAATTTTCAAATAACTTCGACATACATTACAAATATTTTCAGAATTGTTTATTTTATATAAAGAATGCTAAACATCATATACTCATGCCACCTTTGATTACATAGCTGTTTGCCTGTTAAGGAGACACGAAAGCCATTTCAAAGAAGAATCTTAGTTTTTGGAGCTGTACTCAACAGTTTTATTTTATTTTATTTTATTTAAAGATTTTATTTATTTATTTGACAGAGAGAGATCACAAGTAGGCAGAGAGGCAGGCAGAGAGAGAGGAGGAAGCAGGTTTCCCACTGAGCAGAGAGCCCGATGTGGGACTTGATCCCAGGACCCTGAGATCATGACCTGAGCCGAAGGCAGAGGCTTTAACCCACTGAGCCACCCAGACACCCCTCAACAGTTTTATTTTAAGGTAAAACATGAAGGGTTATCTCATAACGTAATTCTAACCCTAACAAATTCTTCAATTCTCTAAAACAGATCATGATTATTGTCCCACATGTACAAACTTTACTTCAATAAACTGACAGCCTGAAATAATACTCAAGATATCTTTGGAAGTATAAATTCATTTTTATAACCTCTCAGAAGACCCTTGTTAATGCACTTTGTAAAAAGCTTTGCTTTTTCTTAATGGAGAAATTTATTTTGAAGTATCCTGGGAATCGCATTAATACAAAAAATCTAAAATACAGATTAATTCACTTGAACACGCCTTAAGTATAGAATAATACAATATTTACATATCAGTGTAGGGAAAGAATATTTTCTAAAATTGTAGCAATCTAGCAGAATGATTTGCTAAATTTTTTTAAGCGAATGTATGTTAATAAGAACATAAGCAAAGGATTTAGATTATGTGAACTTTATCTATTTATTTATTTATTTTTATTTTTATTTTTTTAATATTTTATTTATTTATTTGTCAGGCAGAGAGAGAAGAGAGCACAGGCAGGCAGAGGCAGAGGGAGAAGCAGGCTCCCTGCCGAGCAAGGAGCCTGATGTGGGACTCGATCCCAGGACCCTGGGATCATGACCTGAGCCGAAGGCAGCTGCCCAACCAACTGAGCCACCCAGGTGTCCCTGAACTTTATCTATTTAGAATTTTAATACTTTTAGAAAGTGTTCAGCACAGTTCTACTAAAATTTTTGTTTGTAAAAATACCATTGGATGGGGCATTATGTTTTTGTTAACAGCAACATATAAAGATTATTGTGCCAAATTACATGCTTTTAGTCATGTCACTTAATATTCACAGAAACTTTCTGGAATTCTTTAGGTTTTGAAATAGTATGCTTTCCTTGGGTATGTTAAGTGAACTCTATTAAGATAAAATGAAAAAAAAAATCTCTGATAGTCCTCTATGTAGACATGATTCTCAGATTACTTCCTCTAGGTAAGGCATATAGGAAAATGATAATTCAAATTATACTTATAGGATAAGATAACCTTTTAAATTATAATACTAGACAAGAGTCAAGGGTAATTATTAGCTATTTAAAGACATGACTCCTATAATTCTGTAGCTAAAGTAGCATAGTTAAATGATTGGCATATGCTAGAAACTTATCTATAAGAGATGAAGGAATATTTCCAGTTTTTTTTATTTTTTCCTCTCATTTAAAATTAGCAAACTAGAGGGGCGCCTGGGTAGTTCAGTTGGTTAAGCGGTTAAGCAGCTGCCTTTGGCCCAGGTCATGATTCCAGGGGTCTGTGATGGAGCCCCGCATTGGGCTTCCTGCTCAGCGGGGAGCCTGCTTCTCCTTCTCCTGCTGCCCCTCCTCCCTGCTTGTTCTCTCTCTCTCTCTTTCAAATAAATAAATACAATCTTTAAAAAAAATAAAATAATTAGCAAACTAGAAAGACACATTAATTACTCAAAGCAACAAGAAAGTTAAATGAGAGAGGCTGTTATATGAGAAATCTTTAGTCTAGGATGATACAGAGGAGAGAAGTTTCAGATGAAAATACATGGAAAAATAGCAAGTAAAGTCATATGAACTTGGATTTGGTTTATCAAATTTCTGACTTCAAGACCTAAAATAATGTCTTGAATGAGAAAGATGTTACAAAAGAAAAACAAAATAAAACTGATTTTTTATGTGTGGAAAGCAACTTTTTTGAGGACTATGTTTCTTATGCCTAGAAGAATAATTTGAAACATTCTTTACGTTTTAACTCAGGATGCACATTATGTTTGGTGAAATCATAGATTTTTCAAAACAGGCTCAATTTATATTGTTTTTATTTTTCACTGGGCAAATCTGCCACAAAACATTCATAGGAAAAGTGAAGTGAGATTAAATCAATCAACCTATGTATAACACATAAATTATCATGATTCGATGATTTAGAAAATTAAATACATAATGGCCAAAAAGTTATTGCATCCTTATTAGTTTCTCGTTTATAAAAAGTAAAAAACTAAACAAGGCTTAATTCGAAAGAGTCAAATGAAATGAATACTTCCTGCAATTATTCACATCACACATTTATTCAATAGATGCTTGAGAGCCTACTATGTATTGCATACTACAATTCATTAGGGAAATAAAGATCACAGCTCAGTCCCCTTAAAGAATTTTTAATGAGAAATCCTGTGTTCCTCAATTACTAAACACTTTTCTTTTACTCCGAATGATCTGAAAAAAAAAAGCCTCAAGTCTTGACTTTGCATTGCATATGTAGATACAGTTTCTGTGGCCTGTATTTTTCCAAGTGTCTTAATTCCTCCCCGGTAGTATTTCGGCATCTAGGGCAGCAAATCTTTTCAGTTCACGAGGGAACACTTGGGAGTGTTATTGCTGCAGTTCATTAAGTGTTACCCTATTGGTTTAGAGTTAATAGGCTTTCTAAGCACCTAAGTCACTACCACTGAGGAACTCTGCCCATAGAAATGTTTACACATGGATAATGAGGTTGACTGTTAAAAGGTCAGTTTGTCTTCTGATCACAGGTAAAAGAGAACAACTAAGCATAGGTTCGAAGGAACAAATTGTGGATTTTTAACCTGTCATTTGAACAATAGAATTGTTTTGATTCAATCAGGACTATAAGGATAATAGGAATGTAAATGATAAGAATAAAAGGAATAATATAAATATAGACTATTTGCAAACTTATTATTTACGTTTGTTATCATAGCATATTGTATTAAAAATCACTGTTATTTAAATAGTTTAAAATATGTTAACAGGTCGTAAGACCTATGCTATTTAACTCCTGCTAATGTTTATCCTCTTAATGTTTATCCTAAAAATATTGGATTATATGGTAAAGAAAAGCTAAGCTAAAGGTGGTTTTAACACTATGTAGACACAGTTCTCTACCTAGATTTTTTTTTTGAAAGAGTGCAGAAGGAGGGAGTGACAAAATATATAATATTGTTTTGCTTGGCTAATAACAGGCAGAAGTTATTATTTGAATTGAAAATTATTTATTATCTTATAAGTACATATTTATATCTTATATATTTAATATATTTTATATTTTTAATCTCTACTAGGTCTTTTTTTTTTTTAAGATTTTTTTATTTATTTATTTGACAGAGAGGAGAGAAATCACAAGTAGGCAGAGAGGCAGGCCGGAGGGGGGGGGGGAAGGGGAAACAGGCTCCCTGCTGAGCAGAGAGCCCAATGTGGGGCTGGCATGACCTGAGCCGAAAGCAGAGGCTTTAACCTACTGAGCCCCCCAGGTGCCCCTCTACTAGGTCTTTTTAGTCATTAGGAAGATACATATTTTATATATTTATATAATTTTGGTATACAGATACAGGATTTGCTTCTCTTTTGGCTTATGAAATATTCCATCAGTTTGTCAGTTCACATTCATTTTTTAAGTCTAAATCCAAACAAAATGCTCATATTTGGTTTTTGAGGTATAATATTGCATAAGGTTTCTTATAGAATATACTTCAAAATATTTACTTCAGAGAGAAGCTCAAAAAGTTTGCCTCTCAATAATTACTATCATCCATTTATCCATTTGCTCATTCAATCAACAAATATTTATTAAGCATCTACTATATACCAGAAAGTATTTTTTTTTGTATTAGAGATGTAGTTGTGACCTTGAAAGACGGTTTCCTGCTATCTTGCTACCTACATCCTAATGGAGAACCTGAGAAGTAAAATGATATGAAAGAATGAGTGAATAATTAATGAACAAACAAAGTTGGAAGGGAAATAGTGTAATATGATAAAGAATGAGGACATGTTAATGGTGAATGGGCAGGGAGGGTCTCTGAGAAGGTGACATTTACACTGGACTTAATGACAAGTAGGAAGTAACCATACTCAGATCTAAAGCAAGGACATAGCAGACACGAGGCTTAGTAAGTCCAAAGGCCTTCAATTAAAACAAGCTTGGGGCTTCTCAGAAACAAAACAAAAGAATGGAAGTCTAACTTGAACATAGGAAAGGAGCGGGCCAGTGTCATAAGAACGGAAGTTACTAATTGACAGGCATAAAGTTACAGTTACGCAAGAAGAATTAACTCTAGGTATCTGCTATAAAAACACTGTACTATCTTCAAAATAATGTGTTGTATACTTAAAAATTTGTGAAAAGGGTAAGTCTCATATTAAATGTTCTTACCACCATAAGATTAAATTAAATTAAATTAACTTGCAAAAAAAAAAAAGGTTGGAAAGGAAGGAAATTCTGCAGGGTCTTGAAAGTCAAAGTAAAGAGTCTGGATATATTTAAATGCAATAGGAATCACTTGAGGATTTTAATTTAGAAGTGACATAATTTGGTTAGAGTTTTTAAAAAACCTTTCTGACTGCTGGAGAATGGATTACAAGGGACAGAAGGATAGAAGCCAAAAGACTAGTTAAGGACAAGAGCCAAGGAGATCATTTAGGACTTTAACTCAACCACCTGTGTCCATTTCCTGAAATAATCAATATTTAAATAGCTGCCTTGATTGAGTTTGGATGCTAACATTATTAAATTTGGAGTAATTACTTTGAAAAATAATATAAAGAGGACAGAATAAAGGAATTCAGTGGCAATAGAAGCTTAAAATCATCCAATAATAATAACTTTTGCACTTTTACCAGCGTAAAATCTTTAAGATTTGAGACGTAAGCCCCAAACACATTTTTTTAAATTCTATCTTTAAAAATTAATATATTGTGGATGCAAAATTCAAATTCAGAACACCTAATCTAATATATTTTTAACTGCTTGGATGGAATTTATTCAGGAATAAAGTTTGGCTTCAAATATTCCATAAAGAAATAATGGTTCCTAATATCTAATGATATATCATACAGTTCTCTGAGGATTTCACACTTCTAAAAGTTTTATAGGAAAATTACCAGCTGGGAACTAATGCCCTTCAAAGGACATATTCTGATCGTCAGAAGGCACTCGATTTTTGTAACTGTGCTGAACCAACCTCGTTTCAAATATTCTCTTCCTAGGAGGTGCCCCAAGCAGCTTTGGAAATAGAGTACGATTGTCAACTTACCCAGGTTAACATTCAAAATACTCAACATTTGAGAAATATTGTTCTGCTTCACGTCGAGTTTTTTAAAAAAGGTTATTTAATTATTCGAACAAACTGGAAATGCTGTATTTCATCAGGTTTGTAAAGAAAGCTACATTTCACCTGGCAGTTTTACAATGCAATTTCGCCACTTCCCTTTTTTTCCAAAAAATAATTTCTTTTGTTTAAAGCTAAAAGTTCAAAATTTGAATAAATTTGCACTTTCATGTTAGGAATTATTTTTAATTTCTCCCCAGCTTCTAAAGGCCCAGACCAGTAACTTTCATGATGTACCTCTTCACATTAAAGTGGTAGATTATTCAAATGTGATTCAAACGGAAAGCAAGAGTTACTTTGTTAATGAAGTTTATTGAAGTTGCAGTTTTAAGATTGTTAAAAATATTAACATGTTTAAAATCAGACTGTTCATTTTAGTTTGAAATCATAAATGTGGCATTGTTGTTATTTATTGCAGGGAAACAACTAGGAGAGTTAGGGCACACATCCAATCTTTCAGAGCTAGCCCACAATGATATGACCAGTCTTCACCCAAAAGTTAATGTTTGAGAGGCTCACTGTATATAGCACTCTCTTCCTGGGTGCTGAAGACAATGCCTGGCCTGGCTATCCTTCTGCTTGCACGTAAAGGCTAACTAGATAGAGCTGCATGGAGAAGAGGGGGAAAAAAAAGAAAAAAAGAATGCAGAAGGTGTAGTAATAACCATAGAAACCCAAGTGACAAGTAGTATTATCCCTGAGGGAAAGAGATACCAAACAAAAATGAATTCAAGCCCATTTCACTATTTGTAATCTTTATATAGCATATTGCTGAAGTTGGGATAATGTTTGGATAGCACTCCTGCTTTCAACTGCCTGGGTAAATTTTCTATTCTTGGATTTTAATTCATTTAATTTAAGGTCTTTATGCCTTGTTAAAATGAAAAGACCACAGGGAAGGGTGGCCACCAATCATTTTTTTTTAATAGAATTTCTTGTTAAATAGTTACTTTCTGACATATGCTTGGAAGGGGAGACAAGCAGACATAAATTTGAATCTCTGTTTTTATTCTTACTAACTATAGCATCCTGGGTAAGATTCATTTTTAGCTGAGTTTGAGTTTCGTGATATACACTAGAGACAGAATATTCATTTATAGAATGAATGAAACAATTAAATGCTGTCATATAGAAGAACCAGAAGAACTTGTTTAACATAGTAGGTGGTCAACATATATTAGTTGAGTCTGTATGACAAACGTTGGTGATGTTCAGAGAATGAAGCTCTGGGAAGAGGCATTTAGAAGGGCGTGTGAATTGAGCATGATGGAACCATGCTCAATATTATGGATCATGCTCATATATTATGGATCTGCAGATCACATAATATAAATACAGAAGTCCATGGCATATGACATATTAGCACAAAGAAGATGAAAAGTACTGAATAAACTCAGTTCACAGTTTGTCTGGGGGCATTGGAAAAAAATTAATATTGGACATGCAAAAGATAACATTTTCCTGTTTTATTTAAATTGAAGCCAGGCTTATAATTATTGGAGCCATCTCCTAATTCTTGAGGTTGTACAAGAATTTTGGAGGCTTGAGTTTCGCTCCGAAAATAGGAAATTACTTTCAGTATTCATTCTGTTGTGATCGGTGATGATGTCCTCTTTTGTGCGAAATCCCTTAGTGCCTTGAGTAGCAGCAACTCAGCCTCTATGCATCCTTGAAGCTTGGGATATTTGTTTTCTATTATTGACATAACAAAGTGTCACAAATGAAACTCTAAATAATGTGTATGTATTGTCTCACAATTCTGTAGGTCAGCCCTCTAGTTTGGCTTGACTGGTTTTCTTACTCCGAATTTCCAAGGACCGAAAGCAGGGTGTCAGTAGGCTGGACTTCCAGAATGCTCAGTAATAATATGTCCAAACACATTCAGGTTATCGGCAAAATCCAGTGGTTGTAAGACTGAGGGCTAGTTTCCTTGCTGGCTGTCAGCCAGTGGATCCCCTTAGCTCCTAGGGCTGTCTCTCAGGTACTTGAACACAGGCCCTAAATCTGAAAGCCAACAAAAGCTGGCTTTTTTCTTTTTTCTTTTAAGGTCTCATGTGATTAGATGGGACTCACCCAGTTAACCCGGGAATTATCTCCCTATTTTAAGGTGGGAACCTTAATTACATCTGCAAAGTCAAAGTAAAAAAATTACATCTGCAGTCACTTTACAGCAGTACCTACAATAGTTGTTTGGTTAAGTAACCAGGGAACAAGAATTTTCCTGGACATCTTTAGAATTCTACCTATCACATATGAATATCTTGAATGAGGTTGGGAACCTTTCTGTCTAGGCTTTACTTAACCCACTCACCTGCACAACTACTTCATGATGAGGTTTTGCCCTCCTCCGGATCTCTTCAAGGAGATGAAATTCTCTGATATCCCGCTAACCATGAACTTCTTTATTATTCCCAGTCTGTGGGAAATCTATCCCTTCTCTCTCTTTTCTTTCCTCTCTGGCTTACTAGGCATAATCTTCTCAATGAGATGAGGCTACAATAACCACTATTAGAGATGTATCTTTAGTTAGTTTGTGAAACCCTATGCCAACCATTCCCTTGAGACAAGAAAATACAAAATTTCTGGCTATAGTCCTATAATAAGAAGTTAGAAATAGAACTGATACAAGTTAGTAACTTAATAAATTATTCTGCCATATTAAGAAAATGAGTTTTGTGGCATTATTAATTTATATTGGAATTAATTTGAAGTGATTGCTGTATTGACAGTATGTTAATAATTAAAGAGATACATGGCATAACTAGGATCAACAAAACAGTACATTCAAAAAGTTTACAGTAAGATTAGGGAAGAGTTAGGTGCCTATGTTAACCTCCTACAGCTACCATAACAAAGTATCACAGAGTGAGTGGCTTAAACAATAGAACTTCGGGGCACCTGCGCGACTCAGTTGTTAAGCATCTATCTGCCTTTGGCTCAGGGCATGATCCTAGGGTCCTGGAATCGAGCCCTGCATTGGGCTCCCTGCTCAGTAGGAAGCCTGCTTTTCCCTCTCCCACTCCCCCTGCTTATGTTCTCTCTCTTGCTGTGTCTCTGTCAAATAAATAAATAAAATCTTAAAAAAAAAACAAAAAAACAAATTCATCGACTCCCAGTTCAAGAGGCTAGAAATCTGAGGTAAAGTCTCTCGAAGGCACTACAAAAAGATCTGTTGCAGGCCTTTCTTCTAGCTGTGGTAGCTCCTTGGCTATGTCTTCAGATGGTGTTCTCCCGCATGAGTGTCAGTGTTTGCGGCCAAATTGCCCCTTTTTGTAAGAACACCAGTCATATTGGACTAAGACTTACCTGTATGACTTCATTTCAACTTGCTTATCTCTGTAATGACCTTATTTCAAAATGAGGTCCATTCTAAGGTACTGAGGGTTAGAACTCAAACGTATCTTTTTCTAGGGGGGATAAAATTCAACCCTTATCAGTGGTTTTCTTTACACTTAACACAATATGCTGTTACTTGCATAATTGCTTTTATGTTGCTCTAGGTATTTCATAGAAAGAGTACATGTTTGGAGTTGAAGAAAATTGGGCTTTCTTTTAAGTTCTGTTCCTTACCTGCAGGAGTCAAGCTCTCTTATAGTTGGGAGTAAGGTAGGAATGGAGAGACAGTTTGAGGAAGGCTGG
Source organism: Potos flavus (assembly GCA_028534135.1). Taxonomy (NCBI): domain Eukaryota; kingdom Metazoa; phylum Chordata; class Mammalia; order Carnivora; family Procyonidae; genus Potos; species Potos flavus. The sequence continues at coordinate 103,418,342 of CM052898.1, forward strand.
GCATAAAGCGGGCTCCAGGCAAGCTCCTGGCTTGCTCTCCCTGACAACATTCTTCTGGGATGACAGACAACTAAATAACATTGCCCTACTATTGCAGTTTGGAGGGGAGCCCAGAGAGAGCTGGGAGCCAAAATAAATCTTCAAACCAAGTTCCCTATAAGAATGTATAGTAATGGGGTCTCCTTTATTTGTGTGTGTGATGGTCTTAGAATAAGTAAAATTCTCACAGATTAGAATGATGGTTTTCTCTTCAAACCGAAGTGAAATAATAATAAAAGAAATTTATGTGATAGACATTTTTGAGAGGCAGTGAATAGAAGTTGCTTTCATGAGACCCAGGTAAATCCGCTGAAGGTAGAAAAGTGAACTGCTCAGGGCTGCTTGCTGCTGGCTAAATGGAAGATGCTTAGTGTCCCAGATTTTGAATCCTAATGTTCTGAATGCAATAACTCTACAATCCCCACTGGTACTCCTTCCATCATCACTCATCTCTTACTTAGAGTATTGAGAATATTTTCTTATTGTCCTTCTTTCCTCTAAATGTATTCCTCATGAAAATGATACACAGGGAAGCCAGAAGAGCTGGTCAAAACTCGGGCGTGAGCACCTTTCAAACTACTAATTATTTTTCAGTAAGTAGCCATAGACCTACCATTTTGCGAGCTTGTTCATATCTTTCTTCTCTCTAGAATAGTCTACTTCCTTTTCTGTTAACATACATCTATGCAATATTAAAAAATCAACTCAAAAGCCAGCTCCTTTCTTTGAATTCCATAGACAAATTTAAGAATTCACTTTCCAAATGTTGCCAAAAAACCACTTAATTGTTAACAATGTTTTGGCTAGGCTAGACAGGAACCTGGATTAGAGAAACATGTGGGCTTACATGGTGTCTAGGAACTATTTGGGAGCTGACTCAAGTCTAACCCACAGTTGGAATTCAGAAGTGAATATACCTACCTAATTTACTTGAAGAACACAAGGAGCACAAGACAGTGACTCTGTTTTGTTTTCTCCATGGTGCATATTGCACATTACTATAAGTAAAAGAAGGTCAGTTCTGTTTGTAGGGTAGCACAAAGTTCCTTCAAGTGACCTTTCCCCCCTATCAAAATGTCTAGTGCTTACAATTTCCTGTGTTGGAATTCTTTGGCAAAACTTTGCCTCCAGAAAATACTGTGGAAGAAATACAAGTTATCTGAAAAAATTCTACATCCGCAGTTTCTCTCATATCTGTCCCCTTCCTTACATTCTTCCTGCCACTACTAATGCTAAAGCTTTATTCTTATCCTACTGATGGTCTCCAGTCTCCACCAAACAGATTAAATGCCAACAATACCATCAGAGTTATTATTTAAAAACTCTTACGAATCTACCAATCTTATGCTTAAGACAGCACATATCTCCCAATTGCCCACTGAATAAAACCCAAACCTGTTTTCAACTTACAGTTGTATGACCTACATTGGAACCATACCAAATAGTTACTCTTTTTCAGTCTTGCTCTGTAATTCTCAAAGGTACTTCAGAAACATGTGGAAGGCATGCTTATTGGTCAGATTACTATTACCCACTGCTAGAGTTTCTCATTTGATAGGTCTGGAGGGGGCCTAAGAATTTGCATTCCCGACAATTTACTATATGCTGTTGATGTTTCTGATCCTGGAGGCACAATTTAGGAATAGTTTCTTTAAACATTTATGTCTCCATGTTTCTTGCTGCTTCCATTACCTAACCTTGCTTTTCTTTCTATTTACTTTTTAATTTTTTAAAATGTCAAATGGCACTTTCCTGAAAAAAGAAACTCCAATTGTTTCCAAACAAAAATTTTTCCTTTGTTTCCATAACCAATAAAACTTTTTTTTTTGCTAAAACACTTTGATACATACCTTGATCATAATAATCATTTGTTCATATTCCAATTATTTGTTTATATGTAACTATTGCATCTTACTAGATTTGAACTTCTCTTCTAGGCAATTAAATCCCTAGAGTGTATCCTTGCATAAAGCAGGTATACCCTATAGATTCATTAAATGTGTGGTTAAATAATTTGATGGGAGACCAAATGAGAGAGAGAGAGAAACAGAGTGAGAGAGAGATCATACTAGTACTATAGCATCAGTTAGGATGGGTTAAGTTATCATACCTGCTTAGTAGAGAATGAAAAAAATTGAAGGAAAAAAATTATCTGATTTTGGAACAAGATAGAAGAATAATTCTGAAACAAAAAAGGTTTTAGGTAGAGATGGCCTGAGTAATCCCTGAGATATGGAAGTCAGAAAGATAGTGATAGGATCTAAGTCCACTAGGGCAATTACAAAGAGGGTAAAGAGGGGCACCTGGTTGGTGCAGTCTGTTGAAAAACATACAACTGTGTCCAACTCTTGGTTTCAGATCAGGTCATGTTCTCAGGGTGGCGAGATTGAGCCCCGCATCGGGCTCCACTGCTTGAGATTCTCTCTCCCTCTCGTTATGCCCCTCCTGCTCATGCTCTCTTTCTCTTTCTCAAGTAAATAAATAAATCTTTAAAAAATAAATAAAAGATAGATAGATGATAGATAGATAGATAGATAGATAGATAGATAGATAGATAGATAAAAAGAGGGTAAGGGGATAAGTAAAGATGTACCTTGCACTACTTCTAAATAACACCTACCTTCAGTGACTTAGGCAGTGCAAATATTGTTAAAAGCTAGTGAGATTCTCCCCAGATCTGAGTTCCCAGATCTTCTTATTGTGAGTTGAGCTACACTTACTATACTTTATCATTAAGTATCCAGCTCTCACCATCTACACCCATTGCTCCGGATTCATTGTGAGACTTCAAGCAGACTTTAACTTGAATGACCCAGTCATGAAAGTGAAATAGATCCCTACTTTAACTATTTTCTAGGCTTACCATGCATAGTAGATAGGCAAATTTGCAGAACTTGAAAACTGATCATTTAGGGGAAACTACTCTAGAAAAGAAAAATAGATTTTTTTATCTTAAAGTCAAACTTGGAATAATTGGTTGCTTATGCTTTACAGTTAGAATGTTTATCAATAAATCATTAAGAAATGTTACCCTTGCAACATATCATTTCGTTACATCAAATGATGTGGTACAAAAACAATCATTGTGTTTTTCTCAGTCAGTGTTGTCAGTTATTCTAATGTTTTTCTTCATTCATCTCTAATGACACAAGAAGCTGAAGCTGATGATACAATAAAATCAAGAAGAATACATTTCACTGCCAGCAGCATTTTCTACTCTGACCACTGGACTTAGACAACTTTTTAAAAATTTTTAAATAAAATTGTGAATTTTTTTTGCACCTATTGATTCCAGAATGGGTCAGTTCAGAAATAGCTAGTCACTTATATTTTCCTAGGAAATCACAGCCAAAATCTAGGTCATTGTCTGAGCTTACATTTTAAAAATAGAAAAATCTAAAAAAGATCAAAATCAGAGCAAAACTCTGCCCCCAAACATCAGTTTATATAAAGGGTCTTCTCTCTTATTTAAACAGAACTCTTTCTTGACTACATTGGGATAAAAGATAAAACCTGTTTTCCCCACTTCCAATGCAAAGAGTTAATGTCTGCAAACGTAATTTTTGTTTATTCTAAAAGAGAAAGATATCCAACAAACAAATGTAACTGTGGTATTTTGGGTGTGTGCATGTGTGTGGGTTAAGGGAGAGCAATGACATTTCTAAAACTCCTTTAGAAGTCACAAATCAAAGTGGATTCAGGAAAATAGTGAGTTTCAAGTCTATCTTCTGCGTTTATTTCCTGTGAATTTGAGAAACCTTAAATTTTCTGCACATCCATTTCTTTATCCATAAGATGGAAATAATAATGCTTACTTTGCCTGTCTCATTTGTGGAAATAATGAGATAATGTAAGTAATGTATCTGACAAAAAATAATAAGTAGAAATTTTATAATCACTATTATTATTGTTGTTGTTATAACACACCTTTTTGTGTGAGTGTATGTGACTCCTCTAGTATTTCTGCTAAGCCCAGCACCAAAAGGGTTAATTGGAGTTCTTAATCAATCTATCTACTAGCATTAGGGACTTGAGAGAAAGAACTGCAAGAAAGAACATAAGCCATATGAGATATCAGCTATTTTAAAAGTACCAATGGTCTGTGTCCAAATTCAAGGGTCCACTTGTTTGGTAATTTCTACAGATGGAGAGAACTGGCTAGAAATAATGTCGTAGCAGTAATCAGAAATCAGAGCTATCACTAAGGTGTATCTATTTTAGGACACATGCAGGAAGACAATAATTTAAGGACCTCTATCTTGTTAAGCCAACCAACCAGCAAAGAAAGAATATAGCTGAGTGAGACTTGCAAACATATAAACTCATCATGTGTTTTACTACATTCCAGAAATTCCCCCTTCCTAGCTTAACTCTTTTGGATACACACTTGATATTTTTTTACACCTGAATTTATTTTGCTGAAAACAGGGAGAAAATGGTAAAAATTTAACTATGATATAGTTTGCCATGAGACATATCCGAGAATACAATTTTTCCTTTTTCTTCTTCATTAGCTTCATTTTCATATAAATAAAGTACTTGCTGAAATAGCAGCAAAGTTGGAATGAGCATATAATGAATACCACTGCATCCTTTTAAAGCTCACCTACAACATTAGAATAGTGAGTTAGGACACTAACAGGAGCTGTTTGCTTGGGTTCACTAACCAATTAGGCATAGCATTCTAATTTGGCTCCTGTGTTCCTTTAATTAGAAGAGATTCTTACAATAACAATTGTCTTTTTTTTTTTTAACTTGAAGAGATTGGAACCCAAATATTCTACATGTATTAATTGGACTCTCCTGTAGCTGTTACATAACTCATCTTTTACTCTCCAAATAAACATGACGAATGGGATTTTCAAAGAGTCTATTTGTACACGGCAGGTTCCTGGACCAGAATACAGGGTCAATAGTGTATAACACCAGAAAAAACAGTAGTAATTTTGTTTTATTTTTATTTAGCTATCTGATAGGTATTTTGCCTATGGTTTGGACAAAGTTTTTTTTTTTTTTAATTAAAATGCGCATTTAAATCACATTTAGCTAAATTCATAAGGATTTTATTTTTTAATTTTTTTAAAGATTTTATTTATTTATTTGACAGACAGATAGAGAGCACAAGTAGTCAGAGCAGCAGGCAGAGGGAGAGGGAGAAGCGACTTCCAGACAAGCAAGGAGCCCGATGTGGGACTCGATCCCAGGCCCCTGGGATCATGACCTGAGCCGAAGGCAGATGCTTAACCGACTGAGCCACCCAGGGACCCCAAATTCAGAAGGATTTTAATCCAGACAGAAAATTACTCCTTTGCAACAGGAGCATCAATAAATCCCTCTCACTTAATTTCTCCATGCTCTGTTTCTAATGACATAACTCAGAGAAATTCTAAAATGGGGAAAGTAAATTAGCCTATCGGAATGAGGGGATTGAACAACAGATTTTTTAAAATTTTACTTTCCATATGTCAATTCTTTAGATTTTTAAAGCTAGTTCTAAAATAGCTATGTTTTTTTTTTCCTGTCCCAGGAAAATCAGTCTTCCAAACTAACTCCTTAACTTTTTCCCTTTAAAAAAACACAAAAAAAGGCTTTATTGAAATATATTTTACATACCATAAAATTCAAATATTTAAAGTACATTTACGCAGTTGTTCAACCATTACCATTACAAACTTAATAATATATAGTTATAAGAACCGTTCCATGAAATCTTAGGTCTTCTTTAAAAGCTAAGAGAATAAAGGAGAGCAAGTATATATTTACAGAGTTTTTATGCTAATCTTCGTATTTACCATTTCAGGTTTTCTTCATTTTTTTCCCCTATGGACTTGATTTACCACATAATAATATTTCCTTATTCCAATGTAGCATCATCGTCATCTTCTCTTGTTGTTAAGAATAGCACAATTTTATAATGTATAGGTCCGACAATACAATTTCATAGTTACTGTTTACGTAATCAATTTTAAATCATGTAAGAGAGGGAAGGAGAAGAAATATGTAATTTTACTATGCTTCATATCACCTATATAATTGCCTTCATCAATATCTTTTGATATTTCTTGTGGATTTGAATTAATCATTGGCGTCACCTTTTTTCTGCCTGAATAACTTTTTTGGTATATTTCTTAATACACAGGTATGACAGCAAAAATTTTCTTCAGTGTTTATATCTAGAATGTATTTATTTCATTTTCATTTTTGAAGAAAGATTTGCTGGACATAGTTTTCTTGGTTAACAGGGTTTGTTTGTCTGTTTTTTTTTTCTTTCAGCACTTTGAAAATGGCATTCTGATGCCTTTTTACATTCATTGTTTCTGATGATAAATCATGTGTTTATTCTATTGAGGTGAACTTGTATGTGTCAAGTCATTATTTTCTTGATGCTTTGAAGATTTTGTCTATCTTTGGCCTTCAACCCTTGCACTCTGACATGTCTAGGTAGGTCGCTCTTTGCATGTATGCATTATGGAGTTTGTTGAGCTTCTCAGAAATGTAGATTAATGTTATTTGTGATGTAATGAAATTTGTGATGATTTAGCCATTATTTTAGTGTATTTTCTCTTACTTTTCCTCCTCTCTTCCTAATAATAATCCCATTATGTGTTTGTTGGTACACTTAATGGTGTCCCACATTTCTCTGAGGTTCTTTTTGTTTGTTCTCATTCTTTTCCTTTGTATATTTCAGATTGCCTAAATTCTAATTCCAAGTTTATTGATTCTTCCTTCTGCCAGCTCCAACATACTATTAGCCATTCCAGTGAATTTTTCATTTCCATTATTGTAATTTTATGGTTTGGAATTTCTGTTTGGTTCCTTTTTATAATTTCTCTCTTTATTGATATGTTAATTTTGTTCACATATAGTTTTTGATTTTCTTTCATCCTTTGTCCATGGTCTTCCTTTGCTATTGGAGCTCAAATCAGATTTAAGACAGTTTATTTAAAGTATTTGTCTACTAAGCCCAATATCGGTTTCGTGGGGGAGTTTCTGTCAATTTATTTTTGAAAACAGGGTATTTTTGATATTATAAAGTGGTAAATCACGAAAGCAGATTCTCTCCCTTCCTCAGGATATGCTATTGTTGATTTTTAAGACTGGAGTTGTACCTTTGTTTAGTGACTTTTCCAAACTGTTTTTTCAAAAGTTATGTTCCTTGCCATGTAAGATCACTAAAGTGTGTTCTGCTATCTCAGCAGTCACCCAGTCATGTGTCACAGACTTACTTAAATGCCTGGAGCCAAAAGAAAAAGAAAAAAAAATACTACTTTCCCACTATTTGCAGCTTGGCTTTGAATTGGGAGTTCTTCAGTGCTAAGCCAGACAGCTAAAAACTCGGCGTTCGTCTTTCCCACCTGCCCTTGTAGTTGCCACAGATCCACCAGGGATGCATGCTTAGGAATATCTCAGGGTTATTTCTGAGCCTGCATCCAGCCCTGGGCATGCACACTACACTCTGCCTTGTTATATCTGTTCCCCCTCTGAGCCCTTACCACTGCAAGAGACTTCTTCCTCAGACTCCACATTTCCTGGGCTTTTGGATCTGTCTACTGCTTGCCTCATCTGCTGTCCCCTTCCTTAAGCAGGCATGAGCAGAGTATGTCTTTAAATTTTTCAACAGACACCCAGAAATCCACAGCGGTCCAAGATGGGGGGTGGGGGAGGATGATAAACCAAAGATCAGCCTTTTTGCCTGTCCTTCAGGAAGCCATCAGACAGGTCACAACACACAACCACAGAATTTTGAGAACAAGGTCCATACTAATCTTCTGGCACCAGCAAACTACACCTGGGAATGAGGGCCACCATCACCATGGCCACCAGTTCATGGGCAAATGGGATGGTTAGCTGTTGAGTGAAAATGCCACAACACTCTCTTACTGAAATTTCAACTGTCCTTCTCTTCATTAGGCAGTCATTTGGTTACTGTGTGCTTTGAATTAGATGTCAGAAATCCAAAAAGTCAATTTTGTTACTCTTTGACCACTTACAGTTTTTTTTCTGTGGAAGGACTGATTCTTTGAACACCTACTCAGTTATTTTCTCTGATGTCGCTTTCCCAAATTAGCATTTACTAATATTTGCTGGTATTGAAAATGCAACTGATATTTTTGCATTGATCTTATGTCTAGCAACTTGCTAAAGTCCACTGTGAATTTTAATATTTTTTCCGTGTATTTTCATTTCATAATATCATCTGGGATTAGTTGCAGTTTTTTTTCTTTGTTATTCTTATACTTCCTATTATTTAAAATAATGCCATTAATGCGGGCAAATTATATTCTATTCAATTCTATTTTCTCTTTGGAATGGGAAGTGAGTTATGTACTCGTAGGAAGTGTGAGAGAGGGCTGATAGGACCATAGTTTTAAGATAGTTAGAGACCTGGAGAATGTGTTAAGTAGTCACTATGAAAAATCACCCAAAGAAATGAATAGAGAAACATAAAAGGCTTTCAGGGCAGAATTCAAATTCTAGTAGAAGATAAAAGTCATGAATTTATTTTTCTACCGAAATGTGTACTTGCGAAAACTTTCCCAGCAATGTTTAGATGCCCCCAAATATAGACTAAGACAAAGTTGGACCAAAATTAATTCAAAATTTATTCTGTGTATGTGGTATCAGGGAATAAAATGAAATATAAAATGCATTCAATGAGGTATATAAAGTGAACAATCTCAAATGTGCAACTCAGAGTTTTTTACATCGGTTTACTCCCATGAACCATTATCTAGATCAACATAAAGAAACATCTTTATAACCCAGAAATGTCTGATATGCTTCTTTCAAGTTTACTCCCAGTCCATCAGTGATCATTATTCTAATTTCTTTCAACCATTGATTAGATTTGCCATTTCTTGAGCTTTATATTAATGGAGTTACACATTATATATTCTTTTGTGTCTGATTGTTTTTACTCATCAAAGTATCTGTAAAATTCATCCGTGTTGGCGTGTGTATTAGTGGTTTGTTTTTAGTGCTGTGGAATATTCCATTATGTGAATAAATTACTATCTATTTATCGTTTACTAATTGATGGATGCGTCTGTAGTTGGCAAGTTCTCTGGGAAACAGGTTCTGAGACAGAATTGATGGGCAAAAAATATATTGTGGACTAACCTCTGAAAGAAAAGAGATGGAAGGATCATTGGACTGTGATCTCAACCAGCACAAAAGGGAGATTCAAACAAAGACAATCCAGAAGAACCCTGCATTGCCAAGAGACAGCTAGGTCCTAGTAGTTCATTAGTTGGGAGTTGCTCCCAAAAGATTGAAACCTCTGCTACTATTGCCTTGCTCATACATTGGCTGGATATTCCTCAAAGGAGACCTCAGAGACCAGAATTTTGCTCAGTTTATCACCAGGGTTACCCTGAGAAGACCATGGCATCAGTCTAAAAGCTGAGACAGATTCTGAAGGCCAGGAGGCAAATCTTTGATTGAAGTTGAATCCAAGCAAGTGTACTCTATTTCAGCCTGAGTCCTCCCCTCCCCACCCCGTTTTTGACTTTTATAAATAAAGCTGAAATGAGCATTATTATAAAACCTTTTGATACTAATCAATGATTTTTCTTGGGTAAATGTGTGGTTTATAGAGTAGCTGTATATTTTTCTTAAAGAAATACTGTCTGTGCCAACTATACTTTAATAATTAAAAAAAAAGGAAAGGAAAAGAAAAAAAGAAGAAAGGAAAGGAAAGGAAAGGAAAGGAAAGGACAAGAAAAGAACAGAAAAGAGAAGAAAAGAAAAGAGAAAAAAAGAAGTACCATCAGTTTTTTAAAAGTTGTTGGACCAAGTTTCCTAACTATAAGAAGAGTATGAGTAACTGTTGCTCTCCGTCTTAATCAACCCTTTGTTTTGTCAGTCTTTCAATTTCTTCCTTTGTACTACAATTTGCTTATCCATTCATCAATAGGTATTTGGATTTCATTTTTTTAAGAAGTAAATTTGATATAAACATCTATCTGCTGGTTTGTATGGCAAATGTATGCTTAAATTTTTAGGGCAGTACAAAACTGTTTTTTTCATATTACCTATATATTTTACATTCCTATTTTTATTATATAAAAGTTCCAGTTGTTTCATATTCTTCTCAAAACTCGGTATGATTAATCTTTATAACTTCATCCATTCTGGTGGGTGTGTTGTGGTATCACTGTGTAATTTACACTTAGATTTCTTAATAACTAGTAATATTGAGCATCTCCTCATGTGGTTATCATTTACCTTTATTCTTCATTAAAATGTTCATCAAAATCTAGATCATTTATAATTGGGAATCTTAGTTTTTTTATTATTGAATTGTAAAAGTTCTTTACATATGTTGGACACAAGTCTTTTGCCAGATATATATATATATATATATATATATATATATCTTTATATATATATAAAGTGTTTTCTCCCAGGTCTATGGCTTGCCTTGTCATTATAGCAGTGTATTATGAAAAATAATTTTGAAATTTTGATAAAGTACAATTTACTGACTTTTTCTTTTATATTTTATACATTTTTTGTTATATATCTTTGTGAAACCCAAGGCACTAAAATTTTTGCTAATATGTAATGTCTTATAATTTCAACTCTTACATTTATACTCAAGATTCATTTTGAGTACATTTTTGTATACTGTATGAGGTTAGGGACAGAAATTTTTTTCTTTATTTTTAAAGATATTACTATGCAATTTTTCTACCACTTCTTATTTAGAAGATTATCCTTTCCTGGTTAAACTGCTTTGAGGGTTTTAAAAACAATCAATAGACCACATAGGTGGGGTTAATATCCTTTGCTCCATTGCTCTACTTCTCTTTATTTATACCAATATTCTAGTGTCTAAATTATATAGCTTTCTAATAAATCTTAAAATCAGGCAGTGTAAGTCCTCAACATTTGTTTATCTTTCCAGTCATTTTGGTTATTGGGGACCTTTTAATTTCCATATCAATTTTAGAATTTTCTTGCCTCTTCACATGAAAATAGAGCCTCCTGGAAAAAAAATAGAAGTTGCTAGGACTTTGAAAGGGATTATATGACTCAATATTTCTATTTAGGATATCGACAATTTAACAATATTGAATCTTTTTATCCACGGACAAGATATATTTCTTTCTTTAGGTCTTCCTTAATTTTTAGTTAGTGTATAGGTATTAACATTTTTGTGAGATTTATCCATAATTAATTAATATTTTTGATGCTATTATAAATGGTATTTTTAATAAATGGTATTTTAAAAATTTAATTTCCAATTGTTTATTGCTAGCATACAGAAATATAATTGTTTTTTAATTGATCTTGTATCCTGCAATATTGCCAAATTTATTTATTAGTTCTAGTAGCTTTGTTTGTAGATTCTCTCTGCATTAATGACTAAGTCACCTATAAATAAGGAGTTTCAGTTTGTCCTTTCCAACATAGATGCCTTATATTTAGGTCTCTTCTTTTATTGCCCCGGCTAGATTGTTCAATAGAAGAGGTAGAGTGGAAATCATTGCTTTGTTCATAATCTTATAGGAAAAGCATTTACTCATTCTCCATGACATATGTTTTATGCGTTCCTTTTATCATATTGAGAAAGATTCCTTCTATTTCAAGTTCATGGAGAGATTTTATTTTAAATGAATTTTAATTTTCTCAAATGTTTTTTCTGAACCTATTGACATCCTCATGTGGTTTTTCTTGTTTTGTCTGATAACATGGAAAAATTCATTAGTTAGTTTTCAAATGTTAGACCAGCTGCACATGGGATAAACCCCTGGGATAAACCCCACTTGGTCATGCTGCATTATTCTCTATAGGTTTTACAACTGATCGGTGAGATACCATGATATAGCAGGCCAAACATTGAAAGGTAAATGAGATTATATTAAAATTTCTCAGCTTGTGCCGAATTCAAAATTAGTCATATGTAACTTAGGAAATGAGTAAATCATCTTGAAAATGACATATTGCTTATTACTTACAAGATATTTGAAAGTGAAAGTATAAGTCTTGCACAAATAAAATATAATCGATAGTAAGTAGAGCTTCAGAGCAAAAACCAGTTCAGTACCCTGTTCTGTAGTGTACAAATGCGCATGCTCTAGCACTAAATTCCACTGTTCCCACATGTTCGCTAGACTAAATGTTACTGTACAAATACATTTTGATGGGAAGTGGTATTTGGTGGCCAGAAGCCCTGGGAAAATAATTCTTTAAGTTATATCACATCTAAATATGTATATGTAGCCTATTCCTTTTTTTAAAAACGATTTTATTTATTTATTTGACACAGAGAGAGAGATCACAAGTAGGCAGAGAGGCAGGCAGAGAGAGAGGGGGAAGCAGGCTCCCTGCTGAGCAGAGAGTCCAATGCGGGGCTGGATCCCAGGACCCTGAAATCATGACCAGAGCTGAAGGCAGAGGCTTTAACCCACTGAGCCACGCACGCGCCCCAATGTAGCCTATTCCAAACAAGCTTAATTGAGGAAAAAAAAGTAACAAATATGAAAAAAATAAAAATAAATACTAAAAATGTCTCAGACAATAAGTAAAACAAAGAATAAAAGACCTAGTGATCGTCTAGTGAAAGAGAGAGAGAGAACATTATCTCTCCTCACTCTGTAATCAGTTTCTGTAATAAAAATTAATATTGGTTTTTTTGGTCTATCAAAGTGTTTTTCCCCTCTCTGATGTTATTTGTCCTCATACACATCTCTAAACATTTTATTAAATATCCTGCCTGTTAATCTCCCCCTTTATGCTTCTGAGCAACCAAGCACCTATATTTTGAAAACGTACACTTGATTCTTACCACTCGATCAGTTTCCCCAGTGAAGTCCACGCGGGAGCAGTAGCCCCGAGGATCCGCGCTTATTGTTGTGTCATGTGCAGACAGCCTCTCCACAGGGGCTGTCGCATCCCTGCCAGTCCCATGCCTCTGCCATTTACTTCTACTGATTTTACTGCCAAGTTCAGCGCTCCAAAGAGAGAATAACCAGCCATGAGCAACATGTATTTTTTCTTCAGACTGACAGGGCTGTGTTTAATCTCCTCTTGTGTCTCATAACAGAAGCTTTTATAACAGTTTTTGCTGAACGTCAGGCTATTCTAAGCCACTGCTCACTATCAGTGAGGGGGAGAAAACTTCAGAATTATTTACATTTAGTTGACAAGAAGGATGTTGAGAATGAAATGTACGTATGGTAAGAAGCGAGGGTATGCTTTAGAATTAGTATTCTGAAGGGAATTTTTTTTTCTTTAAAACATTGTACACATATAGAAGTTCTCTTTTTTTCCAGTATTGAAGGAACACAAATATGGTATACCTCATGACGTGGAAGGAATGGATTTTAAATTGCTAATCATGGATTTTTTAAATCTTACATAAAACAGTTTAAATAAATCATCCTTCTGCTACTCTAGGCCTGACTCCAGCATCTCACCAGCCATCTTTCTTCTGACTTTTACACAACCAGCCCAGAAACCCATTCTCTTAAATGGGTAGAATTGGATAATAGGAAGAATACTGAAAGATTTCATATGGTATATATAACTGTGAAAAAATTGTTTATATATTTTTTAAAGATTTTATTTACTTGACAGAGAGAGATAGCTTGCATGCACGAGAGAGAAAAAGAGAGAGAGAGAGCGCACACGCAGGGGGAGTGGCAGGCAGAGGGAGAAGCAGGCTCCTCACTGAGCAAGGAGTCCCTGCTGAGCAAGGAGCCCCAGGTGGGACTGGATTCCAGGGCTCTAAGATCACTACCGAGCAAAGGCAGAGGCTTAACCAAGTGAACCACCCGGGCACTCCTGTTTATATATTTTTAACTTTACCAGACTTTCTTAGAAGACCGATCTGTGAATCCATCTAGTCTAAATATAGTATCAAACCTCCCCTAGGCACTCACTTATTTGTTGAGACTAGTACTATAACCTGGCTCTGCCACTAATTTTGAGAACCTACCATTTGACCTCTAAGACAACAGTTTCTTTAGGAAAATGGCAAGTTTGAACTAGATTAAAAGTTACAAATTCTATATTTATCCTGTCTATCACTCATATTGTGAAAATAAAGTATTTTTTTTAAAGTAAGAGGGCATATAAAATCTGAACTAAGGAGTGTCTCAATTACATCTTTTTGTGTAATAAACCACCCCAAAGTTTGGTGAATTCGAACAATTTGTTATATCTGATCAATCTGTGGTTGAATAGGTGGTTGTTCTGGTAGGGGTAGAGGCTGAGAGGCCAAGTCTAGAGATAAGATTGAGAGCTCAACTAGGGGCTATTGATTGGGTGTCTTGGTTTCTGTGTGTGGACCTCTCCACTTGGCTGTTTGGGCTGCTTTACATTATGATGGTGGGTTCCCAAAAGGAAACATTGTAAGAGAATTGCCCCTGAGTACAATAATTTGTTGGTTATCAATACTCGTGATACACTTAGAAACATCCCATTGGGCAAAGTTACTCACATAGTAATTTCCAGAGTTATTATAGAAGGTGATTTTATAATGACATGAATAATAGTCTGACTAATTGGAGGCCACCAAAGTAATAGTGTATAGGAAGTCTTTGGGAAAATTGGAATCCCTACTTAAACTACATAGAAGCTGATCCCTTTAAATGGGCCTTGGATTCTCTAAAATCTCTTTGTCATTACCCAGCCCTCTTCATTGGTATATATACTTACTTGTTTCTGTAGACTTTTGAGTTGTCTAAATAACAACTATACTAAATGATTGTAACAATTTTGATAACACCTGGAGTATACACTGTTAAAATTACCTTTTTAAAAATTTGACATGTAATGTATTCAGATACTTTACAGGTACTTAATACTTATTTTTATCAAAACATTCGTACTACTAATATGAGATAATTATAGCTTTAAAAGAGCCCAATTTTCTTGATTCTTTGCCAATGAATTATTTGTACATGACCTAAAACAACCTACTTTTTTCTGGCAGTCACGATTTCCAATGACTTATGTTTTTAAATCTGACCTATCCATCTATGTATGCCAAGAGGACAAAATCAAAATGTGAAGCTCAATTGAAAATGTATTTTTCCAATGTGTAGAATTTGCAAGCATATTTTTATATTTAATTTACTCAGTCTTTATTTTTGATATATAGTGAACTATACATAGTTCCAAACTATATGGGATAGAACAAAATATATACAAATAGATAGATATTAAAATAATTATATAAGTTAACATAATTTCCCTGGTAGTTAAGCAAAACCATGAATCAGGTTGGCTTAAAATATAATAATAATCTATTGTATCACTTGATGAGAAGTCCAGGGTTATGGCTGTGATCCAAAACTGGTTTAACTGATGAACTAGTAATGTTATCAAAAGTATATAGACTCCATTTCTCAATTGTGCTATCTTTATTTTTGCTTTTGCACTTTATTAAGCTTACTCTTCTTTTAACTTGTTGATCAGAGAAGTATTACATATGCCTTAATGATTTTCAAGTGGAAAAAGAGCATGGTTCTCTTTTTCTTGTATTTCTTATTTTGCAGCAAAGAAAATTTTCTCAGAAGACAACCAGTGCACTTTGTTTCCATTTTGATTGTCAAGAAATGGCTTATATTATTATTCCTAAGCCAGGTAGTAGCAAAAGGAAAGAGAAACATCACCATGAATGACTTAGAATATCATTTGGGATGGAATGGGTCTTAGAGAATCAACTACTATGGCTATTACCATAAAGTAGCTATTTTTTTTCCAATTAACCATGTATAAATTTTAATTGTATGATCGAATGCGTTTTTTAATAGGAGATAGCCTGTTGTAATAGAAAAGGTGGAGATCTAAAAACCAGAATACTTGGGGAGCCTGGGTGACGCAGTCAGTTGAGTGTCTAACTCTTGGTTTCAGCTCAGGTCATGATCTCAGGGTCATGAGATCCAGCCCCACACCCCCCAAGGGCTCCATGCTCAGCTTGAGATTCTTGTTCCCTCTCCCTCTGTCCCTCCCGCTCATGCTTTCCCTCTAAAGTAAATAAATAAATGTTAAAAAAAATCAGAAATACTCTATTCTAGTGACTCTGCCTCAAGTTCAGAATCTTTTATTCAAAACCTTTAGTGAGACATTTTCTTAATTCATGTGTGTTTTTTTAACCATTATATATATATATGCCTAACACATCCAACAGGAATAGGGCAACTCTCCATAATCAAATATATGAATATTTAGGTGAATAACTAAGGGTAATAGTGAGTGGTGCCACTTTCATTTCCAGCCCTCGGTCCCTGGATCTATAAATCATGGCTATCAGAGAAATAACTCCATATAATGAATGCTGAGTCAGAGCACATAAACCTTTTGGAGAAACTTGTCTCAGCCCTGTAAGGCATTGCCACCTAGCTGGTGCTATAACTGAGTCTTTAAAAAGTCATTTCACTTCTCTATCAATCCAACTGCTTCAGAATGATGGGGAACATGTTAAGACCAGTGAATTCCATGAGCACAGGTCTATGGCCACATTTAATTTGCTGTAAAGTGAATTCTTGATCCGAGCAATGTTGTGTGGAATATTATAATGGTGGATAAGGCATTCCATAAGTTCACAGATGGTAGTTTTGATAGAAGCATTGAACGCAGGGAAAGCAAATTCATATCCCAGGGTAATTGTCTATCCCAATGTAATCAACCTATTACCAGGTAGTTGGCTAATCACCCCAGAAAATGGTATCATTTCAGGGACCAGATCATACTTGGTGAGTGGAAGTCCATGTTGCTGAGCCCATCATAACCTCCATCCCTGCCACCATGGCCATTTTTTCATGAGCCCACTGAATGATAACAGGAGTGACTGGGAAAAGAGACTGGTATTCAGAGGGCAGATCATTCCATTGAATTGGTTATTAAAATCCTCCCCTGCTGAGGTCACCCTTTTGTGAGCACTCACATGGAGCTCACATTTCTTAACATTTTTTTTGTCCACTCAGAGAAGTTGATTCACATGCCTTTCCCCAGATTTCTTTGTCATCAATTTTCATGTTCTTTCCAATTCTCTGGCCATCCAGCTAAACCATTGGCCACAGCTCATGAACTGATATTTAACGGCATATTTGGCCGTTTCTCCTTCCAAGTACAGTGAACAACCAGGTGCACTGCCTGAATTTCTGTTCAATGGGAGGATTTCTCTTTACCATTGTCCTACCTAGATTGTCCCAGAAAGGGGCTGTAGTGCTATAGCTGTCCATTTTCAGGCAGTATTTTTATATCATGCAGAACCATCTTTAAATCAGACGTCTTGTCTCCCTCTGTCACCTGATCATAGGGAACTCCCCATGAGGCCATAAGTACGGGCTGGGGGTAAGAAAGAAGTGTAACAGGAGTGGGGACTCTGGGTATTTGGGCCACCTTTTCATGTCACCTGCTTGTGCCTTCAGAGCCTACTCAACCCGATTATGCATGTATCATTTCATTTTGATCATAGAGTCTTACTATGCACACCCAACTTTATGGCCTTGTAAGTCAGATAACATCCAGGTGATGATGAGTAGCTCGGGTCTCATAGTAACTTGGTGGTGTGTAGTCAAACATTCAGTCTCTACTAAAGCCTGGTAGAGGCCAAGAGCTATTTCTCAAAAGAAGAGAATTTATCTGCAGGTGATGGTGGGACCTGGTTCTAAAATCCTATAGGCCTATACTAAAATTTACCTCAGGGTCCTCCCAAAGACTCCAGACATCTTCTCTGTCTGTCACTACTTCAAGTATCATTAGGCCTGCTGGTTCCTATGGCCCAAAGGACAGAACAGCATACACAACAGCCTGGACCCGTTGTAGAGCCATCTCTTCTCAGGGCGCCATTAAAACTAGCAGCTTTTCAGATTTCTTGGTAAATGAGCTGGGGTGACTCACCTAAATGAGTAATATGTTGGCTCCAAAATCCAAAAAGGCCTACTAGGTATTGTGCCGCCTCTTTCTTGGTTGTTCAAGAATTCGATGCAACAACTTTTCCTTCACGTTAGAAAGGATATCTCCAATATGCTCCACACCACAAGACCCCTAGAAATTTCACTGCAGTAGAAGGCCCCTGAATTTTAGTTGTATTTTTATCTCACTCTCTGACATGTAAATGTCTTACCAATGAGAGTAGGGTAGTTGCTACTTCTCCCTTACTAGGTCAAATCAATATAATGTCATCAATGTAATGGCCCAATGTGTTATTTTACAGAAGAGAAAGACAATCAAAATCCCCCAAACTAAATTATGACACAGGAGTCAAGAGTTGATATACCCCTGAAGTCATATAGTGAAGATAAATTACCGGGCTTGCCAACTGCAGGCAAACTGCTTCTGGTTTACCTTATGGACAGGTATGGAGAAAAAATGACAGATCATTAACTACATATCCAGGCACCAAGGGATGTATTCATTTGCTGAGTCAATGAAACCACATCTGGCATAGCAGCTGCAAGTGGAGTCACCACCTGGTTAAGCTTATGGTAGTCTACTGTCATTCTCCAGGATCCATCTGTGTTCTGCACAAGCCAATAGATGAGCTGAATAGGAATGTGGTGAGAATCACCGCTCCAGCAATATTCGAGTATTTAATGGTGGCACTAATCTCTACAATCCCATCAGGGAGATGGTGTTGCTTTTGATTTATTATTTCCCTAGGTAAAAGCAGTTATAATGGCTCTACTTGGCCTTCCCCATTATAATAGCTTTCCCTCCACAGGTCAGAGAACCAATGTAGGAATTCTGCCAGCTGCTAAATATGTCTGCACCAATTATGCACTCTAGAACTGAGGAAATAACCACAGAATGGGTTCAGAGACCCACTTAGTCCACTGTGAGATAGACCTGAGCTAATACTCCATTGATCACATGACACAAAATCTCCTACTCTGATTGGAGGTCCACAGTGACATTGGGTATCCGGGAATCGGTGTCAGATCAGAGCCAATGTTCAATATTCCCCTAAAGGTTAAATTATTTCCTTTTCTCCAATGTATAGTTACCCCAGCCCAAGGCCATAGGTCCCTTTGGGGAAGGCTGGGAAAAAGATTAATGGTATATATTTTTCTGTAGTATACTGGGGTCCTTTTTCAAGGGAACCTGGCCTCCCCATCATATAAGGGGGTAAACTGGTTCAAATTTAAGAACTGATTGAGGGGCCAAAACTTTCTGTTTTTAAGATTAAAGTTGGACTTTTGTTCATTTGGCCTAGAACTTTTCTGCCTATATAGATTAACTAAGAATTTAGTAGGCTCCCTATCTATTTTACTTCTAGGAACAATATGATTAACTAGCCCAAGCCATAGGTCTGAAGGTGTCAGAGTACCTGATTGCGCTTTGACTTTGCTGCCCTTTGTGGTAACCATGCCCACCTTGCTTTTTGGTGATTGAGTGTCTCCACTTGGCCCCTGCCACTCTGAGATGAACTTAACTCCCACTGCATTTAGGTTTTCCAATTGAGTGATTACAGTTTCCACTGTAAGGTCTGGCCTACAGAGAAAAATGGATCACAGAGCACTTTAAGGATACTGGGACCACCAATTATAACTTTAAGACACCTTAAGTTGTAAAATCTCATTTGATTTTAAAGTAGGAAAAATACCAATTTTAGCATCAGTGAAACATTGTAAACATGTAAAATATCTTCTCTTAGATTCTGGTATTAACTAAAACAAGAAATTTTTCATCATAACAATTTAATTGAGGAATAACAATTTAAATGTCTTTATATTTAATTTAGTTCATATAAAAAATTTAGCACAGTCTCTAAGTCAGGGTACAAAGAAAAGCATTAAAACTCCTACTCCATAGATGCAGAAAATTTAAAGCTACACAGTTTTCATGAAGAGTATTTTGCTTTGTTTTCAGAGCGTTAACAGTGCTGGTATTTCAGTAGTTGTAATTTTTTAATTTCTGTTTAAAAAACAGCTGTTAATTTGGTTATTAGTTTTAAAGTTGATATGGGTTATTAATTTAACATAAAATTTGTGGAGTAGTAAATATTTTTCTTCCATATACCTATACAAATCAGATGTATTCATACATATCTCCAAATTTGCTTATTAAGGGGCATTTCATTGTTGACATAATACTATTAAAATAATATGAGTAGGTATTGAGGAGAGCACATATTGCATGGAGCACTGGGTATGGTACATACACAATGAATCTTGTAACACTGAAAAAATAAAATAAAAGTATTGGGGGAAAAATAATATGAGAAATTCTACACAATAAATAAATTAATAAATAATTATTGGAAGTTTATGCAACATTTAATAAAATACTAGTATGTAATCTAATATGAATTTCATATAAAATACTAAAAGACTATATATGTTGCTAGTAACATTTTTGCTAAAGCTTTTTATTCTGCAAAATTATTTGCACACCATTCACTTTGAAAGTATTTAACTAGCTTCTTTTTTTTTTTTTTAATTTTTAAAAGTTTTCTTTGGGTAAATACCCAGTAATGGAATTACTGGATCATATTGTAACTCTCTTTATAGTTTTTCGAGGACCTTCTATATTGTTTTCCACAGTAACTACATCAGTTTGCATCCTTACCAATGGTGCACAAGGTTTCCTTATTGTCCACATCCTTGCTAAACTTGCTATTTCTTGTATTTTTGATTTTAGCCATTCTGACAGATGTGAGGTGGTATCTCATTGTGGTTTTGATTCGTGTTTCCCTGTAATTAGTGATATTGAGCATCTTTTCATTTATCTGTTGGCTATTTGTATCTTTTCTTTGGAAAAATGTCTATTCAGTTTCTCTGCACGTTTTAATTGAACTATTTGATATTTTTTGGTGTTGAGTTGTATAAATTCTTTATATTTTTTGGATATTAACCCCTGATTGGATATTTATAAATGTTTTTGTTGACAGTTTCCTTCACTGTGAAAATGAAATATCTTTTTAATCCCTGAAAAGGAGTCACTTGAAAGAGTAGTCCTGTGAGCAGTAACCTCCAATACCTCTGAGTATTGGAGAAAGACTTCCATTAAGACAGTGTGAGGGACACTTGGGTGGCTCAGTCAGTTAGGTGTCTGCCTTCAGCTCCGGTCATGGTCCCAGGGACCTGAGATAGAGTCCCGCATGGGGCTCCTTGCTCGGCAGAAACTCCCTCTGCCTGCTGCTCCCCCTGCTTGTGCTCACACTCTCTCTCTGACAAAAACCGAAAAAACAGTGTGAAGAAGTTGGTGAGTCCTTAGACACACACACACAGTAAAAAACTGAATGAAATTGTCAAAAATCATCCTTTCAGTTTTTGTAAATTACCAAAGGCAGATAAATAGAATAGAGTATATTCTTGGAAAACTATTAGAACTTTGGGTAAGAACAGCACTCTGCGCTAACTTACATGACGTTCCTCCCACCAACGCCTTCAGTTTGATTAGATCACAAAGGTGAAGGTTACAGGGGCAGGGATAAGAGAAGGAAGAGAGCAGAACCTTTGCTTCTAAAGGAGGGAAACTGATTTGTGATGAGACATTAAACCTTGTGGTGGTGTCAGGTACAAGGAACAAACTTGGTAGAAAATTAGAATGGGAAACAAAAACACTGCCTTGCTGTCCTAAGATAGCAGTCACAGTTGAGGTAAGCAGTCCCAGCTGGGGTAGGACAGACAAAAAAATTAGCAAGAAGTTTCTGGAAATGAGAGCCACAGTAGGGATGAAAACGTTTGAACACAAGCTCTGCGCAAACTACTGACCATTAATTTATACAACTACTAGTAAGCCAGGCTAAAAGGCAGTAATAATATACAGAAGGAGAAGAAAAGAAAAAACAATACTGAGCAGAGAGATCAGCAAGTATATACCATACAGAAGAAACATTCTGCAGTTCCAGTCTAGGTCGAAAAAAAAAAAAAAAGCAAACAACGACAACGAACCAGAATACAGTTATATTATGTGACTATAGTATCTAAGATTTCCAATTTTCAATTAAAAATTATAAGACATGCAGGGAAATACAAAAATGTGACCCATACTCAAGAATAAATGCAGCCAATGGAAACTGACTGTGCCGACTCAGATGTTGGATTTGGTTGTCAAGGACCTCAACGAAGTTATTATAAGTATGTTCAAAGAATTAAAGAAAATTATAATGATAATAAGCAACAAATAAGAAATTTCAACGAAGAAAAAAACTTCTAAGAAAACCAAATGGGAATTCTGGAGTTAAAAAGAACAAAAACAAAAATGAAAAATTCAGAAGATTGACTCAGCAGTAGACATGATACTAAAGAAGAAAAATCAGTGTACTTGTAGCCTGATCAATAGAAATTAGTTAGTTCATAAAACAGAGAGAAAAAAGATTGAAGGAAAATCAACGAAGTTTCAGTGACCCGTGTAACAATCATTAAGCATGATGATACAGATGTAATGGGAGGCCTAGAAGGACAAGAAAGAGAGAGAAAGGGACTGAAGAAACTATTTGAATAACAATGGCTAAAGTCTTCCTCAATTTGATTTTGAAAGCACATTATTCCAAATAATTTCTGTAAGATCTCTGACCGTCAGGGAGTGGAAAATAACTCGTTCTGCCTTAAGTGTAGGCTACCTGTAGCGATGTTCTCCTGAAGCATACAAAGGGAGCTGGGGAAGAGTTAACTACAGTGGGGAAACTTTGCAAACATTACCTCAAGCCAGGTGATCAAGGTTAATTAATATAAACAGTGACAAATCATACTGATAATTTATACACTTAATACAATGTGATAAGAGTGGTGATTTATCTCTGTACTCTTTCTCAACAAGTTATATTATTCCAGTCTAATCATCGGAAAAGCATCAGACAAATCTCAGAACTAAAGGACATTTTACAAAATATCTGTTCAGTAACTCTTGAAAATGTTAGTTATCAAAAACAAGAAAAGCCTAAGAATTTGTAAAAATCAAAAAGTCTGAAGGAGATATAACTGCTAAATATAATATAGTATCTTGAATAGGAGATAACCAAAGAACATTAAAGAAAAACTGAGGAAATCTGAATAAAGTTTAGATTTTAGTTATAATAATGATCTGTCAATATCGGTTCATTAATTGTGACAAATGCACCATATAAGACATTAATAATAGGAGAAACTGAGTGTGGGCTATAGGGAAAGAAAAATTCTTCCTCTATCATTCAAGATCTTCCAACTAGACTAACAATTACATTTCAATGAGACAGATTAAATGAAGAAAATCCCCAATGTTTTATTATGTGCACATAGAGGCCCAATAATGAAACTGAGACCTAAAGAAATGAGCAAGGCAGGAATTTCTTACAGTATTTAGGCAATGAAACAATAAATTCATGAGAAATTGACAGGATAAAGAAAATAGGTGTTTGGGAGCTTTAATTAGTAGGAAATTCTAGGCAGAATTTCAGCTGAGGTAGAAAAAAAATAAGGGGGGGCGCCTGGGTGGCTCAGTGGGTTAAAGCCTCTGCCTTCTGCTCAGGTCTTGATCTCAGGATCCTGGGATCGAGCCCCGCATCAGGCTCTCTGCTCAGCAGGGATCCTGCTTCCTCCTATCTCTCTGCCTACTTGTCTCTCTCTCTGTCAAATAAATAAATAAAATCTTAAAAAAAAAAAAAGAAAGAAAAAAAATAAGGTTTTGTTTCTACAGCTTTCTTGGCTTTAAAGTTTCTACCTCTGGTGATAAGGATCTCTTTTTACTTCTTAGAACATGGGGAGTATTTTTCATATGAGAGATTTATTTCCTGCTTTCACAGGGACAGAGGAAGGTCTGAGTGTTCTTGCATTGATGGTTTCTTAAGTAACTTATATTAAAATAATCGATACGTCAAGGTGGTACATTTTGGAGTGGCCTGTCCTTGGCCCCTATACTGCTATTTGAGAATTCTCTGTACTATCTTCCCAATATTTTTTTCAATCTAAAACTGGTCTAAAATTAAAAGCTCATTTTAAAGTGGAGGAAAAAATTGATCTACAGATCCAAGCATCTCAAAAACTTCCACGTAGGGCACAGTGATCCACATCATGACAATTATATTCAAACTGCTGGATGACAAAGATAAAATTTTGATAGCAGCAAAAGGAAAAAAAAAAAAGAAATAAGAAACATCATCACATATAAGGGAATAGGAAGTGATTAATAGCTATTAAAGGTTTTATATCCTGAAGAACTAGCTTCATAATTGGTCTTCTTAAATTTAAAGTAGTAGATAGGTTAACTGAAAACACTTGCATTACTTGTGCCAAGAAGGAAAAGACCTAATAATGAGCCTTAATCCCAAAGTAGTTTAGGAAGTTAAATATCCTCTTAATAAACCTTTCAAACCTTGCGCTTGTAGTATTTTTTTTCTTTACAAATTCTGCCCTCTTCATGATATGTCTTCAACTAGTATGACATAAAGAATAAATGTACCATAAAGGTAAATAATCACTCTTTTAGAATATTACTCCATTATATTTCTCCCAGTTCAATAATTTCTTGCAGTTCATTTTATTCAGGCAAATGTAGATAAAGGAAAAGAAAAAGTAGAAATCAATTAACCTAGCTTGTGTTGTGCAGATAATAGAGAATCATTAGGATTCTTTAGAGCAAAGAATGATAAGATAAGAGATATACTGTGGGGAGATTAGTCTAGTAGTCTGTGTATATGGGATAAATTAATGAGAATCAGTTAATAGATATCCATTAAGAAGTAATTTTGTGACAGTAACAGAATGACCTGATCTGTACAGACAGATCGAATTAGAAGGAATAACAGATGTTTTATTGAATTCAAAAAATGGGGTAGAGAATGCTTAGACCAAAGTAAAAAAAGAGACTGAGTAATAAGAAAAGTGGGAAACTGGGTACAGATATACTATGTGAAATTCTCTGTGATCTGATCCCAAATAACCCCTCTTGCCTCTTGCCCTGTCCTTATTCTTTATTTGGCTTCTGCCAAACAGAATTATGTGCTGTTTTATAATTATGTCATGAATTTATCATCTCTAAGGACATTTACTTGAGACATTCCCTACACTTTTGAGTGCACTTTTAAGTACTGCTATATTCAACTGGGTCATTCATTCTTTTAGTAACATTAAATAGGTACTTATTAAGTTACTATTTGAAAGGATAGTACTATATTCTGTGGCTGAAAGCTTAGTAGGAAAATGAACCCATAAACAAATGATTTTGATAGAGCATGGCCAGTGAATCATAAAGATATGTAAAAGTATGGTGCAAAAGCACCATTGTTGTCATGACAGGCGGGCCAAGACCAGTGAACCTGGAGACAAAGAAAAAGAATAGCGAGAGCTTGCTTCAATAGAAATAAGTTAGATTTTATCCTTCAAGGCCCATTTTTCTAAATTTGACTGATAACAAATATCACTAAGGCTACTTAAGAAGAATATGTCGTTCACAAAGATTGTGTGTTGATGGGCCTTTGAAGAATTTTAAACAAGGAAAACTGTATGACCAAGTTTGAATGTCAGAAAATTGTTTGGCAGATTTACGGAAAGAATTGAGAGGGTATTGGCTTTAGCAGAAGATGAAATAGTTGGGAGAAGGTTTAGGCATCTAGAATTGTAAGACTGAAGACAAAAGGTGAAGATTTTTACAAAATATGAGGAATCTGAATAGCACCAGCTCATTCAGAATTTCATTGACCATTTTTAGATAGAAGGTATCTCTTTCTTGAATCATTTCATCCTGCTTATGTACCTTAAAACATATTGCTATGAATGATTATTTGTATGCATTTTGTATCACAACCATCTTCCAGACACACGTGCACACACACACACATGTACACACATGCATGTCTCTGTGTTTCTGCACAAACACACCTGTGTGTATTACTTTATAATTACTTTATGGATGTACGATCAAATTTATCCAGAAATTAAGTGTTGTATCAAGTTGTTGCTCAATTACTACTTAGTGAATATTTGAATTAACTAAACCTACGTGATTATAAGGGTAGCTATTAAAAGAAAACTTTGACTGAGGATAGGTCTGTGTAATAAGCTAGAATTCAGCTTCAGGGCTCTGGCTGAGTCACTATTCTTTTTTAACCGTTTTGCCCTTTTTTTGCAAGTGTAAAATGGGAATAATAATGGTTACCTGCCTCAAAGGGGTGTTGTGAGGACTAGCTAGTTGACAGTTTAAACTATTTTGAAGATGGAATGTACTATAAATGCTCCGAGGAAAGTTTTTAAAAGCGCAATGGAATAAAACCCTTGAACCATAGCATTAGGAAAGTTAGTATGTCTTTTAGGCTGGCAATCTTCGACCGATAAAGAATTCTATGGGAAATTAACTCCACAACATTCTTTATTTTCTTGCCTCTTTTCTACTGTCTTCTGTAGCTCATATCTGGCTAGTGACTCAATTCAATAGGAAAGTTCCAGTTATGCCATATTTTGAAATAGATGTTACTCATAAAGAAAGAAATGCAATGAAGATTATAAAACGATCATTAATCACACTGGAAAATGTGGTCTTTTCAATACAGCACTATATTCAGAATTCACCAGAACTATTTTAAAATTCACTGTATCATTAGGAATTCAAGGGTATTTTGAAGTTGCCTAGAAGCAAATGTTCATTTTTGTGTGGAAATATACTTTAATAATTTTCCTAAAACATAAATATCAGAACTAGGTCAGAACTTCATTTTTCAAAACAATTGCTTGTTTTTTTTTTCCAAATGCCAAATGACATATTCAAAACTCTGAAAAAGAAATTGTTTCCTTTAGTCATTCTTATTAAGAATATTTACACATTTACATACCCTATTTTGAAAACAAAAATCCGCACGCATATAGGTTAAAACAGAAGAACTGCACACTGGGCAATTTTTGTAAGAAGGAAATGTTTATAACTGAGACATCATAACCAAGTTCATGTGTGCTTTAACAAAACTGAGACACAACCTCACTAGTCTACATTCAGTAATATAGAATATGAGCCCATGAATCTCATTTCATTCTTTACTAAAAACAAGTAAGTAAAAACTCTAATGTTAACAACAACAACAACAACAAAACCCAACTTCCTATGAGATATCATTCAGCCATGTGAAAGGAAGACATCCTCCTGTTTTCAACAGCACCTTGAAAGCATTAAGCTAAGTGAAATAAGCCAGACACAGAAAGACAAATATTTCATGGATCACTTATGTGTAGAATCTAAAAAAAAAAAAAAATCAAACTCAAAGAAACAGAGAGTAGAAAGTGGTTGCCAAGGGCTGAGGGGCAGTAGAAAAAATAGGGAGGGATTGGGAAAAGGGTGCACTTTCAGCTATGAGATGAATAAGGTCTGATCTAATGCAAAACATGGTGACTATAGTTGATAACATATATTAAATATCTTACAATTTTGTCAATTATACCTTGTAGGGGCCAAGGGGCAAAATGTGCTGCCCCAAGTGTGCCCCAAAATGTGTCACCTTGGCATATTGATTATTTTAAATAAAAGTTACTTGAGAGATAGCCTGTGCAAGAAGGACACTCAGAATGCCCTCAATTTCCAGAAAGCAGGAAATAATCTACATTTGTGAAAGGTACTTTTCCTGGAAAATGAGGTACAGGAACATCTTTATCACCAGAGATAAGAAACTCAGGGCCTAGAAGGCTATGTAAACAATCCTTCTACTTTTACTAATTTACCACCCTAGCCCAAATTCTGTTTAGAATTCCTTGCTCACTGAAGCTCACAAAGTTGAGTTTTCTTTGCCCTGTCAATTCTTTATAGATTTATTCTCCTTATCCAAAAAGTATAAAAACTCTCTGCCTTGGTAATTCCTGTAGTTCTTAATTTCATTATTGGGTCCCTGTGCTCATGTAGTAAAACCTTGTGGGTTTTTTTTTGTCTCATGTTAATCTACCTCATATAAATTTAATTATTAGTCCAGCTGGAAGAATTTGAAGGGTCGTAGAAGAATTTTTCCTTCCCTTTAACCTCAGTAAAGCTGCATTTAAAAAAAAAAGTTGAAAGTCAGAGAACTGAAAAAATTCTACATTTTGTAAGTAGAGAGCTGTCAGGATATACAAAGAATCAGTGAAATAACTATAACAGACTTGAGTTAGGTGTACTAGTTATAGAATCTAGAGAATCAGATAAACAAGATGCAAGGCTGTTGAGCATTTCTGTGTTATTCACCACTGTATTTCTAGCCCCTAGAATGGTTTCATCCTATAATAGGAGCTCAATAAATATTTGTTGACTCAATAAATAAAAAGAATATGGATTTGTAACTTGAAGTGGTAAGCAGTATGGATCAATTGTAGCTCCTTAAACAGCATAGTGGCAGGAAGAAATGTGTTTGGAAAGCTTATTCTGGTAGTGGTTATGTG
Organism: Potos flavus; assembly: GCA_028534135.1. Classification (NCBI taxonomy): domain Eukaryota; kingdom Metazoa; phylum Chordata; class Mammalia; order Carnivora; family Procyonidae; genus Potos; species Potos flavus. The sequence continues at coordinate 103,446,652 of CM052898.1, forward strand.
AGGTGACACTAGAGAGATAATCACACGACAATGTTGATGGAACCATTTCTATGGGAGATTGCTTGACTCAGCCATGTTTTGAACATCTCATCATCCAGGCTTTCAAATGCAAGAAAATCCAACATTACAAATACTATCAATTGAATCAATCTGACATTTATGCCTTATGATATCTTGCTGAGCTATCACAGCATTTGCATTATACGTAAGCAGTGAACCAAGGAGGAAAGGCTTTGTATCCACTACATTTGGCAGCAAAGCTATATAAAACAAATCCGTTCTACATTTGTATTAAAGTTGACATCAGTGTGCCTGTGCCTGCAGAAAATGAAGGGCCAAAAAAGAAAAGGTGTTTGCTCTTGAATTTTATTTATTTATTTTTCAGTATTTCTGTTTTTTTTTAGTGAGGTATGCAGAAATATAAGCCAGGACCTCTTTCCAGAGTTCACAACATAGGTGAGAAAACAAGAGATACCACTTAACAGAGGCAAATAATATCCAGGAGACAAATGTCCATGAATGTGTTTTTCAAAGTATAATTTCTTATACAAATGTGTGACTAAATACTGACTTCGTGGTGTTTCTGTTATATCTGAAAGTGCTTTGAGAAATGCAAAATCTTGTTATTGGGTGACACTAGTGGTCCATCTAGCCAAAGGTCCTTTCCAGTGGCACCAAATTAACTTGTAGGGAGAGCAGAGATAACTGCCAGATAACTTTTAATCTGTGAATTTCTCCAAAGTTTGAAAATACCATGGGAAATCTTAAGACTCCCAGCAATCAGTGAATGGGTTCTCCATACACCTGCAGGTGCTATATATTGCCACTGAGAATGCTCCTCAGAGTAGCGGCATATGAGAAGTTAACAACTTCTTCCACCTGAATTCCTGTCTTTGTCCTTCCGTCTCATATCTTCAATCACTTGTGTCACAGGACATATATAAGTCATTGGGAAGTTGATAGTAAAGCAAAATCAGAGTTAAAGACAAATGTTTAACCAGTCACATTCAAACACAAGCTAGTGAATAAAGAACCTTAGGTTCAAGTGGCCAAATATTCCTCATTCCTGAGAAATCTCAATCAGTTTCTCATTCTGGTTAAGTATTTTCACATTGCACTTTGCAGCCACAAATTAAATGCATGCACGTTTCAGTGCGGGTTTATCACTAAAATATCTGAAATAGAAGGCTGGAAGAAAATATTTTGTATCTATATATTTTTAAATACCCATCCATGAAAAAGGAGCCGAGTGTTAGTTTCCTATGGAGGGACGTTCTCATGGAGTTACTATTAGGCTAAATCGGTTCACTCCATTTCTTGTTCTTTAACAGCTTCTGTGGTGTCACCATTGTCCTGTTCAGGTGCAGGAAGCTCATTCAGCGGTATTGCAACAGCCTCATATAACAGCTTGTCTTCTTGCTAAGCACCGTCAATCAAATTCAAGATCTTCCATCTCTCAGTACCTCGCTGTCGATTCTCCTGAAGCTCATCTTGTCAGATCAGTGCCGGACCCAGCGTTGAACCCCGCTCTTGAATTTTAATCTTCAAATGAACCAAAATAAAGCCAAAACAAATTATAAAAATAATAAAACAAATATTTTTCACTTTTATTATAAATATGCTTGTCAACATAGAGCCTGATTTTGAAAACATCAAGAAGCAAGAGGGTTAATTTTCAAGTATTTGATGATTAAGAGAAAGTTAATAAAGAATTACTTTCTACTTATTCTAGTTTCATCTCATTTCCCTTTCACCAAATAAGTATGGAGTTGTGATAATCAAGATGTCCAAATTTTGTTATCATTATGAGTAAAAATATTGTGAATACTATTATATTAGTAATAATTTATTTTTGTTACAATAATAATGTATAATATATACATCTTATAATAGTAATACATTTCAGTAACATTTGTATAAGTCTTTATTTTCACTTACATTATTTCGACTAACCACAATAGGCAAGTGTTGGGATGATGTACATATTATTATCTTTATTTTATATGGGGGAATCTACTAATCAGAAATACTAAATAAAAGAACTAGAGACTTTTATGTCCTATTTCTTTTACTCCACCACACTGCTCTTCTTCCTGCTTCTTTCTTTCACTAGGGATTTCTTTTTTCCTTTAAACTCTGGCCAAAATTAAAATTTATCTCTGAAATACTGAACTTGTCCAAATTCATGATTGACCTTATCGAGAATAAAACATTTCGTCTAAGTTTACAGGATGAAATTCTACTTTATTTTCAATTTGGCAATAGAATAACTATATCAGATAATGCATTAACCTGCATGAATATATACACCATAATACAGCAATCACTATTCTCACTTTTGTGATAAAGGAAATTTAGAAGCAAAAAGGATCAACTGCATAATTTTCAAGCGTTTTTCTGGAAGCCATATTTTCAATCTATGTGTATCTCTAAGTTTTTGCACAGGTGGTTCTGTGCTTTCTTAACTATTAACAAATTGAGACAATTAATGTTCAATAAATAATGTGCTAGTCTATAGAGAAGTTCTTTCCCTCACTCTTCATCTGTTTGAGTAATTAATATTGTTACACAATATTAGCTTCTAACACAAGAATTTCAAAAGATATTGTCTACTATACAATAGAATTGTCACTCTCAAGTATTAGAGTTTAATCACTGCACAGTGGTAAAAAATGACAAAAATTAGCTTCTACCCAAATAATAAGCTTCCCTTCCCTGAAATAACAGAAATAACATAAACATCTGAGCTAAATTATAAAATTATCATAAACAGAGTCATGTCAGAGATAGGACAAAATCATTCTAAAGGCATGAAATTACTCTAGCAAGAATTGACTAAAATCTCATTAGAGTAATTAACATAATTAAGAAAAAATGTATTTCTTTAATGAGGACTCTGCTTGAATCTGGAAACATCAGGAAAGAATATTTTGCACATTTTTATTTAAGCACCAAGTTACTTGTTGTGGTCTTAATAAGCACAAAAACCCATATTTTGGATATGAATGAATCAGGTCGTCTCAGTAGAATGATGCTTTTACACATTCAGATCACAGAGACTTTCTTTTTTCCTGATTCTGTGCTTACCAAACACATTTCTGATTGTAATTTGACTTGTAGACTAGCACATGTTCAGATAGCATCTTAGTCATATTTGGGCTTTTAGTATAGCTTGCTGAAGGAGAGAAAATGTGCTGATCTACCTTTAAGTTCAGGCATTAAACATCTGTCTCTAGGGGCTTGCTTAATATGAGCCTGCTCTCAGGAGACAAATCTATTCTTAGTGTGTTGATATATCCAGTCCTTATGCTTGCCGAGGCAAAGGAACTGACTCCAGGCAGCTGCAGTGAACTCTCAGAAATGATGAGGGCAGATGAGGCGTCCTGGAGTGAGCCAATGCCTTTCTGGCTGCTCACATGCCCAAAGCAACTTTTATTTTAACTTCAGTATCCAGCATTTGCTATGTGTTCAGAATCGTGATAATAGCTCCTGAGAGTTCGGTGCCTGGATGGCTCAGTCTGTTAAGCATCTGCCTTGGGCTCAGGTCATGATCTGAGGGGGTCCAACGGCACGGAGCCCCATGACGGGCTGAGCATCAGCTGGGAGGCTGCTTCTCCCTCTTCCCTCTGCACCCCTGCCCACTTGTGCTCTCTTTCACTCAAATAAATAAATAAAATAAAATAAAAATAGCTCCTGAGAATTCAGAGTTAGAAAACTTGCGCCTTTTCCAAGGAACTTGAAACCTCATTTATGAAATAATTTTATTCCTGTTCTAAGAAAGGCAATGGCTGAGAATTCTAAGTATGAAGGACCACAGGGTGTTAAAATTATAATATCATCATGGCAGGAAAGGAATGCCAATTCCTTTATTTTACGCCCATATGTGGGAAGAAAGCTTTGCCCATTTTATTTCCATGCAGTGTCCAGGGTGATTATTTTAAATCATATTTGGTAAGTCCTCTGTTAAAAAACCCCTTAAAATGGCTTCTTTTATTCCACTTAGAACAAAATGCATTACCTTAAGTATGGGCTTGCATCTGTCTTTGGCTCTCTGTGCCCACATCTCCCACTGTTCTAACCCTTTCTAGCCCCCCTCTGGTAAAAATGAATTTTTTCCTGTCTTGGATCAGGTTTCTGGGAAGTAGACCCTTGAGAGAGAGAGATGTGCTTCAGAGGTTTATTGGAGCTGAAAGAAAGTAAAGGAAGCAAAGGCTGGGTAAAAACAGTTGAACAGGGTTACATTTAAAACCAAAGCCTAAGGTGGTCCAAACAGCACTAGAGTTTGAAAGGCCCTTAGGAGTGGTACCAAATCGAGGTAAGAGGGGCCGGCCAGTGCCTCCATCTTGAAGGGGAAATCTAGATAGTGCCTCATAGCATCTACTCTGTTTTTTCTGAATAGATGACCATCTTTCCTTATGGAGGGGTTTTTCCCTTTTTTTCTGTTCATTTTGTCCGGAATGCTCCCCTCTTCTACCACCCTACCACTATTATCTGGAAGTTTTGGGGGTTTTTTTAGATCATTTAAAAAGCGATAAATTCCTCAGAATTATTTTCACTGATCCCTGAGTCTAAATTACACCTTTTTTTTAAAACTCTTTCATAACAACCTATACTTTTTATATAAAATATTTTTATATGAAATTAATAAAATGTGTAATTATATTTTTCTTGTGTGGTCTTTGTGTTTAGTATTGCTATTTTCCATTTGTTTTATATTGTAATCTTGAAGCATATAGCTTTTGCCACAACTATATAGTTAGCATATAACCCCAGTGACTTAAACATCACAGACGCATAATAAATATCTTGAAATGAATTAATAAGTCATGGTTTTCTTTTCCTTAGACTGGTAATTGCTGACATTTCCCACTCACTATAATGATTCAAATTTAACTTCATTAATTTTTTTCTTACGCATTGTATGATATTTGTATTAGAATTGTCGCTGATACAACAGCTCTCAAATTTGGCTTGAACAAGAATGACCTGGAGGTCTTGTTATATAGACCTCTATATATAGAATGACCTCTAGTCTTGTTATAGCTCAGAATGCTGGGTCCCACCCCCAAATTCTGCTCTCATACATCTAGATTAGGGCTCTGTATTTACATTGATGCTGATGCTTCTGCTCTAGAAATGGCACTTGGAGAACATTATTCCAGGGAAACGTTAAGATGAAACAGTTTTGCATACAGTAATTTGGGAGATATTTTTATCTTTATGAAGACATTCTGTGGCATAGGACAAGGGCAATCATATGTCAAACCCTATTTAAAATTTGAAGGTTTTTGTGGGTTTTTTTGGTTTTTTGTTTTTTTGAAGATTTTATTTATTTATTTATTTGAGAGAGAGTGAGAATGAGAGAGCCAAGCAAGGAGGGGTGGCAGAGGAGAGAGAGAAGTGGGCTTCTTGCTGAGCAGGGAGTCCAATGCGGAGCTTGATCTCAGGACCCTGGGATCATGACCTGAGCTGAAGGCAGACGCTTAACCGACTGAGCCACCCAGACACCCCTCAAATTTGAAGTGGTGATTTCTCCATTTCCTCTGATAACTTTTCTTACTTTAAATTCTGGTAATCTGATGGATACAATTTTACACTTCATTACATATGTCTTTGTCAAAAAACTTCAAAGGGAAGTCGAATCACAAATATGGCCATTTTTGTTGACTGTCCAGCATTGTCATTTGGTGGGAGTATAAATTCCAAGAGCAGCTTTTAGTAAGGAGATAGTGTCCAGATAGAAGTGAATGGAGAGAGAGCCATATCATAAATAAATGACCCTTTGATAAAAGCGAGTGGGAATCACTTATCAATCACAATGGACAAAGACACTTATATTTAGACAGAACTCAGGGGAGCTTCCTATGTACTATATTGAATCAGACATGGGCTTCTATTGCCTTCATTTACACTTGCATTTGCATGCATATGCCTGTGTACTTGACAATCCCACCAGTCAACAATTCAAGATATAATACATTGAACAATCAAGAACAATCAATGGGTCAAAGAAAAAAAGTAAAATAAATTAAAAATATGTATTGAAACAAATAAAAGACAAAAAGGATACACAACCAAAATTTACGGGATTCAGGAAAAACAATTTGAAAAGGGAAGTTTACAGCAATAAATGTCTACCTTAAGGGGGGGGAAAAAAAGCTCTAACTCTACACTTTAAGGAACTATGTAAAAAAGAGCAAACTAAGCCCAAAGCTAGTAGTAGGAAGGAGAAATAAATGAAATAAAAAACAAAAACAGAAAAGATCGATGAAATTAAGAGCTCATTTTTTAAAATGATAACATAGTTAAATTTTTAGCTAGATTTATCAGGAGAAAAAGAAAGAGAACTTGAACAAATTAAATTATAAATGAAAGAAGAGCCATTACAACTGACACAGAGGATCATAAGAGACTACTATACACAATTATATTGGATAACTGAGAAGATATGAATTAATTCCTAGAAACATACAACCTACCAAGACTGAATCATAAAAATATAGAAAATCTCAATACACCAATTACTAGTAAGGAGAAAATCAGTAATCAAAAATTTCCCAATCGAGAAAAGCTCAGGACTAGATGGCTTCATTTCTTTACAAAAGAAGAATGAATACCAATTCTGAGCAAGAACAAAGCTGGAAGCATCACACTTCCTGATTTCAAACTTTATTATAAAGCTATAGTAATCAAAACAGTATAGAATAGGCATAAAAAAACAGACATATAGATAAATTGAACAAAATAGAAAGTCCAAGAATAAATCAGTATACGAGAGGAGCCCAGAATACACAATGGGGAAAGGATAGTCTCTTCAATAAATAGTGTTGGAAAACTGGATAGTGACATGCAAAAAAACAACCAAAGCAAACCAAACCAAACACAAACACCAAAAAACTGGGCTCCTATTTTATACTATACACAAAAATCAATTCAAAATAGATTAAAGGCTTAAACATAAGACTTGGAGCCATAAAACTCCTGGAACCATAGAAGAAAACATAGGAGGTAAGTTTCTTCACATTGGTCTTGGCAATTTTTTGAATATGACACCAAAAGCAAGACAACAAAAATGAAAGCAAATAAGTTGGACTGTATAAAATAAAAACCTTCTGCTAAGCAAAGGAAACAATCAACAAAATGAAAAGGCAAGCTAAAAAATGGACAAAAATATTTACTAGCCATATCTTTGATAAGGGATTACTATTCAAAGTAACAAGGAACTCATAAAATTCAACATCAAGAAAACAAAACAAAGCAAAATAAAAACCCAGTTAAAAAATTAGCAAAGGGCCTGAACAGAAATTTTTCCAAAGAAGATATACAAATGGCCAACAGGTACTTGAAAAGTGCTCAACATCATTAATCATCAAGGAAAGGCAAATCAAAACCACAATGAGTTATCACCTCCTATCTGTTATCAAGACTGTTATCAAAAAGACAAGAGCTAACAAATGCTGGTGAGGATGCGAAGAAAAGGAAACACTTATACACTGTTGGTGGAAGGGTAAATTGGTCAACCACTATGGAAAATAGTATGGAAGTTCCTCAAAATAGTAAAAATAGAATATGTTACAGCAATTCCATTTTTGGAATTTATGTCTGAAGGAAAAAATCATTATATTGAAGAGATATCTGCACTCCCATGTTCATTGCACCATTCTTCACAATAGCCAAGGTATGGCAACAACCTAAGTGTCTGAATAGATATATGTATAAAGAAAATGTAATATATAAACAAAATATTATTCAACCTTAAAAAAAGACATCCTGTCATCTACTTGACATGGATGAACCTGAAGGGTATTATGTTAAGTGAAATAATCCAGACAGGACAAACACACATGTTATCACCTATATATGGAATCTAAAAACACGCACACAAAATTGAACTCAGAAACAGAGAGTAGAAAAGTGGTTGGCAGGGGTTGAGGGTGGGAGAAATAAGGACAGTTTGGTGAAAAGTTACAAACTTTCACCTATAAGTTGAATAAGGTCTGAGGATCTAATGAATAAGATGGTAACCGTAGATGAAAACAAAGTATTGTGTAATTAAAATTTACTAAGAGAGTAGAACTTAAATATTCTCTCTAAAAGACAAGGAGGGAGGATATGTGAGCTGATGAATATGTTAATTAACTTGATAGGAGAAATATTTTCATTATATATATATATATATACATATATCAAAGCATTGCGAATACCCTTTAAATAGCTTGCAATTTTATCTATAAGTTACATCTCAATAAAGCTGAAAAAAATAAAGGCTCACAAATGAAAAATGAAAAAAATGGGTAATAAAGGGAAAAAGATATGGTAATACACATCATTTCAAGGATATGAAGTGTATAATAAGTTGAGATGGGATAAATAAGTCAAGTCACCACTGTAAAGGTCATCTGTAGCTAGGAAATGTCTATATCTTCTCTTGTCTTCTGGATATCTTCTGTCTGTCTGTATGTGTATTGGACGCTAAGATTAATTGACAATCTTTATTATTGGCTTCTTCCCTTATATACTAATAAATAACAATATATTCCAGATTGTCAGTATCTATTAGAGGAAAAGTGGGAATCAGAATTAGAAAATATCAATTGTCACCCAGTGGCAGCGTTTCATAAACAGAAACTGGAGTGTAGAAAATGGTATTTTTCTTTAATACAGGAGTAGTTCCTAATAGGGACTTCTAATGTTTAATTAAGAGGCTCTGAACTTTACTCCATTTCCGACTGACCTCACGTTAACAACATCCCGGTTTATTTCAAAATTCTTTCCAATGGAAAAACTAAATTATAGAAAAGAAATGTGTTTTTAAACGTTATTACCTTACAATACTCTGCCTACAACCGTGAAAGTGATGTTCTTCAATTCCCCAAGAACAAGGAAGCCAAATTAGTCATGCAACGTTATTAAAAGGGAAAGTAGTATTTCTGATATTTCACACAAATTTGTAAAATGGTGTAAATCCCAGTCTGATGGCCAGAGTAGATGGGTTAAGATGTGTCCACTGAAACAATGAGACAGGGGTAAATCCTCCTTTCTCTACCTTTTTTTTTTCTTTAGGCCCTCAGTGGATTGGATGATGCCTACCCATGTTGAGGAGGGCAATCTACTTTATTGATACACTGATTCAAATTCTGATCTCATCCAGAAATCTCCTCACAGACACACTGAGAAATAATGTTTAATCTGGGAACCCCGTAGCCTGTCAAGATGACACATAAAATTAACCGTCACAGCTATGGAGTTATAAAAATTATTTATTAAATATATAAAAAGCCTATATTTATCTGATATGCACATGCTCATTCAGATATTCAGAAATCTAAGCTCAATCTAAGTTATTTCTCTCCTTGTAAATTCTTGCAAGCCTCAGTTAATTCTGAACATTAGTCTTCTTGACATTATCCACATACAAATAATCCTTCCTATTTAGATTGGGCATTGGCTATGTGCCTCATTCCACAGTTTTCTTTTGAAAATCTGAATTCATCAGAGAGTACTCTGCCTGCCACACTTAGCTTTGAGGTTTCTTTAAATTTTCTTCAAGCTGGGGGCACCTGGATGGCTCAGTCGGTTAGGCATTGGACTCTCGGTTTCAGCTTAAGTCAAGATCTCATGTGTCCTGAAATAGAGCCCCTGAGTTGTGCTCCACACTCGAAGGGGAGTCTGCTTGAAGATTCTCTCCCTCTGTCCCTTCCCACCTCTCAAATAAATAAGCAAATCTTTAAAAAAAATTTTTCTTCAAGCTGATCATACACGATTAATCAAAAGCTACTTAAGTCACTCCAAAACTTCTTGTCAATTAGCCTTTTTAAAACATAAGGATCTTTTCCTTTAAGATTTCTGAAAAAAAAAATTCCTTTAAATTCCAACTAATGAACAGATGTGTTCCTGCCAAGTCGTCTCTGCTTTGTCTTAAAACTACATGTTTTTCAAGTTATCTACAAATTCCATTTTACCAAGTGCTTCCTTATAAAGAGGGAAGTAGTCCTTCCTTTTATTATTTCCTCTTTCTTCTGAGAGCGCAGAAAATGTTTCTTTTATATATAGAATGAAGGTTTTATGGGCACCTGGGTGGCTCAGTTGGTTAAGCATCAGCCTTCGGCTCAGGTCGTGATCCCAGAGTACTGGGATCAAGCCCCACATCAGGATCCTTGCTCAGCAGGGAGTCCGCTTCTCCCTCTCCTCCCTGCTTGTGTCTTCTCTTGCTATCTCTCTCTCAAATAAGTAAATAAAATCTTAAAAAAAAGAGAATGAAGCATTTAATTATGTGGAAAGATACTTGATAAAGACAGGGATGAAATCAAGTGACTCTAACCATATAGATAAAGTAAGAAGTAGTGCAGTTATGGGTTATTTTGATAAATCATTTCAATAAACCATTATTAAATTAATATCACATAAGTAAAATATATCAATACATTAATTAAATATTAATATAGTTGAATTCATATCACAGTCTTTATTACATCCTAGGGTCAGGACAACTTCTGTGTTCATTTTTATTTTGTTTTACTTAAAATATCTCTTTTCGATTTTTCTATATGGTTGAACTTTTATTCTAACTGCATAATACTTTTCTTTAAAATTTTTTAATGGCAGTTATTTTGGAAGACAGGACTTTTCATGTTCGCAAAATAAAATAGATGTTTAGAGAGATATAACCTGTTAATAAAACAGTGATCTAATTTACTTTTCATGGATTGTATGTTTTTGCTTTGGAACACTGATTTATTAAGTTGTAACAAGGAGAAATGTACTTTTAAATAAAGTGGTAACAAATTTAACTTAAGCTTAATTAAACTTAAGTGAAATGTTACAATTATAAGGCATATATTTGATAGTAGAGCTTTACTTTATTTATTTCCCCTATTTTTATTTTTTTAACTTTTTAAAAGTTAACTTTTTATTTAAATTTCAGTTAATTAATATACAATTTAATATTAGTCTCAGGTGTACAATCCAGTGACGACACTTACACACAACACTGGTAAAGGAGCTTTTTTTTTTTTAAGATTTTATTTATTTATTTGACAGAGAGAGAGAGATCACAAGTAGGCAGAGAGGCAGGCAGAGAAAGAGGGGGAAGCAGGCTCCCCCCTGAGCAGAGAGCCCGATGCGGGGCTCGATCCCAGGACCCTGAGATCATGACCTGAGCCGAAGGCAGAGGCTTTAACCCACTGAGCCACTCAGGCGCCCCGCTAACTTTTTTTTTAATTTAATTTAATTTTTTCAGTGTTCCAATATTCATTGTTTGTGTACCACACCCAGTGCTCCATGCAATACCTTTAGAATCATGAGAGACTGTAGTGTCTGGGTGGCCCAGTCAGTTAAATGTCCAGCTCTCGATTTTGGCTCAGGTCATGATCTCAGGGTAGTGAGATCGAGCCCTGTGTCAGGCTCCATGCTCAGTGTGGAGTTGGCTTGGGATTCTCCCCCCACCCCCAACCCCACACCTTGCATGCATGCACACTTTCTCTCACTCTCTCAAATAAATTAATTAATTAAAAAAAAAAAAGAACCGTGAGAAACTAACAAATTAGGATAGTCTCTTATTTTGGTATGTGCTGAACATGGTTAAGAGTAAATGTGCCATATTAAAATTACAACTACATTTTTAAGTTCCATTTCCAGAAAATACATGTATTACTTGGCAGCATATGAAATGTTAACTACAGGTAAATATTTCATCTTTCTATGTTTTCACTTAACATACTGCAATATTTTCTACTAAACACAACTAAATATTCCTCCTAAATATCAATGATGAATTCCTACTAACAAGTTATTGCTAATTAGCAGATGAACACAAATCTCATGATATGTTGAAGCTTATAGTGTGGTGAAATGAGCTAACAAACAAAGAAACAAACAAATAAATAAAATACATTTGCAAATTATTATAGTGTGGTGAAATGAGCTAACAAACAAAGAAACAAACAAATAAATAAAATACATTTGCAAACTAATGTGTTGAAATAAATAAATGGTTATGCTGACATAGATGATGCTTTCTTTAAAACTCTTCTCTAACTTGCTAGTATTTAAACTGAAAACTGAAAGATTGAAAAATACAGAGGGAGATTATAGCAAGCAAAGGGAACCACAGCATGGGACAATCCGAGGCTGGAAAAAAGCAATGTGTCTTCATACCCCATAAAGAGTGTGAACAAGGTGGTAGCCATTATAGGGTGAGTATGCTCGGGGCTGATAACACTGGCGTTAGAGGCAGCGGTGAGAGATTTTTATTGTATCTAAGAGTAACAGGAAGCCATTGAAGTGGGAAAGCAGAAATATGACCATGACAATTCATAGTTTGTTTGTTACAAAGGAAAAAATCTCTCACTTCAAGGAAACTATAGTTGAAAGATTCCCAAACCAGAGGAGGTATGAAATAAAACTCTCAAAAGCACCTCAGGAAGTAAAGAATAAGCATTTAGAATTTTAGAATACCACTTCAGCTTCAGGGCACCAAAAGCAGATGACAACTGTTCCAGTCACATGAGATTTTTCTCTTGTGCGTCTCTTCCCTCCTACCTGCTCAAGCTTTCGAGTGGCCAGATACACCCTGTGAATGGGGAGAAAGGAGTAAAAGAACAAGTTACAGAAACAGGCCTAAGCTGCAGGGGGAGAAATCTTTCAATTAGATGAGAATTTTTAATTTTAATTCTTATTTTTTATTTATTTTTTTTTTAGAGCAAAAGATAGTATGTGTGAGTGGTGGGGGGAGGGGCAGAGGGAGATAGAGAGAGAGAGAGAGAGAGGGAGAGAGAATCTTAAGTAGATTCCATGCCCAGCGTGGAGCCCAAGTTGGAGCTTGATCTCACGACCCTGAGATCATGACCTGAGCCAAAATCAAAAGTCGATGCTTAACCAACTGAGCTACCCAGGTAACCCAAGAATTTTTTTTATTTTTAATAAAATATTAGAGAGACATAATTATCATTTACCTATGAGTGACAAGAAAGCAATGGACCTGTAATTGAGTCTATTCTGGGAAGTGCATAGCTAGATATCAGAGATTAACAATGAAAGTCATTTTTCCTGTGCCTTATCGAACCTATCTCTACATTTGTATGCTGAAAGTGCAGGAAGGAATTGGTCATTTCACAAATTGGAATTTAAATAACTTTTTAATCATGTAAACATGAGCTAATTTTCTTTGAACCCTACGTTTGGTATATTTGTAGGATGTGCGTGTCACATCAAGTCCACTAGAACATAAGCCCTAAGACAGGCTTTGCCATTCTTTTTCTCTTGCTGTATCTCCAGTGCTTTGAAGAGTATGTGGGACACAGTATATTAGTTAAAATTGAATCAACTAGTGCAGACTACATAGGACTTCCTTATTCCTATCATCCTCAGCGATTTTCAAAATGAAATCCTCTTACTGTGTAGTTGAATTTAATAGTTCAAAATATGGCCGAGCTCTTTAAAGAAGAAATCTATACAAACTCCCCTCTCAAATATTTTAAGACAACATGATTATTATAGCAAAACAGACAAAAACTGTTTTACCAGGAATTTATTCAGACATCTTCTGGGGAAAGTACTATTTATGATTTTATAGAACATGTCTACTTATAAAAGCCACAGTCCAACCTTTATGATGTAAGAATTTGTCTAATGGGAGTATTAGGATTGTCTTTAACTCATTTGTGAGGAACTCATTCCAGTCCCTTTGGGAAAAGTACTTTGTATGATAGCATGAAACATGTAAACATGTTCAAGTCGTAATGCTCAGGAGTCTAAGGATTTAATAGGAAAATTAGAGAGTTGTGCGCATTTCTGGAAAATTGGCAAGGTAAGTTCATTTGTTTGAAGGTCCTCTGTAAGAATTAGTCTTTAAGGCAGAGAAATCCAAGCAGACAGGCTGATTCAACAACAGTGCCTAACATCACAAGGGTGCAACTTGGTGATTGTCATTCAAAATTTTGTAC
>CM052898.1:103461094-103472618 GCA_028534135.1 Potos flavus
TTGAAGTGCTTAAGACAGAGTTTAAATTAAGAATAATATGAGGGGAGGAAAGAGTAATGAGCACTTAGAGTCCTCACATTGCTGATGGGCACTTACAGAAGGAAGGAAAGGTTAGTTGCATTTTGCTGTTCTTTTATTCTATTTAGTATCCATTCTCACGAAAACTATAGAACATTTCTTGATCATAGAAAGTCAAAATTTTGATATTAAATTCTTTTTTAAAGATTTATTTACTGGGGCACCTGGATAGCTCAGTTGGTTAAGTGTGAGACTCTTGGTTTTGGCTCAGGTCATAATCTCCCAGTCCTGGGATTGAGCCCCATGTCAGGCTCTGTGCTCAGCACAGTGTCTGCTTCAGATTCTCTCTCTCTCTCCTTCCCACTTTGTCTCTCTCTCTCTTTCTCTCTCTCAAATAAATAAATAAAATCTTTTTAAAAAAAAAAGATCTATTTACTTGAGAGAGAGAGCATGTGCATGTGCGCGTGAGCAAGTGCGCATGAGCGAGAAGGAGGGGCAGAGGGAGAGGGAGAGAATCTCAAGCAGACTCCCCACTGAGCGTGGAGTCAACATGGGGCTCAATCTCATGACCCTAAGTTCATGACCCTAAGATAATGACCTGAGCCAAAATCAAGAGTGGGTCACTTAACTGACTGAGCAACCCAGGCTCCCCAATATGAATACTTTTTAAACCAAGTTAAAAAATGCATTGCACAAGTCAAACTAAAATGTCTCCAAAATTGCAACTGTAAATCTTCTATATCAATAATGACATTTCTTATTTTATAGAAGGGAAAAGGTGATAAAAAACTATTGACACAATGGTGTACAACAAAGTCAATTCTTATGTTTAGCATCAATAGCTATAATAAAGTAAGATTTGATAAGAGGATAACTGGGAATGAGCAGAAACCATCTGGACCAATTTTTTTTTAAGATTTTTTTATTTATTTGACAGAGAGAGAGAGAGCTCAAGCCCAGGGAGTAGCAGACAGAGAGAGAGGGAGAGGTAGTCTCCCAGCTGAGCAGAAGCCAATGTAGTGCTTGACCCTAGGATCCTGGGATCATGACCTGAGCCAAAAGCAGATGCTTAACCAACTGAGCCACCTAAGCACCCCTGGACCAATATTTTTTAACACTGCTCTCATTCCCTTCTTCAGTCTTTTGAAATTAGTTTGAGATATTTCAGAGAAAGGAACTGTGTAGATAATTCATTTCCTTTCTACCAACTCTTTCTTCCTATCAAGTTCCACCAATTTGATTAGAGATATGGATTATTGGATCCTTGCTGCAATTAAGAGTATTACTGGGGCGCCTGGGTGAGTTAACGCCTCTGCCTTCGGCTCAGGTCATGATCTCAGGGTCCTCAGATCAAGCCCCGCATCCCGCATTGGGCTCTCTGCTCAGCAGGGAGCCTGCTTCCCCCTCTCCCTCTGCCTGCCTCTCTGCCTACTTGTGATCTCTCTCTCTCTGCCAAATAAATAAATAAAAATCTTAAAATAAAATAAAATAAAATGCTTTTAAATAGAAAAGTCTTAGATTTTAATACATACATTGTGATAAACATTACACTAAAACATTTTCCCAGATTCGTTGATATGCTTATTTAAATACATCTAGAATATATTCTTTACCCTTAGGCAATATATTCCCTGAGGGTAAATCTGTCATAATTTAAATATCATTAGAATAATTTACATTAAAAGGAGCCCTGGGAAGAAAAGTAAGTAATGAGTATAGTTCACTTATGGAACTACTGTTGAGATAAGTAGAAATCACAGAAAAAACTGAAATACGAATTGTCATATTTATTCCAATGTCTCATGACTTCTAATTTTCGATGTGAATTATCATTATCTGTCTAACACTCAAAGGCACAATTCATATATTCAGCTTATATTTTCTGAAAGCAGAGCTGTAATATTGCACTTTTAGTGAAGGTGATTAGAAAAGATGCCTCGGAGAAAATGACATTGAACAAAGACCTGAATGAAGTAAGGAAAGAGCCAATCAGATATTTAGGTAGAGTTCCTTGTAGAAGGAATACCAAGCAAATTCATCAGGTGGATCAGTGTTAGGCATGTTTGACTTTTAGCAAAGACTAATGACTCACGGTGCTAAAGTATATTGCCTTCTGAATCTTGATTCATCTAGTCATTATTGTCTGAATTTTGTCTGCTGTACATATCACTATTTTAGATAGTATTTAGCTGTCATGTAATATAGTTTATTTTCTTTTACAGTGGAAAATAAGACAAAATATTTAAACTTTTAAAAATATTTTTGACTTTTAAAGTCTTGATGGCAATTTTTAAGTGGTATTTGAATATTATATTCAGTTATTAAATGAGGGAAATGAGTCTTATTCTCTACTCCCTTGACTGCCCACAGTCATGACTTTCTTTATTCTCAATTCTCTTACTTTGTCCTTATTTTGGCACTTCCTCCTCTTCTATCTTACATTCAATTTTCCCAAGAGACTAAGATTTGATTGGGTCAGTCACTACGGAGTATCATTTATCTCTCTTATGTTGATGCTATAGTTTGCTGTCTCCGCATAGGAAGTTGATTCCTTCTCTAATTCATTTTCCTCATGATAAGAGTGTCATATCAGACCAAACATGCCATGCTACCTATAAATAACTGACAATACAATTTGAAAAGATCTAGAAAGATAGAAACTACAGGGTCTATATAAGAGAAACACCTTTCCCAGACTGAAAGAAAAGGGGAACTCCACAGAGAATAACCAAATGGTGTCCTGAATTTCCTTGAATATAAATCACTCTCTTATATTTAAAAGATCTGTAGAGATTATTCTCTTTGTTGGGAAAAGCTTGCTTTTCTTCTCTAATCGTTCCCTGGGATTTCACAGTCAATTCTTGTTATTCATAGTAGTTATATTCTATAATGTCTTTGCAAATACCAGATTAGTGAATGCTGAACAATTGTTTCCAGAGGAAATGCAGGGTTAGTTTCCTGTGAGCCTTGGGTCACAATATTTTCATCAACTAATCGACATATAACCTTGTTTTATATGTGTTTTGGTTTAAAGATATCTTATTTAATATACTTACAACAAACAGGACTATAACTTATTCCTAAATGAAGCTTATCAAAATATATATTTTCTACAGTACACCAAAGCCTTCTTGTGCTTTGGTACACTAGAAAAACACTTCAACATTTGCTTAAAGTCCATTTTAAACAGTGAAATCACCAAAAAAAGCACAAAATTCTGTAGAAATTTTGGCTCTAAGTAGACCATGAAAAAGAAATTTGTTCACAATATGAGAGCTGTAAAAAGAAGGTAGAATATACTTTGTTTGACCTTAGTTGGGAACACGTGTGCTAAGCGTCTCAAATTTTTTGTCACTCTACACACATTCTTAAGTGACCACAAAATCATCATGTTAATTTTAAGATTACAAATAAATTTTGTGAGTAGGCAAATTTACAAATACGGAATTAGCAAATAATGAGAATCGACTTCTCTTCATGCCTTCCACTCATTCTTCCCCAATTCTCTGCTTCTTGCTCATCTTCCAGCCTCTTGTAAAATTAGCTGGTCTTTCCTACATGTGTTACAGCACCTTGCTCAGATCTATCAGTATAATACTTAACTTTGTGTATAATTAGTCTCCTTTTTCTGAAAGTATACGATCATCACTTTGAAAGCATAGATCAAAGATAAAGAATTTTGATATCCCCAATATGTATTCACATATATTCACAAGTATGTATTTATTTAACATCTGTGAAGGAAGAAAGGATAAGAGAGAGACAGGGAAGAAGCTAGAATGGAAAATGAGCAGTTCACTCTTCATAAGCTGTTAATACACAACTCTCAGTAAATCTTTGTGTTTTACTGCTATGTCACAATGTGCCCTCCAAGAATTCATTTTAATTCTCTATTTCATTTTTCTATCTTTGAAATAAGAAAGATAATAATTTTTCCTTATTTTTCAGAAATGTCTGAGGATATTCAAGAGGAAAATAAAATTTTTTGCGCTCATTGGAAGGTCTTACCTAATTTGAGGCCAGTGATATTGTTAGTGTTATAATTATTTTTGCCAAGGGAACTTAAGAGACTATATAAATAAAATCTTCTGAAGTTGTTCATTTTGCTCAAAGTGGAATAAAATGTAATGAAAATTTTTTATTTGTAAGCAGAAAGTCTTACAAAATGAGCTTTCTTGGATTGGGAAAGAAAAGAAAAACAAGACAAGCTTTGATATTATATCTTGGCACATAGGCAGCCCATCACTGACACCGTACTGTGTACCATTTTCCGAGGGCAGAGGCAAGTGGTTTGGTTTGGTTCTCTGGACTGAGTTGGATTGTGCCCTTCTGAGGCTCCCTGCATAAAATATAAAACTTTATGCGAGATTTAATATGCATATACAGAGTACCAAACTACTTCTGTCTCTTTATTCCCTGTTTCTAGCCTAGAAATAAATGGGCTAGAGTAAGATTAGTAAAAGTCCCTGCTGTGCAGCTCTATCCTATTAAGATCACAAAAAGAGGAAATGAACCAAAAAGTTGCTCAAAAAGGTAATAGCTGGGCACCTGGGTGGCACATTTGGTTAACACTCTGCCTTAGGCTCAGGTCATGATCCCAGAGTCCTGGGATCAAGCCCCGTATCAGGCTCCCTGTTCAGCAGGGAGTCTGTTTCTCCCTCTCCCTCTACTCCTCATGTTGGCTCTCTCTCTCTCTCTCTCTCTCTCTCAAGTAAATAAATACAATCTTAAAAAAAAAAAAAAGGTGATGGGGCACCTGGGTGGCTCAGTCATTAAGCATCTGCCTTTGGCTCAGGTCATGATCCCAGGTTCCTGAGATCGAGCCCGGCATGGCCTCCATGCTTGGTAGGAAGCCTGCTTCTCCCTCTCCCATTCCCTCTGCTTGTGTTCCCTCTCTCCCTGTGTCTCTCTCTGTCAAATAAATAAATAAAAATCTTAAAAAAAAAAAAAAAGGGTGATACCCTATGCATAAGTGGGTAAAAAAGGTTTATCTCATTTATTTAAGACTCACTTCTTATACCATCCATAAATATTTCTCTCAATTTACGTAAGGGATTCATATCATGATTATATAAAGGCACAATCAAATTTACTTTCCTTATTAAAGTAGGTGATTGTTTTTATTTGAGTAGAAAATTTAAAAAAAAGCTTGAAGAAAAGTTGTCGTATTATTTTTTATATATATCATACCTTTAGGGTTTACATGATTTATGTAAAATAGATGAGACATTAAATGTTTGAAATTACTTCAACAATAGGGCTGATCTGCACTTTAGGATAAATACTGTAATCATGATAAAGAACAGAAAACATTATCTTCCACATTCTCAAAAACACAAAACAATTAAGTGTGTTACTTCTTTCAAAACAAATTATTAAAATAAAGCAATCCTCCAGTCAACACAAAGGAATAAAAGTTTAGCTGTCATACCATTTTAGATACTTATAGATATTAAGACTATGCTACATTTAGTCCAGTTTATTTTAAAATATTGATTACCTAATAATTATCAGATATGTGACTATTTTATTTCAAGTTTCTCATGTATATTTCATTTACTTATATGGGGTTTTGTAGACTTAATACTGATTATGCCCAAATACATACAAAGATCATGACTAAAAGTCAGCAAAAGTAATCATAATTTCCCCCCGACTATATTGCCTTGATTGTTTGAATAACACACAAGACTAAACTTGTTTCAAAATTTTTTCCTCAAATTTAGTGTTTCTATTATGTATTGCTAGATTTAAAACAAAAAACCTCAAATGTAATATCTTAAAAATAATGACATTCATTTTGCTTAAGGTTCTGCAATTTGAACAGGCTTCCATAGGAACAGCTCATTTTTGTTCCACTTGTCATCAGATGCTCAGAGACTGAGGGTTAGAATCATCAGAGGCTCACTCACCTGTCTGAAAGCTAATTATCAACCGGGGTTGCCACCAGAAAAGCCACATGTCTTTCCGTGTAGCACACGGCTTCTTCATAGCATGGTGGCTGAGATCCAAGTGTAGGCATCACAAGAAAAAGATAACTATGTGATAGCTGTATTGTCTTTTATGACCTATCCTCAGAAGTCATAAAGTGTCACTTCTGCTGTAGTCTATTTATTAGAAGCAAGTTATGAAGGCTAATGCATATTCAAGAGGAGAGGAATTAGGCTTTGTATTATAAGAATATGTTAGAGGGCATATATAGGAGTGTGGCCATGTTTGGAAAATATAATTTGCCATGGTCTTTTTAACCTCAATAAATACTGATCTATCCTAATTCTGCCTCTCCATCTTATGTTGTTGTGGCTCTTTGCCTTATTTTTGATCATTCAGTAGGTAGAAGGGAATTTATCTTGTTCCAATTACTTTAGGTGAAAAGAAAATATTTCCCTGGGAAATTGATGAGAAAACTATTTGTTGTCTATCAGCTAATAAAGCTAAACCTTATAAGTAGTTATACTCAGTTGGAGAAAACCATTATATATTTTTGGAAATCCCAATATTTCTTTCATTCATCTCTGATGTCTGAGTAACATACTATTTATTGTAAAAAAAAAAAAAAGGAGGGACATAAAATTTAAATTCAATAATAATAAAATAACATTCCCAGGATTGTTAAGTAAATAAATCATTTTTCTCTGTAAATCAGTCTTTAGTTTGCAATTTTTTAAAGAAGTTTACATAAGTGCCTTTTAATGCTGATGATGAAATTACTTTGATGCTGAAATTATTTTCTAAGGAATATCTCAAACTAGCAATCTCTGTTGTTTCTTGTCACCTGTAGCCACGGCAAAAGACTGCTTCCATATAAATGAATAAAAGAAGGCATCATAGAAGATTTATTCCCGCTGCCCCATTTTTCTTATTTATTTCTAGAATTCTGCCCATTTACCATGAGCTTCCTCACATTTCAGAAACAGCTAGTCGTCTTTGAGAACAAATTGTGCTATTTACTTCTGTCCTCAGAGAAAACGAATGGTTTAGTGGGTGAGATGTCCAGAACAATAAGGAAAACTTGTGTTATGTATTCCCAACAGAAGAAATAGATCTTCAGTAAATAACTCCCAGCACAATCATGGCAGGTCTCAGCACTGCACAGAGTTATACATATTTTTTCCTTTATATAACTTTAAAGCCTTTCAAAAGAAAAAGCAACAGAATGCTGTTATGCAGATGTATAGACTTACCACAAAGTTATGGAAACAGAATATTCAAAACAAGTGTTTTAGTTATATTTCTATATAATTTAGTACACATACACACTGATTTTCAACTTCAATGACAGAAAATACCTTAGATAAGAAATACAACTAAATAATAATATTAGGAAAAGAAAAATAATGTTATTTTTTATAAACCAAAGTGAATTAGTTATAAAATTTAATAAATTATCCTATTATTTCAGTCAGAAAGAAGAGCTGAATTCTAACATTTACTGAATCCATACCACATGCTTGACTTATTTCATAGGACATTTACATATTTATAAAAACTTAATTGTTACAGATATTTTATGTTATAGACATTTTTATTCTCATTACACAGATGAGAAAATTGATACTGATAGAAGTTAAGCAGTTTCCCTCAATCCCCTAAAAAAGAAATAAGGAAATTATTATTCCCAGCAAATGGCTTTAATTCATGATTGGTGCAGTTAAGAGGTCAAGTGACATCTGTTGGTAGGCTTTGGGAATCTCAAGACCCCCCTGACATCTGACACCAATTGTAAGTTTTGGGGTCCTCCAAACAACTTTTATGTTCAATATTTTTCTAGAAAGACTCACAGAACTCAGGAAAGGTATCTTACTCATTTTTAGGGCTTATTGTAGTGAAAGGATACAGCTTAAAATCTGTTAAGAGTCCAAAGTGCAGAGTCCAGGAGATATCAAGGCACAGAACTTCCAGTTGCTCTCTCCCAGAGGGAGTGCAGACAGCACCTATTTCTTCCAGCAATGATGTGTGGCAATATGCATGGAGTATTGCCAACCAGGAAAACTCATCTGAGCTATGGCGAGCAGAATTTTTATTGGAGCTTAATCATATAGACACGATTGATCACCAACCTGATTGACCTTAGTCTCCAACCCTTGCAGATGTTAAGCTGATACTGAGTGGTCCAAGGTCCCCCACTGCATTGTTAGCAGAGATTACTAGACATGACCAAAAGCCACCAGGTGAACAAAGACAGGACATTCCAAGGACTTTGAAATTACCTTGTAAAAGCCAAGCACAAAGGCTAAACCTCTCTTTGGTCAAAGTTATTCCTTTGCTTCAATTATCCTAAAGCTAAATAATGAGTGGAAGCATACTCAGTGATATATATCTTACTGATTAAGCAACAAAGCTTTATAAAATTTCCAAATGGAATAGTTTGGTTGTATTTTCATTTCAAATTATAAAATGATCTATTGCGTAATACTTCTCAATTTACCAAAGATTATTTCTTAAACTCAATTTTGTCCTAAACTGTATAGCGGGTGAAGGGATTTGTATATATGCCACTATGAAACTATCTAATACAGTTCTTAACTTTCCCAAAACTTTATTTGAAAATTGAGTTTATATATTTTAGTTGAATTTATTATTATGGGATAACGACTCCTAGTAGAACTAATAAATATAAAAAATTCTGTGACACCCTACAATGTTTTCTGATCCATTTTTAGTTACGAGATCAAATTTAGAATATAGTCCTGACTGACTCACTTGTTTTATCCTACAAAAATATCATGTCAGCAAAAATTTCATCTTCATCATTATACACTGATCTATTACTGTGAATGCTTGTTCATATTTCAAATAAAGTGAACACTAGGGTATAATGGATCTAATTACATAGAACATGTTTTGGTTAAAGAAATATAGATTTCAAATAGAATGATCAAGTTTTCACAGATAAACCATGCTTGAAAATTTCCACTCTGAAGTGATTTGGTAGAGAATTAAGGCACAATGGCATTAAAGTTGTGCTTTTATTTATGTTTTAAATGTTGTTATCTCATTAAGTTAAATTATTATTATTAAATTAATGTTTAATAAGAAATATTAGGTGATGTTGTAAAACTATGGCTGCACACATTTACTCCTACACATGTTCATAAGATTATTAGATTATTATTAGATTATAAAATTTCTTACTTTATGGTGGAGTTATTAGTTTTAAAACCCAAAACTAGTTTCTTTCATACCTATCTCCTTTCTGATTACTTAGCAATAGAATTTGTTGCATTCCTACTTATTTGAATTGTGAAGAAAGCAATTATTTGGGAGAATGGAAGTGCTAGGGAGATTTCTGGACTAAATGGAGATAAACCTTGCTGTTGCCAATGTCAGATTCCATCAAGTTATTCAGCATCATATTGTTTACAAGGATAATGGATCTTGATTCATTTTGACAATATGTCTAGTCTGAATCTAATCTGCAATGTGTGTTATGCTCTTCTCAAATTTAATGGAACACCTTGCTCCTTGGGAGTGGTACAGTATGGTTCATGAGCCTTTCCAGATATTTTATGTTGTTCATTGTGAAATTATGAGCAGAATTGACCCTCCTATGTGAGACTTTACAGGAGGGACTATTATTTGGAAAAGAAGAATGAGAGGAAGATTTGGTCCTAATATCTCAAATTCTTCAAGCTTCATACTAATTATAATTTTTAATTTCCCATATAATTAGTCACAATTTAATCATACAGGAAGAAAACCATGAAAGTAGGATAAGCAGATATTTTAGATCTCTGTAGATTCTTTATTACTTAAGAATGCAGGGGCGCCTGGGTGTCTCAGTGGGTTAAAGCCTCTGCCTTCGGCTCAGGTCATGATCTCAGGGTCCTGGGATCGAGCCCCGCTTCGGGCTCTCTGCTCAGCAGGGAGCCTGCTTCCCCCTCTCTCTCTGCCTGCCTCTCTGCCTACTTGTGATCTCTCTCTCTGTGCCAAATAAATAAATATTAAAACAAAAACAAAAAACAAAAACAAAAAATAAAATAAAATAAAAAATAAATAAATAAAAATTAATAAAAGAATGTAGAATATCCCTGATTCTACCAAATGGTAGTGCGAAGACCTCTTATATGAAATGAAGTTCTCAAGTCTATAAAGGTGGACTAGAAAGAAGTGGTACACATACATAATTCAGTGGTGCACATAATTCAGACTTTAATTGTAATTTAATTAAGTTGGGCCAAAATTGTTGGTATTCAACTATTTTTGACCCACAAAAACTATAAATCCCATATGTTTTCACCTAACAAAACTATGGATAGACACTTGTCTACACAGTTCTTTTTTTCAGATGTGTCTTTACCAAAAACTTTGTCCAGTTAGGTTGTTAATAAATGTTTTTCAACAATAAGATCAGAACCTAGGTTAAGGTATTTGTTACAAAAAATCACAGCAAAATTGCTTGGTGTGTGGTAACTTCTAACATATTTTCTCTTTAAACTATGTATGTCATAACTTTGCTATCAGTTGTTGAGAATAACAAAAATATGTCTGGGCAAACAAACAAAGAAAAAAATCTTAAAGATATTTTTTCTTAACTGAGAAGATTCATTTCTCTAGGATCTATGAATATCAAGACTACAGTGCACACTGTGATTTAAGACATGTCATTATTACCATCATATTCATCTTCAATAATATCAGCACTGCATCACAGTATGCAAGTTCCCCATTTTGGAAACCTAAAAATCTAGAAAATAAAACCTGTAACTTGATAAAAATGAAAAGAAGGCAATTATTTATTTCAGGTCTTGATTACAAGCTTTTTATCATCCCCAAAGAGATGTTTAGATAAGTATGTATATAAATAATCAAATGCTAGAATACTCTATTGGATAAAAATTATAAAAATTATAAGAGCACATTTCAACATTATAGTAACTATGGGATAATTGAATTAAGACTGAAATTACATTAAATTATACCAAAAAAGTTTCAGTATGGCCAAAAATGTATTTTTTTGAATATTGAAAATGAGGTTTATGAAAAAAGAGGAAGTAACACACATACGCTGATTAGGTTCACAGGTTCAATGTTGTGTAATCAGGTATTAAAGACAGTGGCAACTGAAAAAAAAGGTCTCTCAGTAACCAACTCCCTTGGCCTAAATCCTTTGTCTAGAAAATAACCCACCTCATCTCCTAATTGCCTATTTGGATATTTCTAATGATATCATTAAAACTCTGAATTGATTTTTACAATTGCAATGTTCATAGAATTCAAATCATTTGTTGAACTTTATTTATTTATTTGTTTGTTTGTTTATTTATTTATTTATTTATTATGTTCAGTTAGCCAACATATAGTACATCATTAGTTTTGATGCAGTGTTCAATGATTCATTAGTTGCATATAATACCCAATGCTCATAGCAACATATGCCCTCCTTAATACCCATATTTTTTTTTTATTTTATTAACATATAATGTATTGTTTTCTTCAGGGGTACAGGTCTGTGATTCATCAGCCTTACACAACTGACACCGCTCACCATAGCACATACACTCCC
>CM052898.1:103472718-103483386 GCA_028534135.1 Potos flavus
TACTGGAATATTTGCCAATATTATCTTGGATTAGCATTGGATTATTCCACATATTTCATGGCTCCAGAGTGACTATTATGTTTTTGCTACTTGTTGACAATAGTATTGTGCTTTATCTTATTTTGTTGGTAGTATTTTTATTTACTAAATCTAAGTATTGCTTTAAAATATAAAGTCAATTAGTGTTCACCAGTATCTTGCCTCAAAGAACCCAAAGGTGATGTTTAGACCTATAGTCCTCTTCCTTCACACTATTTTCACCTTATCCATAAGGTGTTTTGTGATGTTTAATAAATATAACATTCTCCTCTTAAACAGCTGCATTTCTCTTGATTGTACAGTATCTTGGGGATATCTCTAAGCTTTAGAAACTTAAGATATAAATGTGTTACTTTCTACTTATTTACTATACAAAACTCTCAAACCAGGATTACATCTTTAGCTTTAGTGTATGGCTTCTAAAAACACCTGAGCAGCACTTGAGCAATATTCCAAAGTTGGGACTCATTGGTTGGGGCTGCTTTTCAAAGAATAGTAAAGCCCAACAAAGATATTAACATATGAAAACAACACCTAAATCTATTCCTTTTCTTTTCCAGATGTAGTGCCACGTAACTTATGAAATATGGATTTTCATAGCGCTGAAAAGGGGGGCTAATTTGGCAGTGTTATAAATAATAATTGGTAAGGGATTTGGACTATATAAATCAATTATCATTTAATGAACGAAGCTTTAGAAGCCATATGGGGTAACTCAATGATGCCAGAATATATCAAGAAATAAACATTCCCGGGATGTCTTTGTGGTTCGGGCAGTTAAGTGGCTGCCTTCGGCTCAGGTCATGATCCCAGGGTCCTGGGATCGAGTCCCACATCGGGCTCCTTGCTCAGCAGGGAGCTTGCTTCTCTCTCTGCCTCTGCCTGCCACTCTATCTGTTTGCACTGTCTCTCTTTCTGACAAATAAATAAATAAAATCTTCAAAAAAAAAAGAAAAAAGAAACATTTCCAAATTCAGTTGACTATACTGGTTTTTATTATCAGAGTATTACCTTCATAATCAGTGTGTAGGCATAGGGATAATAAATCCTCTAACTAAGATAATCAGATAAGAATGAACTGTGAACTCAACTTCTGGTATGGCCAAAAAATCTTCTATTATATCAAATCTGATAATAGCTATAAGCATTGATTAAAAAAAATTACTTGAAGGCCCTGAAAAATAAATAGAAGGAAGTATTTTCTATTAGTAATACAACTGTGGAAGAATGAAATAAATGGGGTGAGTTATCCATCTTGAGAAAAAGTCACAATTTGTATTGCCTAGAATAGGTAAAAAATGAGGGAAGAATCCAAGAGAGGGAACTGGGAAGACAGAATTTCAAGCTCTCTGTATAAACTCTGTTCAAGTCTCTGGATGACAGATAGAATAAACATATCTGGACAACTTGAAAAAACCTAGATAAGCATAGAAAAATAAACCACAATTTGAGCTTGCTGCCCAAAAGACAATGTTTGCAGGTTGAATGCAGTTTGCGGTTAACTGCTTGTTAAAACAAACAAAGAACACGTCAGGATACTTCAAAGTAATATAGTAGAATCCAGGGTCACCATAATATCACATTTACAATGTCCAGGATGGAATTAAAAAAAAAAAAATCTCAACATACAAAGAGCCAGGAAAATGTGACCTATTTTTAAGAGGAGAAACACTCAACACAGACCAACCCCAAGAGAACATAGACTTAGCAGATGAGGATTTTAATCTTTTTTTTTTTTAAGATTTTATTTATTTATTTGACAGAGAGAGAGGGATCACAAGTAGGCAGAGAGGCAGGCAGAGAGAGAGGGGGAAGCAGGCTCCCCGCTGAGTTGAGAACCCGATGCAAGGGCTCAATACCAGGACCCTGAGATCATGACCTGAGCCTAAGGCAGAGGCTTTAAGCCACTGAGCCACCCAGGCACCCCAGATGAGAATTTTGAAGCCTATATAATAACTACTCAAAAGTGAAATAAAAACATGGTCACAATGAATGTAAGGATTGAAAGTTTTAGCAGAGAACTGGAAAAATACAAAAACAACCAAATGGATGTTTTAGAACAGCAAATTACAAAATACCTGAAATACAAAATATTCTCTGTGGGCTAAAAAGTATAATGGAGATGGCAAGAAAAAGAGTAAACATCAAAAGATTATTTATAGAAATTACCCAATCTGAAGTAGGGTGAAAAAAAGATTTAAAAGTATTTTAGGAGAATTAAATTCAAATAAGAAAGTGAGTGAAATGTTCCTATTTGATACTTAACATTAAAATATAGTGCTATTTCCTGGATGTTGATGTAAGTGATGAATCACTATATTCAACACCTGAAACTAATATTACATTGCATATTAACTAACTGGAAAAAATAAAAACTTGAAACTACAAACAAAGCAAAACCAAACAAAGCCTGCATATACAATTAAATATATATAGATATATATATCTATATATAGTTCTATTTCATTAAAAGATAATTAAGCAATATTTATTTTCTATGATCCATTTCTTAAATCATTCAGTAAAACCAGTTACTTTATCAATCCTTATATATTTAAATGTTACAAAAACTATAGGAAAAATTGTTATAAAAATTGTTGTAGGAAAAATTGTTCAAATACACCAAATAGTTGCACTCTTTTTATATGTAAATTGAAATGGTTTTGGCTGAAGGAAGCCCAGAAAAATATATGGCAAATACTTCCAAGTGCCAAGTACTATTTTCAGATGTAGGGAAAAAGTAATAAATACTAAATTTAATATGAAATTGGAATTTAATGAAATACTTATTATTTGATCTTGCATTGCTCATTTATTTTCTTGTAGCCAATTCTTTTCAGTTTCTTTATTTTTAACTGTTTATTTTGATTGATACAATATTGTTCTATAATATTATTATCTAATATAATGTTATGCTGTAATTGATAGTCTACATGTAATTTAGAAGGAGATTTTTAAGGAAAGCTTTGGTATTCTTTGAATCTCCTTCCTTTCCATCCCTAGGAAGAGAAGATAAGGTCTGTTTTTACTTTCGGCTCTAGCCTTGGAAAGATGTTCTAATGTGACACTTTGAGAAAACGATTTATATCTTGGAGCTTCTGATTTATGCTTATGAAATCTAAAGGATTGGGAACTGTGGCTAGCCAATGTTCTCACGATAAAGAGAAGTTTTGTTTTGTTTTGTTTTTTTCAGGACCCTGAGATCATGACCTGAGCCTAAGGCAGAGGCTTTAACCCACTGAGCCACCCAGGCGCCCCTAATGAGAGGTTGTTGAATTGGCAACCGCCAATGTTTTTTTGTGGGGAGTGGGGAAAAAAGGGAAAAAAGAATATACGTGTTTTTTGGTTTTTGTTTTTATCCTGTGGATCATGTGTGGAGTACTTAAGACAGAGCTGGCAGGGGGTTCTTTTGGATTCCGACCAAGTCGGCTGCCCAGAGGTCAAGGAACTCAGTGAAAAGAAGCTGGATGTCAGAGGAGGCAATTGTAAGTGACCAGATGGAGAAATTGTGTCTTTCTACATTAAAAACAAAACCGCAGGTGAGAAATGACCAGTGGTGGGATGTCTTCAAAAAGAACAGATAGCAGCAGACATGAGAGAAAAGATTTAGCTGGAAACACTAGCCGAGCTCAAGGAGCCCCGAAATCAGCTTATGATGGTATCAGTCGATAAATACACTTTCTACTTCCTTACTGGTAACACTGCCTGCTGCTCCAAACTTAATGCAGACAAAAACAGCATATTAAGTGAGGGAGTGGGAGTAAAAATTCTTAATTTTACTGTTTACATTTAAAAAAAGTAATTGGATCAAAATTATGAGTAGGGTTAAAAAAAAAATTCCCATAAGTACTCCAGTTATATGCTCTCAGTATTTTCAAATCCTTTGAACAAAATAGTTCATTGGCTAATTCCCTGTCAAAGACCAGTGAACCAAATTACCTATTCTGAGGAAATTGTCTTCTGAGCATATGGATCACAGGCTCTGCAATTGTCTATGTACCACTGGCAAGCCTTCTCCTCTGTAGGATCTTAGCTTTTGCTGTAGATTACTGAAAATTCCATTAACCCTCCACGCTTTTCTGCTTAGATCACGCTCTCATTTTATAAGCACTTTAAAATTTCATTCCAATACATTAGGATTGCTGCGCTACAATGCCCCCTTAAAAAGATTTTTGTGCTTTACAAAGTCAGTTTTCTTGACTTTTCTACCTTTTAACAGTACACCAATATAGCATTCAGCCATATAAGAAATTTTCTGAGGTGATTTCTTTTCCTCAAGAGCATTATATGTCTTTCGTACCCCACTTCAAAAGTTGACCTAAGGTGACCTTGGCCTTATCTTATTAAATTGCTGCAACAAAATTTCACCTACACTATTCAAACCATAAGACTTTAAGTATTACTCTATTGAATACCCCCTATGATACACTAAAGGTTGAACTGATGGTATTTCTTTTTTTTTTTTTTTTTTTGGTGTGAACTGATGGTATTTCTAATCTGATTTTCAGATCTGTATATTTTTCAAAGCACGGTTATGAGTCACTTAAGGGAGTCCATTATAAGTACATTGAATATATTGACCTTGATACTAATTGTAATCAAGGTTCATTAAGATGTAAACTGGTTAAATAGGTTCCAATTGGGAGTCAAGGACTAACTAAAAAAATATCAGCACTAAATGTATCAAAGTAAAACCACAATCAGCAATACTTAATGTACAGCTCAGTCAATTTTGCCTGGATTTCTAACGGATTATCCATTATATTTTCTAGAACTTATTTAATTCATTTTCTACTGTCCAACAGTCTGATCCTTTGTTCTATTCGGACAACAGCCATCTTACTACATTGATGGAATCAGGGAATTCATGTAAGTTCTCTCAAGTTTTTTCCTTTCCACTTCAAAATTTCTTTGCATTCTTCTTCTCACAAGAAGGATTTTTTCCTCACTTTTTCAGGAAGTGTAAATTCTATTTCTTCTGATGTTATTAATAATTTCCTTTCCCTTTTGCATGTTTTTCTATTTATCCACCAAATTCTTTCCAACTTACAAATTTTTTTTAAAGTTTTGCCATCATAAGTGAGTCATTGAGGTTCGTTGGCTGAGACTACTCATTATCCACTTACTTCTAAACCTTTGCTTCTTGGCATCTTGTCTCCATCACTTTCTTAAATGGTGCCCAATGTTTTCTATCCTCAGCCCACTTATTTTTGACTAACAGGAGCCATTGACACTGCTGGTGATTTCCTTATAGTCTAGATCATCAAATAGTAATTATCTGCTGGTTGTGTCCCTAGAACTGATTTATCCATATGACCATTGGTTTTTGTTTGGTTGTTTGCTTTTTTTTTGTTTTGTTTTGTTTGTTTTCTGTTATACAACCTCAGGTTGCTGTGGTAATTTAGGGTTTCAGGGCAATTGAGTATCAAATGAAACCTTAACTACTCATGTTTCATTTGTTAGGGAGCAGGCTTCTTGTGCCTTCAAGATTGATATCTATAAGAATACTCCCTATGATACTTTCATGGCAAGGGATTCACTTCTTCTGGTGGGGATCACTAATTCACATATCAGCATTTCAATGAGGACAGTTTAAGAGAGGAAAGATTTCTGTTACACTTGTGCTAATATTTCTGAATCCCTTAGAATATATAAAACATTTCGATGCTGTTTTCCAACATACTGATTTACATACTTTTAATTTGACTATTACCTCTGGCCTAAGCCCCAACTCTTTGAAATTTTACTTTTTTCTAAAAATGCCTCAAAAATATCTTTAAACCAACTCAATTGCCTGTTTCTTAAAGAGATAATGCATTTAAAAAATCTGTTTGTCATGGAATTTACATAAAATCGCATAACTTAATGTAAACCTAACAAGATTTCTAAAGGTTTTTTATCGTATTCTTCACATAGGTCAATTAGATGATGTTAGCATATATTATCTAAAGATTTAACTGATATTTTAAAAGTCAGACCCCTTCTTCCCTTTTATGGTATAAAAGTCTATGAACAGCATGCCCAAGGGTAGGATTTTGCATGTACTATTTATCGTTTGTGTAAATTTAATAAGCTCCAGATCCATTTTAAGAATCTATGATAATTTTTGAATCTCACAATTATGAGCCACCAAGAGCACTTGCTCTCAAAATAGTATTTGTGTAGAGCCTTTTTCTATACCTAGCTCCTTTCCTTTTGCAGATTGAAACAAATGGGTTATTCAGACCTACAGCACACCACAGTATTTATCTAAACTTGTGCTGACTATGCAGGTGTCATTTGGAATTTTTGAAATGCTGATGTTAAAACAAGAAACCTACATAATCAATTTAAAAATCATCCTTCATTACTCCAAGTTTAAATTAAGAAAATAATGCCTAAAGGAAATTCAGACTAGAATCTGCTTCTTGGTCATACTGTTTCCACAGGGAATTTATATTCTATCAATTTCTTTAGGGCATCATTGTCTTAATTTAAATTTGAAGAGATGAAGGATGAGTTCTTAAAATTACACTGTATTTGTAGAACTGGGCATTTATTATTTCTTCCTCATGGAATAGAAGTAAAACTTCCCAAACACTGATCTGATTATATTTTTGTAATATTGTTTTTTACTCAAAATTTAGGTTAAGAAACCCAACAAAGCAAATAAATGACATTCTTTTGATCCATTTTAACATCATTTTTATGCATTTTTGAGGTCTTTTCAGTAGTTTATTAGTAGACACATGCTATCTATTGTGACATGACATAATGGCAGTGAAATTGGTGAATTTAGAAGTCTCTGAGACCCAGAACTTCACATTTCCTATGAGGAGCGTATGTTATTGGGAACAAGAATTACCTCTGTAGTTAGGCATAATGTAATGTCTAGAAAAGATAGGGCCGTAAAATGGGTGGAATTCTAGACAATATGCATAAGGGAGGGCTGGCAAGACATGACAAAATACTTACAAGAAATGCTAATGGAATCCCAGGAATAGGAAGTCTAGAAGCAAGCAAGAAGCAGACTCAGTTGTCAGGCAGCAAGAGAGAAGGAATACAATAGGGTCGGAGCTCAGACACTTGGTTCTAAACCTGTAGAACACAAGCTAGAGGTGAGAGAATGATTCTAAGCGACAGGAGTACAGGGCAGAATGTGTAAATAATGGCCCAAATGTAGGTAAATAAAGAAGCATTGAAGGAGCAAGCTGAAATGCAGGGCCAATTAATTATGTTTCTTAGAATAAGCAAAAGTTCAGTTAGAATAGAAACATGACAAAGAGAGTAACAAGTTTAACTTAAATAGTCATTTGAATATTAAAATAATTTTTTTTCCTGGGGCGCCTGGGTGGCTCAGTCAGTAAGCAGCTACCTTCAACTCAGGTCATGGTCTTAGGATTCTGGGATTGAGACCAGCATCCAGCTCCCCGCTCAGCAGGGAACCTGATTCTGCGTCACCCTCTGCTCCTTCCCACTGCTTGGGCTCTTTCTCTCTCTCTCAAAAAAATAAATAAAATCTTAAAATTTTTTTTTAAATAAATAATTTTTTTTCCCTAAAGATACTATTGTACCCAGATACTTGACATAAATAAACTACTAGTTAGCTATCAAATATGTATTGACAATGAAAGGTAAAGGTCTATGGGATAAATATCTGTATGAGCTATTTTAGTGAAAATGTTAACATTTTAAACAGCACAGTTCAATATAAAATATATATGATGAAAAATAAATTATCCTTATTCTCTTAGTAAAAGAATTTTAATTTTTAGAAATTTTATAGCTCTATTTTTGGCATAAGACAAATTGCTCATATTAAGGGGTGCAATATCATAAATTTTAATAAATGTCTACCTCCATGAAACCACAAAAATGAAGATAATGCATATATCCATCATGCCCCCAAAGTTTCTACATTTCTTTTTTTAACCCCTCCTTCCTGTCATTCCCCGCACACTCATCCAGTCTTTAAGAACAATGATTTGTTTTCTGTTACTAAAGATGTGTTTTCAACTTCTAGAATTTTATATAAAGGACTGTATAGAGCACGTATTCTTTTTTGATTTTTTTACTCCACATAATTATTTTGAGATTCATCCATGTTGTTGCTATGTCAGTAATATATTCCTTTCAATTGTTGAGTAATGTGGATAATACCAAAAAATGTTTTATCTATTCACCTGTTAATGGACATTTAGGCTGTTTTCAGTTTTCACATGGACATATGATGTGACATAAGAGTGAAATATTGGGTCGCATGGTATGTGTATGTATAATATTTCATGAAATTGCCAAATTATTTTCCAAAGTGGTTGTGTCATTTTACTTTCCCATAAGGAATGTAAGAAAGTTCCAGTTGTTATACATCATACCAAATACTTGGCAAAATGAATATATATGTGTGGAGATATATATATATATTTATATATATATATTTATTTAATTAATTTTAGACATTCTTTTTCTGTCTCATGGTATCTCATAGTAATTTTAATTTGCATTTCCCTAATGAGTGATAACCTTGAAAACATTTGCATATTTTCCATTTGTATATCTTTTTAGATAAAGTAGTTCAGATTTTTATGTCCATTTCTTAATTGGTCATTTTCAGGTGACTGATTTATTAAATGAGCTTTAGCAGCTTTGTCTTTCAAAGAATATATTTGTTTAGTTGAAGGGGAATTTATTGACATGAAGTTATTTATATTATTGCCCTATTATCGTTTTCCTGTCTGTGGAATCTGAAGTGATTTCACCTCTGTCATCCCAAGTATTAGTAACATGTGTTTTCTCTCTTTTTTTTTCAATCATTCTGGACAGTTTTCCAATTTTATTTGTCTTTTCTAAAAACCTGTATTTTTGCTTAATTGATTTTATATATTGCTTTTCTTTTACCTATTTCAATTACTTCTGGTTTTATCTTTATTGGTCCCTTTATTCTGCTTATTTTGAATATAAGTTGATCTTCTTTTTGTACTTGCTTTCCATCAAAGCCGGATCACTGATTTCTGGGCTTTCCTGTTTATTTTATTTTATTTTATTTTATTTATTTGAGAGTGTACATGAGAAAGGGGGAGGGATGGAGGGAGAGGGAGAAGCAGGCTCTCCACTGAGCAGGGAGCCCAATGCAGGGGCTTGTACCCAGGACCCTGGATTGTGACCTGAGCTGAAAGAAGACGTTTAAGGACTGAGCCACCCAGGTGTCCCTTGGTTTGCAAATATTTTAATATGTTATGGATGTCCTTCTGTTATTGATTTTAATTTAATTCCTGGTGATTTGAGAATGTATTTTGTTTGACTTTAATCTTTTAGATGTGCTGAAGTTTTTTACATCACAGAATATATTCTATCTTGATAAATGTCTCATGAGAACTTTGACAAATGTATAATTTTTTATTGACTTTTTTTAACTTCATTTTTGGAGCAATTTTAGAGCATTAGTTTTTTAGATAATTTTTTAGAGCAGTTAGATTCACAGCAAAGTTAAGAAATGCAGAGATTTTTCTCTACACCCCCTGCCCACACATATGCACTGCTTCTCCCATTCCACATTCCCCACCACAGGGGTACATGCGTTATAATTGACGAACCTACATTAATACATCACAATCACCCAAATCCGTAGTTTACATCATAGTTCAGTCCTGGTATTGTACGTTCTATAGGTTTTGACAAATGTATAATGACACATATCCATCATTTATCAGATCATAAAGAGTATATTCACTGTCCTCAAAATCCTGTGTTCTGCCTATTATTTCCTCCTCCATTCCCCAATCCTAGGCAACCACTGATCTTTTTACTGTCTCCATAGTTTTGTCTTTAACATGATGTCATAGAGTTGAAATCATGTATGAAATTGTCTTCTTTCACTTAGTAATAGGTGTTTAAGTTTCCTCCATGTCTTTCATGGCTTAACAGCTCATTTCTCTTTAGTACCAATTAATATTCTATTGTCTGGATTTCCAGTTTATTTACCCATTCACCTACTTATTTCCAAGTTACTTATTTCCAAGTTTTGGCAATTATGAATAAAGTTGTTATAAACATCTGTGTGAAGCTTTTGTAGAGGCATAATTTTTTAACACTTTTGGCTAAATGTTAAGGAGTACAATTACTGGTTCATATGGCAAGAGTGTGTTTAGTTTTGTAAGAATCTGTCAAACTGTTTTCCAAAGTGACTGTACCACTTTGCATTTCTACCAACAATAAAAGAGAGCTCCTATTGTTCCACATCCTCACTAATATTTGGTGTTGTCAGTGTTTTGCATTTTAATCACCTAGTATCTGTGTAAATAGTATCTCTTTGTTTTAATTTGCATTTCCCCCGTAATATGTAATGTGGAGCATCTTTCCATATGCTTATTTTTCATCTATGTATCTTCTTTGGTGAGGAATTTTTTAAGGTCTTTGGCCTATCCTTAAAGCATATTTGTTTTCTTATTCTTGAGCTTTGAGAGTTCTTTATATATTTTGGATAATCCCTTTATCAGATGTGTTTTTTACAAATCTTTTCTTCCAGTCCTTGGCTTGTCTTTTTATTCTCTTGACATTGTCTTTTGTAGAGCAAAAGTTTCAATCTGAATGCTGTCCAGTTTATCAATTATTTCTTTCATTGATTCTGCTTCTTGTGTCATACTTAAAGAG
>CM052898.1:103483886-103557643 GCA_028534135.1 Potos flavus
AAAAAAAGAAAAAAAAAGAAAAAAAAGATTTTATTTATTTATTTGACAGAGAGAAAGATCACAAGTAGGCAGAGAGGCAGGCAGAGAGAGAGCGGGAAGCAGGCTCCCCGCTGAGCAGAGAGCCCGATGCGGGTCTTGATCCCAGGAACCTGAGACCATGACCCGAGCTGAAGGCAGAGGCTTTACTCCACTGAGCCACCCAGGTGCCCTAACAAAAATTATTTTCTTACAATTCTGAAGGCCAGATGTCCAAAATCAAGGTTTAGGCAGATTTGGTTTCCTCTGAGGGCTCTCTTCTTGGCTTGCAAACAGCTACCTTCTTGATATGTGCTCACATAGGCTTTTTCTCTGTGCATGTAAGTCCTTGTGTCTCTTTCTTTTTCTTATAAAGATAGCAGTCTTACTAGCTTAGGGTCCCACTCTTAGAACCTCATTTAACCTTAATTATCTCTCTAAAGGCTCTATATCTAAATACAGTCACATTGGGAGTTAGAGTTTCTCTTTTTTTAAAGATTTTATTTATTTATTTGACAGAGAGACAGTGAGAGAGAGAGTAAGCAAGCACAAGCAGGGGCAGAGGGAGAGGGAGAAGCAGACTCTCCACTGAGCAGAGAGCCTGACACGGGGTTCGATCCCAGGAATCTAGTATCATGATGTAAGCCGAAGACAGACACTTAACTCACTGAGCCATCCAGGCAGCCTGGGAGTTAGAATTTCAATATATGAATATTGAGGGACATATTGAAGTCAATACGAAGCAGATGCTAGATACATATGTTTAGATAGTTTACAACCATCACAGTAAATTTAGGAAAAAATCATCAGTGGATGCTAAATCTCTGAGGGTTGAAATTTTCATGTATAATAGGCTGTTTGCATGGTCTCCTAATATATCCCTAGAAACTGCTTATTAGTTAGGAGAAAAAAAAAACAACAACCTTCTGACTGGGTGAGCAGAACGAACATCATCAATGCAGAGCAGAGGCATGTGAGGGGCCTTCCAGATGTGATACCCTGAAAAAGACACAATATCACTTTTATAATTTTTTGGTTGAGAATATTTAACCTGAATCTAACCCTGAGGAGAAATCAGACCATCCCAACCTAAAGGACATTCTATAACAGAACTGATTTGCATTCTTCAAAAGTGTCAATGGTGTGAAAGGCCAAAAAATAGTTGTTACTGTTCCAGGTGAAAGAAAAAAAAGTGAGGATGACACCCAGATGCGACACGTGATCCTGAACTGGATCCTGTACTCTAGGGGAAAAATTTATAAAAGGGATATATTTGAGATAATAGAAAAACTTGGAATGTAGACTACAAATTAGATAAACCTATTGTAGAACTTTTAAATTTCCTAAATTTGTTAAGTATACTGTAGTTATGTAAAATAATTTCCTTGTTTGTAAGAAATACACACTGAAACATTTAAGGATCAAGGGGCATGACATGTGTAACCCAAAGCTCTTCTTAGACTCAACTAATCAGTCAGACTCACAAGAGTCTCACAGGCTGCAGTTGGCACCCCTGTAATCAGAAGCCACAGGTTGGGAATCACAGGCTGCCAAAAGGGGAGTCAGACATTGCTTTTTTCCAGGAGTCCTCGCTGCAGTCCAACATTGCAAAGGCTGAGACATACTCCAAATCAGGAGGTTGCAGGAGCTGATCTAACCTAAAAGCGTCAAGCTCCGTGGGCCTGATATCTCTAATTAAAACTCCATTAGCAGTGATTCCAGGGTCCCTGGAAAGGATGTGCCAGTCATAAGAGTGAACATATCTCAGGAAGCCTGAGATATGGTTTACCATCAAGGATTCATGCAGTGTATCAATTTGAAATCATTCTTTGCCATAAGCATCAAGTAAGTAACACTGTTGACATTTCAACATTTATAAGGTAACCGGAGGAACAGAGCTAGGGAACTCATCAAAGATCAAATTTTCATGCAAAGAGAAATATTTTTTCTAAAATTTTGATCATGGCAACAAATTCTTACATCGTTCATAAGGCATAATAATGGTAGTGTGTGTGTGTGTGTGTGTGTGTGTGTGTGTGTGTGTGTTCAGGACAGATAAAAGGAAAACATGTAACAAAATGATAAGAACTGATGAATCCAGATAAAGGGTATATGGGAGCTACCTGTACTATTCTTGAATCTTTTCTATAAGTTTGATAAATTTTCAGAGTAAAAAGTTTTTTTTGGTAATGGATTGTAATATCAAAAAATAGGTAAAATCATTAATGTTGGAAACAATGCAACTTTATTTTTTAAAATTGTCTTTGACCATGGTTATCTATGCAATGTGCAATTTCTCTTGTAGAAAGCCTGTTTGCCTTTTTAAAAAATACTGACAAAAGAGAAAATATAATCTATTTAGACCACGCAAAATGATGACATTCAACGTAGCATTTGCTTTTTAAAAATCTGCTTGTTTTTTCTCTACAGTGGCTTAAACATTATAAATAAGAGTCAAATTTAATTATTCAGTTGACAAAAAAACAAGGCATATTCTGTCTTTCCTAACTGGTGCAGAAAGTTGCCTTTCAAGCTTTTCTGTCTACAATCTACAAATCATTTGGAATTCTAGACACTTTCATGGAGTTCAAAAGTGCAGTCCACTTCATTTCTCATCCATGAATATCTGGATTGCCCTTAAAGCTATTAAAGAAAATGAGAAAGAAAACCTACATTCAAGTAGTGAGAGCGGTCGAGAGAGGGTAGTAATGAAATGAGACGAATCCATTTTACCGTTGTTGTTTCTGTATCCTCTTTACCAATCAAATGTAATGAAAATGCCATGTATCAAAGAAATAAATGTGGAAGTAAAAAAAAAATGTGGAAGTAAAAAAAATTGATGTTTTAAGTTCATTTTATATGGTCCAATTATGTAATAATCCCACTTAAGATTTTTGATCATGGACAATACATTAAGGATTATTACAATACATTAAAAGATAATTGTACTTTATATTTTCTTAGTACTGTATAGACTTTAAACATTTCACTATGAGTTCCTTCAGAAAACATTCCTTGAACATGTATCACATTTCTACATGGGAGAAATTATTTAGAAGAAATCAATCCTTCTGAGGTAAATGTTTTCATTCCCATTTTATAGATAAGTAAAGCTAAGAGTAAATATTAAAGTCTAACAAGATAGGAAAAAATGATTTTTAATATAAAGAACACTACTTTTATTTTTCACATTTTAATGCATGTCTATTTTCCTTTTATGTTGAAATTGTAGAACTACATACTAATGCTACGTAGCATAATGCGTGTTGTTGATACTTTAGATGATCTTCACATGACGTAGAAAAATCACCCCTAACTTTTTCAATGGCACCTCCTTCTTTTGGCCCTTGTTCAGTGAGATGTGGATGCACATTTGTCGTCATTTTAAGTGAGTCAGAGATAGACGATGTTATTGTGCTATATTAAAATGCATTTCTAGGGGCACCTGGGTGGCTCAGTGGGTTAAAGCCTCTGCCTTCGGCTCAGGTCATGATCTCAGGGTCCTGGGATCGAGCCCCGCATCGGACTCTTTGCTCACCAGAGAGCCTGCTTCTCCCTCTCTCTCTGCCTGTCTCTCTGCCTACTTGTGATCTTTCTCTCTCTGTCAAATAAATAAATAAAATCTTTAAAAAAATAAAATAAAATAAAATGCATTTCTATTTAATATATAGAATTCCTTTTTTTAAAAAATACATTTGGATAGAGGCAACACTATGTCAACATGAATATTATATAACCATAATAATGAAAACTTCCTACATTTCTATAAATTATCAACAGATTGTTATCACAAATATCACTGTGTGTTATCCTCATATCAATCCTATATTGTAGATATTATTATTTCTGAATTAAAGATGAGAAAACTAAGATTCATTCTTGCCCAGAGACATACACTTAAGTAAGAAATAGATATAAAAGCCATATCATATTTAGTTTCAAAGTCCAATATTGTTCTCACCTCACCGAAAATAAATATTGTTCTACCCCCAAACTTTGTGAAGTAAGAAAGATGAGAAATTAGCTGTCTTATTTCTTCAGGTTGAGCTCTTTAGGAGAGAATAAAAGTAGCCAAAGCTTGAAGTCTTGGAAAATTTGACTTTTATCCTGAGAGAGATTGGAAAGTTCTTACATATTTAAGGACTGTGTTCATGGCAACTGTGCCAAGTTACCCTTGAGTGCAAGGAGAGCAAGTGGCCACATCTCAGAGAAAGTTGAATCCTCCTAGACAAAGTGATGAGTGGCTAAAAATGTATCCCATTACCACAGAGGATGCTGGCTTGAAAGCTAAGGTAAAGGCTGTGATTGTTGGTGATTGGTCATTAAGCACCCTGAAAATTGTAACAAAAATGCTGGTTCTAAGCGTGGCATGTGGAGGAAGCAGATTCCTTGAGCTGTAGAAGCACCTAATCACTTATACACCACATAGACCCAAGCAATCAGCAGCTCAGCACTATCTTTCATGGACTGGAGAACAACGCACAACCTTAAAAGTCACTCACACGGGGTATGCATTGGAGTCTGTGGGAGCCTGATTTCCCAAGAAAACACGATCTGTAAGAACTTTATTGTAAAATACAATCCAGGGAGCAAGAGTGAGGAAGACATGTGGTGCAGGAATGGAGGGAGCCGGTACAAAGACACACAATGAAGTTGGCCATAATTGCTTGTTCATTCTAAAAGGATCTCCTGAAGAGCTATCTAAAATACATCTCAACACTGACTCTCAGGGAAATAAAAGTGAAAATTATACACCATTGGTCAACATTGCCCTCATGGAACATAAATATCACCAATGGAGGAAATATAAGAATTGCGTTTTAGTATCAACAGGAAAGTCCCAGGGTGGAAGCAAGAAAAGCTTTGCAACATGGGTCACATCACTGGTCACAGGAGCAGCAGCTGAAGAAAGAAAACTGCAAGGCCGAGAGCATCTTAAATAGCTCACAAGAGAGGTTCCATATCAATTACTCTGATGTAACTCCGATACACATATGCTCTATGAAGTCTCATTCATCACAGAATTGCTGCAAAGGGGAAGGTCCTTGTCGGTCTCTGAAAAGAGTTAAAATAAGTCTATTATGAGAACAAATCCTCATTGCTGTATTTGTTTGCAAAGATATTCATCTCTCTTTTCCATCACTCGTTTGTATTTGTTTACACCCTCAGCCAGCCTTCCAACTGTCCTGTGTTGCTTGTCATTATCACCAAGGGATCTGAGTTATTATATTCTTTACCCTTGTCAAGCAATGATTGCTTTAATTATACATTTGCCACTTAGTCTTCTGTTTTAGAACATCGTTGTCCATGTTTCTACTGTCTATCAGCAATCCTGGTTCCTGATGGAAATCAGGGTTCAATTATTCTTGCCAATATAGTAACTTTTTTTCTGTGCCTACTGGATTATTAGCATTAAAAATCTTAACTAGGTGTTGGTTGTGGCTTCACATTTAGTGAAACCTTTATTGCATTTCCTTGAAGAGGAAGTTCTCATCCTGGACCTCATGTTCTACTAGATTAACTGCATCTGGGTTTGAAATATACAAGAAAATCTAATGGCTCCAATGGCCATGCATCCATTGTATCATCTCCTTTGCCACAAAAATGTATCTTCTGGTAGGAGACAGTGCTCTGGTAGGAGACAGTGTTGTGCATGGTACTATTGTAAATATGTTAGACTGCTGTGTGACCTAGGAGGACAAGATAGAGAAGCTGGCAGAAATAGCACATTCAGGGAAAGCAAATCTATATCCATAGCAGATGTTAACTCAGAAACCCAGGAGTGAGAGAGAGAGACAGTCCAATCACAAGGCCTGGGACTGAGATAAACTACCTTCAGGCTGTACCTGTATGCAGCTAGTCCAAGCCCACACAGAATGGGGCTTGTGGCTTTATGTGTATGAAATAGTAAATATTATATGTTTAATGCAGGGTTGTAGGTATCAAGGGAGAAGAAGGAGGCTCTTAAATTCACCGAAATTTGATTTTTAGCCACCTGAAAGCACTCAAGTCATTCAGTTTTATTTAGAAATATGACCTTCCTTGCAGTAAAGTGTCTTATAAAAAATCAGACTATATTCAGTAATACTATATCTATGGGAACTAATCAAATGGATCAAAGAACCTTTTATTTCAAGGAATAAGATAGAACATTGCTGGAATTCATACCCTAAACAATCCCCAAAGTAGCTAACAAAGGGTTGATGGAGCTTTTCCATAGCTGCTTTGATATCAGATTTCTGACCCATTTGGTCATATTTGGACAAATATCTTATATGCTCATCCCAGAATGATAAGTGATAAAAAATTCCCTAGTGAAAGACAGTGCTCTGAAATGTAGCAGCCCTTGATTTTGTTCTGTAAGATGCTGCCTTCCCTATCAGCAGATCCCTCCTAACAGCTAAAGAAACAGGATAGCATTAAACTTGAGGTGGACTGCCCTTACCTTGTTAAACTCCTGGTCACTCGCTGCTGTAATTATGGTTTTCTCTCCTTGTTTATCATAAAATCAAAACAACCTGACATTTCAACAGCTGACATTTGTTTTTTCTATAAGGAGAATCCTACTCACAGTAAAAATCAGACACCAAATGCTTCTCTCACACTGCTCAAAATCTTTTCTTTGGCTGACTCACTGATAAGAATATTTTGGAGCACATGCTCATTTAAGGTTGATCTCTGCTAAGATGGTTATAAGAGTGAATTCTCAAATGGAATGAATGAACCAAAAGAAAGTATATATGTACGTTCGAACTCCTGGAATTTTCCTCTGTAGTCATAAGAACTGTGCATTTATACAAAAGGTGGTAAACTGGAAATAAAATTTCAACATTTCTCTTCTTTGATGCCACATCAATTCCTTGGTGATGTGAAGAGGAAGAGCAATGGGTCCTAGGAGTAATACTCTAGATTGTTTAATGCAAATACCTTCCTGTTAGAAAATGATAGAGAAATGATATAGGAAAATGAGGGAAATGATATATGATGGTAGCAAAATCTAAAATACTTTGCAATAAATAACATATATAGGATATATGCAAAGAATGTAGTTTAAGAGCATAAAACAAAACCTGAACAAAAGAAGAACTGTAGCATGAGGTTGGATAGGAAGATTTAAAGATTTTCATCATTCTGTATTATGTAATATGAATACATTTTCAATCAGAATCTTTATAGTCTTGCTTTTGTTATAATAAGATTAAAATCAAGTGATAGATGTTTAAAATTTCCAAAATGTTGAAAAAGAATACATGCATACCATGTATTCAAATTAATTTTAAAATTTCAGTAGTCAAGAGCACCTTAGTGGCTCATGTAGTTAAGCTTCTGACTCTTGATTTCAGCTCAGGTCATAATCTCAGGGTTGTGAGATCAAACCCTGGGAGGAGCCTGCTTGAGAATCCACCTCAGCCCCTCCCCCTCCTCCCTCGCAAATAAATAAATAAATAAATAAATAAACAAATAAATAAAATTTCAGTAGTTAAAACAATCGATTTGAGAGCTACAGTGAAATAATAGATTAATAAAAAAGGGGCGCCTGGGTGGCTCCGTGGGTTAAAGCCTCTGCCTTCGGCTCAGGTCATGTTTCCAGGGTCCTAGGATCGAGACCCACATCAGGCTCCCT
Organism: Potos flavus; assembly: GCA_028534135.1. NCBI lineage: Eukaryota > Metazoa > Chordata > Mammalia > Carnivora > Procyonidae > Potos > Potos flavus. Next base: position 103,491,526 of record CM052898.1, read on the forward strand.
GCTTGTCAGGAAGCCTGCTTCTCCTTCTCCCTCTGCTGCTCCCCTGCTTGTGTTCCCTCTCTCGCTGTGTCTCTCTCTGTCAAATAAATAAATAAAATCTTTAAAAAAATAAAAAATAAATAAAAAATAAAAAATAAAAAAAAAAGACTGGGGCTTCCAAAAGCTTGGGGTTGAAATGGGAGCCCCAACAAATGTATTACATGAGAGTTGGCATTTGTATTGCACACATCTGAAATTGTAAATTTCGGCATTAAGAGCTGCTTTATCAACTTCCAAATTATGTATGTACCCTTTTTGACATTCTGCTCAAGGAAAACTAAAGGGGAATGGCAGGTGTTACATCAGGAGGGTCCACTGATGTCACTATTTGTTGCAAGGGGAAGGGAAGTCACTAACACATAAATTCATGCTTCAGCAAATAACACTGAGAATATAAAATTTGAACATTAAGTTTTGGGCTTTATGTACAATGGGTTATGCAAACTTCCAAGTTTGTGCAGAAAATTGTGTGGTGCAATCTTGACTGAAGAAGTAAAATACCTAAGTTTTAGGTTGGATTTTCAAAAAAGCTGATAATTATGTGAGTTCACACAGTTGATTAGGGAAGCAATTCCTTGAAAACTCTGGTGGGATAGTGCAGAAGTGAGACAGCAAAGTGAAGGAAGCAATACAGGCGCTTAATGAGCAGATTTTGCCATGGGCAACAAAGACTCAGTCCTACTAGGGATTTCTGAGAAAGGGGGTATACTCTGACTCAGATTTGTCCTACCCTAGGGCAAGGCATGGGAAGTATTTATCTAGTAGCCCCCATCTCTGATTTTTGAGAAATGCTCCTTGGGTCATTAGCTCCTCGGCACCTTCAGATGACTTTATACATGAACTGAAAATTCTGTACATAGCAAAAGATCTTAGGCAAAGGGGTGTCGGTGTTTTCAGTAGAAGCCATTGACCTGTAAGGAACACAATTTTACATGAGATGTAAAGGACAAGATGTAAAAGATCAGTGTCTGCTAAAGAATATGAGCAGGACATTGACAGCCTCTATTATCTATTCTATATAAGGCTGTTTTGTTGATATTTACAATTCAAACAATGTAGTCATATCTAGTCATTGTCAAGGTGCCCAACAGAATCAACAACATTCCCACCAAGGAGAACAGCTTTTCTGAGCTTGGGGAAAGAAGTCCAACACATAGAAATTTAGTCTTTGTGCTAAATATCATTTCAAATCAGTGTTAGAAATGGTTCATTGCATTTCAAAAGGGTGAAAGGATAATTAGTTTGTAGTAGTGGGTAATTATTTTTCTTGCTGTTCAAATCCATTTTCTTTTCTCTGTAAAATGACTCAAAATTTCTCCCAACTTTACTCTCATGCAGTTTGAGGGGTAGTGCTTGCAGTTTAAGGGGGAGAAGCCCGCTCAGCAACATCTCATCACCCAGACCAAGTTTGCTTTGAGAATGAGCTTTTGACTCATTCAGCTTTTTGGCTAAGATCAAATGTGTACCCAATATGAGTCAATGAGAATTAATCCTGGGACTTTTGTTCAAGCTATAAAAATAATCTTTTCCTTTGGATTTGGAACTAGAGGCTGTAAACTTAAGATTCATTAGCCAGGTTGACATGAGTCTAAAACGAAGCCAAGGCAAAACTAAGACATGAAAATTTTATTTTATTTTTTTGGATGTAATCATTTAATGACACAGGAAAATATAATATGTTGTGAAACAAGCTGGTTACAAACGGGTAGTGGATGACTTCACTTCTGATAAAAATTTAAAAGTATGTATACAAAACTTGGTTTTGTATGGTTGGTTTGATGGTTATGCACTAAAATATCAACAGTATTTATATCCATTCAGTGATTAAATATTCTTTGTTATTGTGTATTTTTTGAAACATGATTAATTCTAAAATGAAAAAGAAAGCCACATTGCTGGATATCTTAAATGAACAGTTATGAAATGCCAGGAATGCGGCCGTCAAGGCCATCAAGGACAGGTCCAGCCAGGGTGACAGTGGTCTAGCCCAGATGCAGATTATCACTCTTTTTAGGACTGGGATGCTATTTTTATCAGGCTGTTTCCTCCACAGTTAATGTTCTCAATGTACTTATATTTAACAGGAGTCTATGAATATTAACTGGCACAACAGCAAAACGATGCTACCAACTTTGGTTTCAAATTGACAAAAATGTAATAACCATTTTATAGTTATAAAATGCACTAGAAATAAAACAAGACACATGAAACACTCAAGCGATGACAATTTTAGAAAAGACTTTTCTAATAGCGTTGTCTGAACCCTGAGAATGAAGGTCATTGGAACTCTGAGATAAAGGTCAGACTGAGATAAGACCCACCGCTGAACTCTTAAGAGATGTAAGCCAATAATGTTCTCTGTGTTATAAAAAGTTTAAATTGGCTTTTAAATTAGTTAGATTTATAATATTGCTATATGAGAGAAAGGAAAGTTAGATCCATTCTTTGCACCATTATTTTTATTCCTTCAATTTCTAAATTGGGGAATGTTGATTTAAATTTAGACCTCTGCTAATAACCAAAACAACTAACAAACAAAAATCCACAGCAAAACAAACAAAAAGAGTGCTAGAAAAAAATACACAAGGCTATTTTTATAATTAGAATTGTGGAAAGCTTCTCTTTGCCTGACTCTGAACATTTAAACATAAAGGAAAATATTATACTTAAACATTTTTTTAAACGTCAAAGGATGGAATGAATAAATTTTAAAGATAGTTAATATATTGAAAGAAATATTTTAAAAAGAAAATATATTAATTTTACTAGAAAGAAGAGGTCTAGCAAATTAAGAAAAATTGAATGACTAGATATAAAAGTGGCCAATTTATATTTAAAAAATACAATAGTAGATAAAGATACAGATACAAATCTAACTAAATAATTAGAGTTAATTTAAAACAATTAAAATATATTATTTTAGCTGATCAGATTTATGAACAATTATGGCAGAGTTTGGGGAAAAAAGCAATCCCATTTCTGGAGGATATGCGGTATGCTATAACCATTTAGAACAATATAGCAATTATATATCAAGATCTAAAACATTCATAATCTAATTAAGCATTTCTACATTTAGAAGCACTTCCAATAATTACAAAATGTTCATTTCAATATTGTTGGTAATAGCAAAATATTTAAAGGAAGCAAATGTTCATCAGTTGGGAATTTTGTCATGAATTAACAGTGCTTTCAATGAACTACTCTATAATATGTTTAGCCATAGAATTATAAGTACTTTAAACTTTATAAGTAAAATTTACCAAAGAATAAAAAATAAAACACAAAACCAACAGCAAGGTATTGTTTAGTGTGGTACATTTGTACCAGAGAATAATATGTGCTTATACATGAATGTAAGTGTAAAAATGTAAACAAAGACAAATAAGGATGGTTGTGAAAAGTCCGGAAATATGCTATAAAATAAATCAATGATTATTTTGAAAGTTATGAAATTATAGCCTACTTTAGTCTTACATGTAAGCATTATTATAATTTTACAGATTGTAACCAGCATGACATTTTTAATAATCAGAAGTAAATTAGTTAGTTAACTAAAAAGGAAAGTAAAGGGAATTTGCACCCGTTACTCTATGCCAGATGATAGCAAATAAACAAGGATTTTCTTTTTACAAACAGAATATATCCCTTAGTGTTACAATTGAAAACTCTTAATGTAACTAGTTATACAGTGATTGGTTGCCATTCTCCCCAAATTTTAAGCTCCTCGAGCACAGGGATCATATTATTAATAACTGTATACTCAAAGCAGTGAGTCAAGTTTGGATTCAGACAGTAAATAATTCAATTACAAATCGTAATTTGAAATATTTGGTAAGTATTTAATAATTTTATATAATATTTATTTTTATCAAATAATTCACAAATGTAATTTTGTTTTTTATTTATTTTTTGTAAAAAATCAGCCAAGGAATTTATTTTTTTTAGTATAAAAATAATTTTATTTCCATATACTAGCAGTTTACATTAGGAAAATGAATTTTTTTTATTATGTTCAGTTAGACTGCCCGTAACAAGTATAATTTTAAAGGATCAGCAGCATTATAAATTCATAACAAAAACAATACTCTACTATTTCTCATTGCTCCCAAAATTTATTATTATAGTTATTTTCATATGTTCTTTTTCATATTTATCTCTATTTTTTAAAAGTATAATATACCATGAGAAACATTTGTCGATTTAAAAAATCATATTGATGTTATTTTTTGATGAAGTTTTAGTTTACACTAACCCCATTTCCTTCATATCATCTTCCCAGTGTGTGGGGTGGGGGGTGAGGGAAGGAGGATGTGTGTGTGTGTGTGTGTGTGTGTGTGTGTGTGTGTGTGTATCTTGTGTCTGTGTGTGTTCCCACTGATAGGATTTAGTGGGAGTAACATAGCCTATTAATGGAATTTGTAAGACATTACTCCATTGTGTTTCAGATGTTGAGACTAAAGATACCACCACAATTTCTTTTAATACGATCCATTTATTTTTGTTTTTTTATTATATAAATGCTGAAATAGTTTAGGATATTTTCTTTATTTCACATGGTTTAACATTTTTGATGCTGTGCCTTAGCTTGACTCCTTCCTCCTTCCCTCCTTCCACCCTTCCTTCTTTCCTTCTGTCCTTCCTTCCCTTTCATCTTTCTTTCTTAAATGCCTGGAGGCTGGACAATTGGTAGGAACTTAAAATACGGAGGTTCTTTCATTAGTTCTAGACATTTTAGATATTGCTTATTTACACATATACCCCCTCTGTTTTTTTGTTTTTTTTTTTTTTTTCCTAAGAGCTCTTATAGTCAGATTGGTAGAGGGAGTACACAGAGCACAGAGCTAAGAAGGGCTTCCTCAGATACTGGCTTTATAACAGATTGTGACAAATTCAAAGTGAAATGCTGGTAAGGGTTCAAAGTCTGATAATCTCCGACACTCGGAGCTCAGATGGGCTCCCCAGGCAGCAGCCACCTCTGGTCTCCACGAAGCTGACTCATACTTATCCTTTAAACTCTCCAGGGGTCCCAAAACTGCCAGTTCCTGGGCTGGCCTGAAACTTACCTCGGGAAGGTCTTTGACTATGGCTGGCTTAAAGACCCATAGCCCAATTACTTTTCCTTTTTCTATTCTACATCTAGGGCACTTCCATCTAGGCCTTATTGCCTAGGAGTACAAAAGCCTCATGTTGCCTCTTTTCCCCACAATAGAGTTTGATTTCTCATCAGAAAAAAATGTCCCAGAACTTACAAGGATAAAAACCCCTTTAGCCACCTCCACCTCCAACTTGACAGAGGAATGCTTTGCTTTCACTATTAAATAGAAGTTTAAAGAGTCAGTTTCTGTCTATTTCAATCTGAGGAAACAAGTCAGGTAGCACTGCTGGGATTTTTTTTTTTTTTCTTTTCTATTTCAAATGTTCATTTGAGTGAACAAGAGCATGTATGCTTGAACGGGAAAACTATGAAGCAGGAAACCAGGGAATTACATGTACTAAAATATTGGCACAGAAAAACAGTATAGAAATCAGAGTTGTTAGTACTTACAGAGAAAAAAGACATTGAATCATGAAAGAATTTATAGCACAGTAAACCCAAAACAGCCCTGCAAATACTTAAAAGTACTCCATGAATGTAAGTTTTTTTTTTTCCTATCTGATTATATGCCACCTAAGGCATATATATGTAAAGCAATAACCACAAAAAACAGCAAAAGAGCTTCTTTATTAAATATCAGTATATTTAAATTAAATCTGATACATTCACCAGCATCTCTAAAATTGTAAATAGTATGAAGAGAGCCCTTATACTCAATTTTGAATTAACAACTCAGTGCACTGTCTACCTAAACACACAACCAGTTGTTGATTTTGAAGCTGAATTGTATCTGCAGTCATAGTCCCACTATCAAATAAGTAAGTTTGGTACTAAAAACAGAAAAAAAAATAAATAATTCATTCATAAACCCATTCTTTATTAAATATTCATTAAGTATTTATTTTTGCTAGGCATTGTATTAACCAAATTGATTTCAGCTCTTACAGAAGTTAAAGTTTCAGTGTAGAAAATTATAAACTCCAATTAAGTATAATTAAGATTTTAAGCATATATAATCTACCTACATACATAAACAAACATTGACATATATACATACATTTAAATATACATAGATGAGAATTTAAGTGTAACACAATGAATAAAAGATACATTGTCCTAAAACCTATAAAAAGGGTTGCAAATTGGTGACATTTGGGCTGAAATCTGATTATAGGTTGCCGCTACTTAGGATAGGGATCTGTAAACATTTGCATAATTCCTGAATGATAGAAGAAATAAAGTAACATTTTCTGTCTGATCCAAGTGTACTGGTGCCTCAAAGTGGAAATTATTAAAAGACCCTTTAGCACTTTCGAGTATCACTTTTTGAAGAAGGAAGGACATCAGACTATCCAGACATAATACACATGAAAATTAGACAGTCTTTCCTAACTTTACAAGCATTAGTTCAATGAAATCCATATGCTACAGATTCCTGGTAAAGTTGATCAGGGAGAACTTCCTGCGCTTACCTTGGGAGTAAAGATTCTGCAACAAAAATTCTGTAAAAATTCAAACAAATCACAGGCTCTTTAATATGTTTTAAGGTGTTTGTTTTTTGTTTTTGTTTTTTGATAAACACACTTAAAGTCTACAGAGTGTCTTTAAAATCCTTCTTTAATTCTGATTAATTTTTGATGACACAAAAACACTAACCAAGCAAACACAGACTGGTATAGAAATTATTTTGTTTAGTAATTCCCACAGTCAGGTCAAATTTCTTTTAGTCCCTTTAATAACCTATCTATTTTCTTTCATAAAGCATATTTTTAAAAATGAACAACAGCTTCTCAAGTACTAAATGTGGAGTTTCTAAGTTAGAAGTTTGCCATGTTTAAGCAGCAGCTTCTGCAGCTCTATCAGCAAAATTACTGCTTTTAGAAATTTTATCCTTCTGTCCTGTGAGCTTTAAGCGACTTATTGACATATGAACAGGCAGTTGTAAAGTTTCTGGCAAAGCAGCCATAAATTTTTCATTTGATATTTAAGTTCTCATTTTAAGCAGAAAATCTTCTATTTAAAGTTTTTTTATCTATTGCATTACAGACATCAAAGCTACATTATATATGTGTGTATGTATGTATGTACATAATATGTATTTTACATATATGACCAATCACATGATCAATCACTAACATCAAATATGCAATATGAATAGAGATATCAGATTTTTCAAAATTTGAGATTCTCAAAGCTAAAGGAGAGTCTATAGCCAATTTTAGTTTTTCAAAGCCTCTTCAGATTCTAGATCTTCAGATTCTAGGTCTCTAGATCCTCTCCAGAGGATGTGGAGGATTATCATGCAATTGTTCTGGCAGAAATTTTGTTTGTTAAGCTGGAATCTCCCATCTATAATACTGTAGTTGTCCCCCCAGTTTGTCTGTTTTTGTTTTTAAAAAGCTAAAGAAAATAGCAGGAGAGTCCCCAAGCCCTTGAGGTATTCTTTGCCATAAACATTGGACTCCTTCATAAGCAAAAGCAAAGAAGAATTTAGACTTGTCCACTAGAGGAACAGGAGGGCAAAAAGGAAAAGAAGGAAGGAAGGAAGAAGGGAAGGAAGGAAGGAATTGCAGAACAAAGATCAAATACCCAGAGATAAATTTTGCAGACAATGATACCAAAGTCAGAAGTTAGAACAGTTTCAGAGTAGTTATAGGGTTAGAAATTACTGTAACTATAGTAGTTATAGTTTATATAGTAGTTATAGGGTTAGTAGTTATAGGGTTAGATTAATGGCTAACATCTTATACAAATCTATATAATGGCGGGCCATCTTGCATTTGTTGCCCTTAGGGCACTAATAAAAGGACAAAACTGTTGTCCTTCTCCCTTGATATAGTGGCTTGTTTTTCAATAGTAGAAATAAGGGAGATGGGTCCAGAGCTGCCACTGTTTCTCTCCAGGCCAGCCAGGAGGAAAGGTTTCTCACGATTCTCCTTAAACAAAATTCTTATATTTTTTGTTGTTATCATTTTCCTTTCATTTAAAAACATTGATATGTTTGATTTGAGAAAAATCAGAACACGTATCGCCATAACAATTTGAAGGTTTTATCACAATCTATGGGCATTTGATTTTGCTTGTGAGAAATCCCATGAAATTCCACGGAACTATGATCCATTTGTATGATATGAGATGTACCCAAACATTTCAGAAATCTGTCTGCTGCTCAGCAATAAATTCACTCAGTCATTGTGTTTCATTTATATAACTGCTTATGTACCCTAGATCTTATTCACAGTCTAGAGGTAAACCATTGTTTGCATCATCACTGGCATTTCTATGAGCAGTTTTAATCTAAGATATTTAGTGTCACAAATTTACTTCCTTATTTTAATTCACACTTCCTTCCCTTTGGTTCTTATTGTAAAATATCCCTTCATATTTTCTCCTTTCATGAACCAGCTTTCATTACCTACAAGTATACACTTAAACAGCAATTATGTTTTATTCATTTTCTTGAGAAATTCAAGTTAAATATAATTATAATTTGTAATTATATTTCTTCTTCTACATGATTATTATATACCCTCAGGACTTGTTGATCTGCCTTAGTCCATCTGGCATTATTGGATGTCTCATCATATATTAAATAATACTAATCTCATCACAATATATTAGCATGATGTTACAATATCTGATACTAGTAATCACAAGACATTTCTTAGTAGTTATTTTTAATAGTAGACATGAGTGTAATTTAATTATGTGAATGCACATCGCTAACAAAAGTCTAACTTGATAAAATATGATCTATAAGCTATCCTGTAATACTAAATATTATTGATCTGTATCATAATATGATGTGTTCACCATTCTGGGTAAATACGCACTTGAGAAAATTGAGTTTCAGAAAGAAATACAATTATTTATAAACTACTTTGGGTAGAAAATATTGCAAAATCCAAAATTCTTATTTGCTAAAATCTGCAAAACACATCTCAACTCCTGTTTTTACTTTCAATTCCTAATTAATGTGTGTAGCAATTATAGGAAGTTCCACTGTGTAGTACCACATCCTTATTTATAAATAAATGTTTTCCTTTACTGCTGCAGATTTGACCAGCTGTTATATAAGTATCTGGAAGTATTGGAAGTGATGCCATCTGTTCTTCTTGAAAAGGTATTTCCTTCTGTTGTCAGCGGATCACTCTTGTTTTTACTGTACATTTTCTTCATCTGATATATAGTAAACATGTTAAAAATACTTCTGGAAAAATTTCACTACACACACACACACACACACTAACAGCAATGGAGACAAAAAAGATAATAATTGACTAATAGTGTGTGTGTGTATAGTAGATACATATAGTAGATATACATAGTAGATATTTCTTTAGTGCATGTGTTTTGGTTACCTACCATATATGACATGCCGTGCTAGACAGTGGAAATACAAAGATGACTACTGGTAGGGTCTCTCCTTTCAAGGATCTCAGAATCTATTGAGGCTGTAAACGACTTTTTCTAGGAGGAAAGTATAAAATATCATGAAACTGAACTAAGTAAACAAAAGGTTATATTTGCATTATTATTTTTGTCAGAATTTGGAAGCTACTATATGTCTCTCTTCTCTTCTACCAATTACAAAAAAGAGAGAGAGAAAGAGAGAAAGAAAAAAAAGAAAATGAAATTACTAGGTATAAATTAAGCATAATGAACCAAAGCAAAGAAATGCAAAGTCATCTGAGGGAGTCCCAGTACCTCCCAAAGGAACTGCAATGCCACTGAACTTCTAATTCATCTTTAGGAAGAATGGATTTATAGAAGGAGTGGGGGAGTGGTCTACCATAAAACCAGAGCTGGAAAATTGAGACAAATAGCAGCTCTATCAGCATTATCAGAGAAGAGGACATCCTAGCCAGCTAGTAAAAAAAAATATCCCAGTTCCCTTGAAATGACTCTGACCATTCCTAATGTGGGCTTTGATACTTTGACTCCTAATGTGGGCTCAGGCAATTTTTGACTGAGTCCATTATAAATTTAGTCGACCTAATCTGTGTGTTCTGATTTTAAGATTACCAATCTTAACATATTCTTAACAAAATAAAATCCAAACTAACCAATGAGAACTTAATTCGGAGAATGTGGCTTCATCCATGATGGGACTAAATATCAATATTGGCTATCACTTTACCAAATATTTGTGTAAAACAGGAAGTTCCTGGACTCTCAGTAATAAACCAAACAGTTTGAAGCTGAGTGATGACTTTACTTCATTTTACTTATTGTTTTACCTCTGATTTTAGAGTTGTGTATGATCCAGAAGGTTATATATGAACAGCTGGAAAATGTGAGACATCAGCAACATGACAGACATACCTAAAACTATGAGAAGATATTCTGGACCAGCCTGGTGGGAGATTTTAACACCTTAACTATATTACATGTGCAAAGTGCTTACTGTTATGTTCATATTTCAGATCAAGAAGGGGAAAAGGACTTTTCTAGGAGAGTGAGAACAGTTCTGAAATAAAATTCCCAGCTTTGGCTTTACACTGAATATAGCCATCACTTCATTAAATACACATTAGTAATTCTCGAAACAGTATTCTCAAATACAGAGTGGGAGCAGGGAAGGGTGGTGTTTGTTGATTTCATTTCCTTGAAATGAACTGTCATGATCCACATGCATTATTATTGCCATTCATCTGTATTTTTGCCTAAATTTCCATCAGTATAATTCACCAGTCCACTATTCCACCATTGCATCATTTGTACTTGTTGCCTCACTTGTACTTGTCATGTGTACAAATTCTGACCTAATATTTATCTCCCGGACTTTTCGGAGTTTCCCTGCTTGAAATTTCTCCTGTGCTCTACCAGCACATGAAAAGTAAATGGCACAGAAAAAAAAAATAGCTGAGTCATTTATCCATACTGCAGATGTGAAAAATATATTCAGTCTAGAATCAAAATATCTTATCTCAACCACTAATTTTGCTACCTAAAAGCTGTAGGAACTGACGCCAACTAAACTCCTGAAATTTACTTCCTTCCCTAGTAAAATGACATAAATAGTACATTTTCCCATATTAATGTGTCATCATAAATATAATTCTATTCTTTGCAAATATAAAAAGCATTACTCAATCACAGGAACCAAATCAGTCAATGGTAAATTGACACCAAGCCACTTAAAAAACTAATAAAAAATTCCATCATCAAGAAGTTTTTCTCTACTTTTAGTTGTTTGTCATAATGTAGGAAATGTTCCTACATAATTGACTTAATTTTTTATAAATCAAAGTAATTTATAAATCAAGGGTTTTTTTGGTAAATCAAGGTGTTCGCTTATTTATATTCCATCTACTTCCAAAAAGCAAATGAGTGGAAGTACCATAAAAATGTAATACAATAAAATGAGACATTATCAATAAAACAAAGGCAATTTGTAAAGGAAGAGAGAAGGAAATATATCAGGACATTTTGATAGCAGAGCTATGCAACAACCAAGCAAAAATTATCTCTGAGTTATTTAGCAGTGAAATGTTACCATGGAGTCTTGGGTTCATTTTTTAAATGCATATGAAAGGCTATTTAGCCAGAATTTAAAAATCTTATCTGCATTTGAATCATTTGTTTTTAAATTCCCTGGAATTTCAGTTCCATATAGTGAAATATTCAGCACTAGGACAAGAGGCACTTGCTTGGGAAGTGACTAGTAGTTTGCATAAAGGGAGTCTCAGAAGAGACTAGAATACAGTGGGTAAGGCCTTGGCTTTGCGGCCAGACTATCAGGTTGAGCATCAGACTCTGCCCTTTATTACCTCCTCAACTTGGGGACGTTATCAATATCTTAATGTCTGTATTTCCTTACCTGAAAAGATCCTCAGAAAGCCTATCTCATAGCATTGTTCTGAAGAATAAACGAGTCAGTACATGTCAAGCACTCAGAGCTCTGCTTGGTCATAGTCACTGTTCAATTTCAGTGTTGGCTTTGTTTTAAAGTGATAGTTTCATGAAGTGGACTTTTAGAAAATCCCTCAACATAAGTACCTCAATAAACCAAATGTCTATTGCTTGCCTGTACCATGTTCTGAGAAGAACTTGTGAGGTCATTTCAAATCTGGATGCAGGTGCAACAGTCTAGATGTGCGTGCTCGTGATTCAAGACATGTGTATCATCTTGATTACAATTTAGAAAAAAGGGAAGAGAATTTTCTTACCATAAAGACAGTAGAGTGTCAGTGTGTGGAGGGGTGTGTGTGGAGGGAGTAGTAAGGAGATAGAGTGTATTATAATGTCCCCCCGACTTCCTGCTGCTGCACCTGCAGCTTTTTAAAAATTAAATGATTGAGGCCATGCCTATTGGACTAACTGATTACCTTATATGAACCATAACGTCTGTCATTTTTTTTTTAAGATTTTATTTATTTGAGAGAGACAGAGAGAGAGAGAGAGAGTGCAAGCATGAGCAGGGGGAGGAGCAGAGAAAGAGGGAGAAGCAGGCTTCCTGCTGAGCAGAGAGCCCAACTCTGGGCTCAATCTGAGACACTGAGATCATGACCTGAACTGAAGGAAGATGCTTGACTGAACCACCGAGGCACTCCCCATAATGTCTAACATTAACTGTTATTCCAGGAAACCAAAATAGTAGGGTTAATATAAGAGAGAGTATCTTGTGTTAGAATTTGAGCCAGCTCTCATGGGAGCTGTCATAGTATTACTAAGCAATTGAGTGCTCTGGACCAGTAAGCTTAAACTCTAGATGCAAATTTGAGTCACCTGGAGAGTTTTTTTAAAATCAGATACTTAACCACATCCCCCAAACTTAGATTTAATTGGTCGAAGTTTGGATATCGCTATTTTCAAAAGCTGGGGTACAGTCAGGGTGACCGCACTTCTCTGGATGACGGGACTGGAGAGGGTAATAGTAGCAAAAACTAAACCAAGAACAGGTCTTTTCACTTTCCATTTTCAACAACAGAAATCTACACTGTTATTTTGGATTGAGTAAGCAAATACTAGAGATCCTTGGGAATGTGTGAAAACAATCCCCAAAGGACAATTCTCAAAATGGTGACAAGCGACAAATACCTTATTTGGTATTCCAAAGTTAAGAAATATCAAACACATGTGTCTATATTGTATTTTATGCAACCCCACGACTATTACCATTACGATTTGTAATGGTAAAGGATACGATATTTTATAAAATTAGAGGATTATATCAAATTCACCTTTATATCATTGAAGGGCTTAGAAATCTATCCAATCTTAAAGAGCTTTTGGAAAAGGAAGGATGAACTGACTGGATTTTTCTTTCTCTTGTAAAGTAAGTAAGCTTAAGTAAGAATCAAATGTCAAAGCCATGTTACACAAGTTATACCAAAGAAAGAGGGACAACTAATACAACTGACAAAGGAAGGATTCTCTCAGAGCTACATACACATTACAGAATATCCATATACATTGAAATTGTAACCACCAGAACACTTACTTTTAAGTAGAAAATATAAGTTAGGTTCTAATGTAGATCATCATTAAAAAAAAAAAAACAATGAAGCATGAAGACATTATGTGCAAAATTGGCCTTATATCTTTTAATACTCTGTTTACTATTTACGGTCAATTAAGCTTTGGGTTCAAGCTTCAATTCTTCAAAAAACACTTAATAATTAATAAAAAAATAATGAAATAAACTGTTCAATCTTTCAGATTTTGTCTACTTATTTTCCACAGTAATTGCCAACTATCAGCTCTGTTATTCTATATAAATCATGGGTTTTTTTTTTTTTAGTAAATCATTAGAAATAATTGTAAAATGTATAATATGTATTGAACTTTGTTTAAATTTGATCCAACAAAATATGTATGTTTTATTATCCTCTCATCAAGTTCCTCAACAGTGTTTTGACATTTTCTTACAGGAATAATATCACAGATTTTTATCCTGCATTCACCCTTCCCCTGGGATTTTAAACCTACAGTCTCATGTTGTCTAATCTGTGTGACATCATTATCCAGTCAGGGTAGAGTTGGTTACTACATTTTTCTGAAGGCAGCCAGTGAGTGAAATCTATTCACATCAATTTATTCCTTCGAGTTCCTGATTTTATTCTGCCTTGGTTAGTTAACCTTTGAAAGATATAATTACTCTGTTTGTGCCAATGTAGTAAGGTTAAACAGACTGTATCCCCTCCATAAATCTATTCTTTGTGGAAAATATTCACATAGAAATTATTGAAACAGGAAAAAAAATGATTCAAGAAAACATTCACCTTCTATATGTGTTTACTATTTGTGATTATTTATAGCTACTACTAGTTAGAATTGTGTTTTAAAATTAAAATTTAAAACATTCAGAACTTACTGAGCATTATAGTAGAACATAAGTAAAATTTACATAACTATGTTTTAAAATATATTTTATTCATTAGATGTTACAGAAATGGAGGTAAAACAAAAACCTAAGGTCTCTTTTGAGCAAATATGAAAGATGAGATTTTTTTGTTTTTTTGTTTTATTTTGTTTTAGAGAGGGGGGTTGGGCAGAGGGAGAGAGAATCTTAAGCAGGCTCCATGCCTAGCATGGAACCCAACATGGGGCTCAATCACACAACCCTGATATCATGACCTGAGCCAAAATCAAGAGTCAGATGCTTAACCAACTGAGACACCCACATGCCCCAAAAGGGGAGAAATTCTGAATGTTGATGGTTAGAGGGTGTATAAACTTACCATTCTGTATTTCTCCATCTCTGAAGTCAAAAAGTAGACATTCACAATAATGAGGCTTTGGGTAGAGATCTTACTCAGGTGCCTCTGCTAAAACCTCAAGGAGGGAGAAATCCTGAGGACATCTTTTTCCACTATGACTCAGTCTTCAGTACTTTTAGACACCTAATAACTCTTTCCTCTCACTCTCCCCTCTACCCCAGAGCCTTTGTTATGTGGGGGTGGGGATGGTGGTCAGTGCTTCCTTCAGTTTTAGACTCTTGCCCTACCATCAGAGCAAGTGATGAAAGATTTAACTCTCATTTTTGGTTTGCTTCTATAGTAGCCACTCACACACTCACATCTGACATTGAGCTCTCTCTATCCCAGCTCAACTGAGCTCCTAGCATAACCTTGAGAAAGATATGTATTTTCTACCAAAACACAAAAGTAATAACAAGGCCATATCCATTTTTCTCTTTATAAATAATTCTAATTTAAAAGCGTTAGGAATGGAGTGCTAGCAAGATGGTGGAGGAGTAGGAGACCTAAATTTCATCTGATCCCAGGAATTCAGGTAGGTAATTATCAAGCCATTCTGAACACCCACAAAGTTAACAGGAAATCAAATAAAAGAATAGCAGCAACTCTATGAACAGAAGAGCAACCACTTTCTGGAAGGTAGGACATGTGGAGAAGTGAATCCGAGGCGATATTTGGGAAGATAGACTGAGGCGGGAAGGGAGCCTCCATCAGCCAGCTCCTGGCAAGTGACAGAGCAGCAGAGCACAAAACCGGAACTTTTAGAAGTCAGTTCTGGTGAGGGACATCGCTCCAGTGGCTAAGCAGGGGGTGGAACCCTCGCTGGGACAGTGTGGTCTCAGGACCCTCAGGGTCACAGAAAGACAGAGGGTGCCTGAGTTTGGCAGAGCTCCAAGGTATCGGAGTGGGGAAGCTGGCTGCAAAGGGTGAGCTGAGGTGTGGGCTTTCAGCTTGGGGTTGCCATAAACTGTGATCCATGGCAGAGTCGGGCCACTGTTCTTCAAGGAGGAGCCCCACAGGTAGCAGATCTGGGGAGACTCTCCTTCCTCCCCCCAGGAGGAGTGGCATGGGAGCACACCTCAGGAATCTACTGGGTTTGGAAACTCCAAATGAGGTTGTATGCCAGAGATAGAAATGTTCGGTCACAGGCCGGATGATCATGGAATGCAGCCAGAGTGGGGAGACAAAAGTGATTGACTGCTTTTCTCTGAAGGCTCACAGAAGAGTGGGGCCCTGAGGTATCAGCTCCTCTGAGGCCAGAGATTGGGGGGCCACCATTTTCATTCTCATTCTCCAAAGCTGTATGGAAAGCATTCAGAGAACAAAAGCTACTGAGAGCAAACCGAGCAGATTACTTAGCCTGGCCCCTGGCAAGGGTGGTGCAATTCCACCTGGGGCAAAGACATTTGAGAATCACAGCAACAGGCCCCTTCACCAGAAGATCAATAAGAACATCCAGCCAAGAGCAAGTTTACCAATCAATGAGAACTGCAAAACTCCAGCGCTAGAGGAATACAACACATAGAATACATGGCTTTTTCCCCACGATTCTTTAGTCTTTCAAAGTTAATTTTTTCTATTTTCTTTATTTTTTCTTTTTCTATTTTTTTTTAATTTTTATTCTTTCCTTTTCAACCAAATTCTTATCAATTCCTTTTGTAAAATCTTTTTTAATTTTCATTTTTACAGTCATGGTCTCTCCCTTCATTGTATTCAACCATATATATATATATATATATTTATTTATTTATTTATTTATTTATTTATTTATTTATTTATTTATTTAAAATTCTGGGATGCAGTTTCTTCTAAGACCAAAGTATACTCTAAATCTAATGTATGGCTTTGTTCTATTCACCTGCCTGATCATATTCTTTCTCTCTTTTTTTTAAATTTTTCTTCTGTCTTTTTTCAACCAACTTCTTATCAATACCTTTTTAAAAATCTTGTTTAATTTTAATTTTTACAGTCATATTCCATCTTTTCATTGTATTTAACCTTATTTTTGTATATATATAAGTTTTTCTTTCTTTAAAATTTTGGGAGGCAGTTTCTTCTAATACACCAAAATATGCCCAAAATCTAGTGTGTGGCTCAGTTCTATTCACCACTCTGAGCATATTCTTTTTTTTTTCTTTTTCTCTTTTTCCACCTAGTTTTGGGTCTTTTCTGATTTTTTTAGTGTATATTTTTCTGGGGTCGTTGTTGCCCTTTTAGCATTTTGTTCTCTCATTCATCTATTCTTCTCTGGACAAATAATAAAATGGAAAAACTCACCTCAAAAAAAAAAGAACAACAGACAGTACCAACTGCCAGGGACATAATCAACATGGACATAAATAAGATATTGGAACTAGAGTTCAGAATGATGACTATAAATATACTAGCTGGGCTTGAAAAAAGCATAAAGGATGCTAGAGAATCCCTTTCTGGAGAAATAATATTTAACCAAGTCGAAATCAAAAAGGCTATTAATTAGGTGCAATAAAAAATAGAGGCTCTAACCGCTAGGATAAATGAGGTAGAAGAGAGAATTAGTGATATAGAAGACCAACTGATGGAGAATAAAGAAGCTGAGAAAAGGAGAGATAAACAACTACTAGATCACAAGGGGAGATTTTGAGAGATAAGTGATAACATAAGATGAATATTAGAATAATTGGGATTCTGGAAGAAGAAAGAGAGAGAGGGGAAGAAGGTATATTGGAATAAATTATAGTGGAGAACTTCCCTAATTTGGGGAAGGAAACAGGCATCAAAACCCAGGAGGCACAGAGAACCCCCTGAAAATTAATAAAAACAGGTCAACATTCTGAATCTAATAGTAAAATTTACAAATCTGAGACAGAGAAAATCCTGAAAGTAGCTTAGGACAAAAGGTCTGTAACCTACAAAGATAGAAACATTAGATTGGCAGGAGACCAATCCACAGAGACCTGGCAGGCCAGAAAGGACTGGCATGATATATTCAGGGCATGAAAATGAGAAAAATATGCAGCGAAGAAAACTATATCCATCTAGACTGTCATGAAAATAGAAGGAGAGATAAAAAGCTTCCAGGACAAACAAAAACTAAAAGAATTTGCAATCACCAAACCAGCCCTACAAGAAAGGTCAAAAGGGGTCCTCTAAGCAAAGAGTGAACCTAAAAGTAACCTAGACCAGAATGGAACAGAGACAATACACAGTAACAGTTACCTTACAGGCAATACAATGACACTAAATTCATATCTTTCAATAGTTACCCTGAATGTAAATGGGCAAAATTCTCCAATCAAAAGGCACAAGGTATCAGATTGGATAACAAAACAAGACCCATATGCTGTCTGCAAGAGACATTTTAGACCCAAACATACCTCCAAATTTAAAGTGAGGGAGTGGAAAACCATTTACCATGCTAATGGACATCAAAAGGAAGCTGGGGTGACAATCCTTATATCAGACAAATTAGATTTTAAACCAAAATCTATAATAAGAGATGAGGAAGGATACTATGTCATATTTAAAGGGACTATCCAACCTGAAGATCTAACAATTTTTAAATATTTTGCCCCTAACATGGGAGCAGCCAATTATATAAGCCAGCTAATAAAAAATTAAAGAAACACATCAACAAAAAGACAATAGTAGGGGACTTTAATACCCCCTCACTGAAATGGACAGATCATCTAAGCAAAAGATCAACAAGGAAATAAGGATTTAAGTGACACACTGGACCAGATGGACTTTGCAGATACATTCAGAACAGACACATTTTTCTCTAGTGCACACGGAACATTCTCCAGAATAGATCACATCCTGGGTCACAAATCAGGTCCTAACTGGTACCAAGAGATTGGGATCATTCCCTGCATATTTTCAGCCTACAGTACTTTGAAACTAGAACTCAATCACAAGAGGAAAGTTAGAAAGAACTCAAATACACGGAGGCTAAAGAGCATCATCCTAAAGAATGAATGGATCAACCAAGAAATTAAAGAAAATTTTTAAAAATTCATGGAAACAAATGAAAATGCAACTGTTCAAAATCTTTAGGATGAAGCAAAGGTGGTCCTAAGAAGAACATATATAGTAATGCAAGCCTTTCTCAAGAAACAAGAAAGATCTCAAATACACAACTTAATCCTACACCTAAAGGAGATGGAGAAATAACAGCAAATAAAGTCTAATCTCAGCAGGAGAAGTGAAATAATAAAGATCAGAGCAGAAATCAATGAAATAGAAACTAAAAGAACAGTAGAACAGATCAATGAAACTAGGAGCTGGTTCTTTGAATTAATACGATTGATAAGCCCCTGGCCGGACTTATCAAAAAGAAAAGAGAAAGGACCCAAATTAATAAATTCATGAGTGAAAGAGGAGGGATCACAATCAACACCAAAGAAATACAAACAATTATAAGAACATATTATGAGCAACTATATGCCAAAAAATTAGACAATCTGGATGCATTCCTAAAGACTTATAAACTACCAAAACTGAGCCAAGAAGAAATAGAAAACCTGAACAGACCCATAACCAGTAAGGAAATTGAAGTAGTAATCTAAAGTCTCCCAACAAACAAGAGTCCAGGGCCAGATGGCTTCCCAGGGGAATTTTACCAAACATTTAAAGAAGACTTGATACCTAATCTTCTGAGAGTGTTCCAAAAAAATAGAAATGGAAGGAAAACTTCCAAACTTATTCTATGAGGCCAGCATTACCTTGATCCCAAAACCAAAGATCTCATCAAAAAGGATAATTACAGACCAATATCCCTGATGAACACGGATGCAAAAATTCTCACCAAAATACTAGCTAATAGGATCCAACAGTACATTAAAAGGACTATTCACCATGACCAAGTAGGATTTATTCCTGGGCTGCAAGGTTGGTTCAACATCCACAAATCAATCAATGTGATACAATACATTAATAGAACAAGAACCATATGATACTCTCAACAGATGCAGAAAAAGCATTTGACAAACTACGGCATCATTTCTTGATTAAAACTCTTCATAGTGTAGGGATAGAGGATACATACCTCAATATCATAAAAGCCATCTATGAAAAATCCAAGAGAATATTATTCTCTGAGAGTTTTTCCCTTAAAGTCAGGACAAAGATATCCCCTATCACCACTGGTATTCAACATAGTACTAGAATTCCTAGCCCAGAAATCAGACAACAAAAAAAATAAATAAATAAAAGGCATCTGAATCAGCAAAGAAGAAATCAAACTCTTGCTCTTTGCAGATGATATGATACTTTATGTAGAAAACCCAAAGGCTCCACCCTAAAACTGCTAGAACACATACAGAAATTCAGAAAAGTGGCAGGATATAAAATCAATGCCCAGAAATCAGTTGCATTTCTATACACAAACAAGAAGACAGAAGAAAGAGAAATTAAGGAGTCAATCCCATTTACAACTGCACCCAAAGCCATAAGATACATAGGAATAAATATAATCAAAGAGGCAAAGAATCTATACTCAGAAAACTATGGAATACTCATGAAAGAAATTGAGGAAGACACAAAGAAATGGAAAAACGTTCCATGCTCATGGATTGGAAGAACATATATTGTGAAAATGTCTATGCTACCTAGAGCAATCTGGACATTTAATGCAATCTCTATCAAAATACCACCAACTTTTTTCACAGAAATGGAACAAAAAAACCTAAAATTTGTATGGAACCAGAAAAGACCCTGAATAGCCAGAGGAATGTTGAAAAAGAAAACCAAAACTGGTGGCATCACAATTCCAGACTTCAAGCTCTATCACTAAGCTGTAATCATCAAGACAGTATGGTACTGGCACAAAAACAGACACATAGATCAATGGAACAGAATAGAGAGCCCAGAAATGGACCCTCAACTCCATGGTCAACTAATATTCAACAAATCAGGAAAGAATGTCCAATGGAAATAAGACAGTCTCTTCAACAAATGGTGTTGGGAAAATTGGACATCCACATGCAGAAGAATGAAATTGGACGATTTCTTTACATCACACACTCAAATGGACTCAAGATGGATGAAAGAACTAAATGTGAGACGGGAATCCATCAAAATCCTTGAGGAGAATGGAAGCAGCAACCTCTTCGACCTCAGCCACAGCAACTTCTTCCTAGACACATCGCCAAAGGCAAGGGAAACAAGGGCAGAAATGAACTATTGGGACTTAATCAAGATAAAAAGCTTTTGCACAGCAAAGGAAACAGTCAACAAAACCAAAGACAACCAACAGAATGGGAGAAGATATTTGCAAATGACATGTTGATGAAGGGCTAATATCCAAAATCTATAAAGAACTTATCAAACTCAACACCCAAAGAATAAATAATCCAATCAAAAAATGGGCAGAAGACATGGACAGACTTTTCTGCAAAGAAGACATCGAAATGGTCAACAGACACGTGAAAAAGTGCTCCACATCACTTGGCATCAGGGAAATACAAATCAAAACCGCTATGAGATACCACCTCACACCAGTCAGTATGCTAAAATTAACAGAAATGACAGGTGTTGACGAGGATGCGGAGAAAAGGGAACCCTCCTACGCTGTTGGTGGGAATGCAAGCTGGTGCAACCACTCTCGCAAACATTATGGAGGTTCCTCAAAAAGTTGAAAATAGAGCTACCCTATGACCCAGAAATGCACTACTGGGTATTTACCCTGAAGATGCAAATATAGTGATCCGAAAGGACATGTGCACCCCAATGTTTCTAGCAGCAATGTCCACAATAGCCAAACTATGGAAAAAGCCTAGATGGACATCAACAGATGAATGGGTAAAAGAAGATGTGGTGTATATTTACAATGGAATATTATGCAGCCATCAAAAAAATCTGAAATCTTGCCCTTCGAAATGACGTGGATGGAACTAGAGGGTATTATGCTAAGCAAAATAAGTCCATCAGAGAGAGATAATTATCATGTGATCTCACTGATATGTGGAATTTGAGAAACAATGCAGAGGGCCATAGGGCAAGAGAGGAAAAAATGAAACAAGATGAAACCAGAGAGGGATATAAACCATAAGACTCTTTTTTTTTTAAGATTTTATTTATTTATTTGTCAGAGAGAGTGAGAGAGACATCACGAGTAGGCAGAGAGGCAGGCAGAGGCAGAGGGAGAAGCAGGCTCCCTGCCAAGCAAGGAGCCCAATGTGGGACTCGATCCCAGGACCCTGGGATCATGACCTGAACCGCAGCCACTTAACCAACTGAGCCACCCAGGCGTCCCAAACCTTAAGACTCTCTTAATCTCAGGAAACAAACTGAGGGTTGCTGGAGGGGAGGAGAATAGAAGGGATGGGGTGGCTGGGTGATGGACTTTGGGGAGGGTATGTGCTATGGTGAGGGCTGTGAATTATGTAAGACTGATGAATCACAGACCTGTACCCCTGAAACAAAAAATACATTATATGTTAATAAAAATAAATTAATTAAATAAAAAAATAAACATAAAAAATAAAAGCATCAGGAGCAAGATAACGTCTTTTTAATGTTCATGATGACATTGGAAAATATAAAGCATTCTGTAAGTGGTTAATTGTTATCCATGACTTACATGGCATAATATTTGAGTCTATGGAAAATCTAACTAATTGGGAATTCCTACATTGTTTCTTTGGTTTTCTGTTTGCTGTAGCCCTGGCCTCCAAAAACAAATTATAATTTTAGCAGCATAATTGAACAAAATGGAAATAAGTCATAAAAATATGTTAAATTGTCTAGCAAATGTGAATATAATTATAGAAAAGAAATTGTCATATAGCTCTAAAACATTCCCTTTTGTCCTTAAAAGTGCCACCTTATTAATTTATATGCCATCTTATATTTCCATTCTATTTTGACAGGAAAAGTTAAATAAAGCGAAAGAATGGTAGATGCCAATTCTCTAGGCTCTTTAGAAAGTTATGCTATTGCCTAATTGACTCTACTGCTATAAAATGGTTTCCAAGTAGACTGGTAATTTTTATTTTTAATATTAGTATCATTAATTCTTCAGGCACTAAGATTCTTTTTTTTTTCCACCACTCAATTTCTCTTCATTAATACTTCCCAAGCACAGTAACTGCACTGTTATCATCACTCATATTTTACTTTTCTCCTGGCCACACATATATTTCCTTAAGTTCAACCACTTCTCATTCTCAAGAAGTGATTTTCATACCAAAGTAGCTATTTTCATGCTCTACATTTTGGGATTCATCACTCTGACAGTCTCTTTAAATTTCCCCACTCCCTTCTCAGTTAAGATTTTTAGGTTTCTAGGGATATTCCTTAATGATAAAAGTATAATAAAGCATACACAAAGTACATTTTTCTCTTCAGACTTTCAAAAAAGGATGTGTTGTATGTTTCATAGCTTCTTTCCATTCTGGAGACACCAATGTCAGCTACAAAGCACTTCTTCTGTGGCTCTCTCTCTCCCACTTGTAGGAAAACCAGCTCCTTGAAGTTCCTCCAAAATAGTTTTGTCAGTCTGGAAGGATTGGGCTCCAATAAGGAATCCTCTAAAGATGTGACTTCTATTTTAATATTCTATTGCCCCTGTTCCGGAAGTTTCCGATTTCTACTTATATTAAAAATAGAAGATACGATGTCAAGATACCCTAAAAGCACCAATGAGTCAGTAGTTCTATCATCTATTCCAAATTTATAGATGCCTAAGATTTAAAAGAGTGGATTTTACTGGATGAGAATCAATTTCCAATGCTAGGGGGATAAAAAATGGCTGTAATCACAGCCAGTGTTATATTTCTGTTTTCATTACGTTGACTACCATTCTGCCAAATCTACTGACATCTTGATCCCACTATTCATGGTGGGACTAATGTTTACACCTTGCACTGCTCGTGCAAATGTTTGTATATCTGTTTTGCTGTTTCTACCACTGCGCCCCTCCCACTCTATTTGTGCATACATATACATGAGTAGAGCCAGCCATCCTAATTATCAGACAGTTACACCTCTTAGCATACAGGTCTTCCTTGATTTACCATGGGTTATGTCCCAAAAAACCCATCATAAGTTGAAAATATCAAGTCAAAAATGTATTTAATGCACCTAAACTATTGAACACCATAGCTTAGCCTAGCCTACCTCAAACATGCTCAAGACATTTATATTAGCCTACGGTTGAGCAAAATCATCTGACACAAAGCCTACTTGACAATAGTATTGAGTTATCTCATGTAATTTATTAAATAATGTAATGAAATTGAAAAACAGAAAGGTTGCATGGGTACAGAATGTCTATCAGTTGTTTATCCTCATGATCATGTGGCTGACTGAGAACTGCGACTCACTGTCTCTGCCCAGCATCAGGAGAGAGTATCATAAGTGATAAGTGTATTACTAGCCTGGGGAGAGACCAAAATTCAACATTCAAAACTCAACATATAGTTTTTACTGAATGATTATTGCTTTCACATTTTGAAGTAAATGGTGTCAAACTATTATAAATCATGGACCTTCTATAATTGCAATCTTCCAAGGTTTATGCAAATTTGTTTTGAAACAAATTTGAGATTTTTTGTCACAGAATCCTTGTAACATGCAGGAACAATTGATTATTAATTAACTATTAATTATTAATAATTATTAATCTCAAAGACTTTTTGCTTTCTACAATGAATGCAGTTTTGAGACAACATGGGAAATGTGTTCCACAAATGTGTAGAGATTGTTCCATAACCTATATCCACTCCCCCAACACACAAGCCAAATTATACCATTTTTCTAACTAGCATTTTGATTGTGGTATTAATAAAATCTCAAGTTTCAAGTTTCAAGATGGCAAAATTAACCTTTGAAAGATAATTTGCTGTCATAAACTCCATTAAAAGATTATTCTGAAATTTCTCTTATTAAATGTCTCCATATGTTTTTAAAATTGAATACTGATTACTTAATGTACCCCTTACAGAAGATCATTATGTTAAAATTCATCAAGCATATTGATATGGAATCCTACTGTCATCTGTGCCTGACTTCACATAATCTGTCCCCAATACCTGAAAACAATCTAAGAAAGGAATGGATCACTAATATGAAAGATTAAAACCATAAACTAATAATAGACTATATGTTAATTAATTGATTTTAAATTTAAAAAAAGATTAAAACCATAAAATATATATCTTTTCCTTTCCCTACTGAACTATAAACCTACCCCAAATCATCTCTTAATTTGTTAGTCTAGCCTAGAGACTTACTATTCAAAATGCTATCTATAAATAATATATAAATAAGAATAAATACATATAAATGACTTAATTTATAAATACTGTTATCCTACCCTTCACTATATTCTCAGACATATTTATATATAACCCAAATTGATAGGCTTTTTAATGAACAACGCTAGTTATAAATATCATTATTTTACTTTAAATATGTGGAACTTCATGATGAACTCATATTTAACATAGTACTACCTAGGTAACTTCATTTTCTATTTCACTATTAGCACTTTCCAATTTCCTTCTGTTTCTTGAGTAATTTTGCAAGTACAGTTGACCCTTGAACAACACTAGTTTGTACTACATCAGTCCACTTATAAACAGATTTTTTTATAAAGAACTGTACTATAAATGTATTTTCTCTTCCTTATGATTTTCTCCATAATATTTTCTTTTCTCTAGCATACTTTGTTATAAGAACACAGTATATAGTGCAAGTAACATACAAAATGTGTGTTCATTGGCTATTTATGTTATCAGTAAGGAAGGCTTCGGGTCAACAGTGGCTATTAGAAAAGTTTTGGAGAAGTCAAAAGTTATACATAGATTTTCAATTGTGCAGGATGGGGTTGGGCGGGAGGTCAGTGCCCCTAATCACTATGTTGTTCAAGGGTCACCTGAATTATATGTTGCATCTTGTTTACCAGAAGTCTTTAATCTAAGAACATAATAATAAAATGATCAATTTAACTATTCATTGTGTGTTTGAATCTGTATCTATTGTATTCTGAAATGTCTTGATTATTTTTTACAGGGTTACTTGGTTCCCTAGGCCTGCAACATTCTCAGTGTTCTTAGCAATGGATGTATATCAGAATCACCAAAGGGTGGTGGTTCTAATTGCTAATAACTACTCTCTACACCAAGATTTCAATTAGATGGAAATGCAAGGTTCTCTAGGCATGCACATTTTGAAAAAAAGAAAGAGAGAAGAAAAGAGAATCCAGCTAATTAGTTAAAGTGAAAATCAGTTAAGAACCACTAGTCCAAATCAGGAACTAAATTAAAAGTTTTGCAAATGCACTTCTTCATCATCAGCAATATATCCAATTTTACCCCAAAATCAGAATAGTCTTTTTCTTTGGATAGGAATTAGACAGTGACTATCCATGTTAACTCGATGATTTCCATTTCTATACTTCGTGACTGAATTCCATATTAAGACTTTAGTCTCTCAAGATTGGATTTTTTTGCCCTGAACCACAACTTCTCAAACAAGACTCTCCTATCCATCATGGACTGCTGGCCTCACTCACTACATTTACATCCTGCTTGGATTTTGACTGATTACTATTTTTCTCCCACTGTAATGGTCATCATGGTTTTTAGATTTAGCTTAAGCTTTAGCTCATTACCTTGCATGCAAATTTTCTCATTTTGTACCATTATTTTCCTTATTTTAATAATCTATTTTTAATTTTTAAAACTTAGTTTTTGCCTTTCTCTCAAAGAAGGATGATCAGTCTATATCTCTCAAACAACAGGCTCTCCTAAACTCCTGCTTGCACCTTGTGTTGCTTAGATCCACATTATAATCTAGCCATTAAACCCATCTTTGAAAGAGATAAGAAGGGACATTCCAAGGACAGCATACAAAGGGCCACATTTAAATGTCATAGACTGACTCTAAGAAATATGACAAAAGTAATTATTCAATGTATCACTTATTTTTTTTATTTTTTATTTTTTTAAAGATTTTTTATTTATTTATTTGACAGAGAGGGAGATCACAAGTAGGCAGAGAGGCAGACAGAGAGAGAGGGAGAAGCAGGCTCCCTGCCGAGCAGAGAGCCCTATGCGGGGCTTGATCCCAGGACCCTGAGATCATGACCTGAGCCGGAGGCAGAGGCTTTAACCCACTGAGCCACCCAGGCGCCCCTCAATGTATCACTTTTAAAGATGGTTTTATATTTCCAAGAAAGGGAAGAATATGCAGTAATAGTTCAATCAATGATAGTTGATAGATTAATTCATCAACCCCCAACTGATTTCAATTTGTTTCTCTTTGAATTGCCATCACCTCTTCATTATTTGTTAGATGTCCTGGAACATTTTATTATTTTTTGAGCCTCAATTTATCATCTATTCTATTGGGATAATAATAAATACCATGAAGGCATCTTGTGAGGTTCGATCGTAGTTCCCATAATGTTACATTCCAAGGAACCATAGAGCTTCCCAAAACCTCCAGTGACTCATGTGGGGTTTCTACATTCTTCCAAATAAAAATGAAAACAAAGTCCACAACTATTATGTACTAGCATTTAATAAAATGAAACCATTTTAACACACAAAAATAATATAAAGTCAGAATAAACACAGAATCTTAAATACTTAAAACATATTTAGCTTTTAAAAAACCCTCTAATTTACATGTTTTTCTCATTTTACTTTGGACTTTTGAATATTTTGTCATGAACTGAGCAATGTGCATACAGCACAATATAAGCCATAGAGCAGGTGTTTCGAGGCCGATTAGTTCTCCTTTCTAATGGCGCAATTAGCTAGAAAATTTCAAGAGAAAAATTATTTTACTTTATTAAAGATTAAGTTTTTTTTACTCACTCTTTAGACAAGTACAGATATAAGCACTTATTTTTATTCTTATTATATTTCCTGTATCACGTAATGAGACTCAAATGTGAGTTCTTTGTTAATATTCACAGTCTCCTCAATTTTTATTTGAACAAATGCAATTTATTTTTGGATCTCTATTATATATGTCATAAGGAAAAATGATGAGGGTGGAAATACTGACATCCATGAGATTTCTATGGGACTTTGCAATTTGGTGATTATTATACTTGAATAAAAATATTAAATATAAAATCTATACAATAATATTGACTATAATATTTAAGACTTCTTTGAATATAATGCATAAAATTCTTGAGGTGCGTGGGCGGCTCGGTTGGTTGAGCCTTGGAATCTTGGTTTTGGCTAGGTCATGATCTTCCAGTTGTGGGACTGAGTGCTGCGTTGGGCTCTGCACTGGGCAGAGAGTCTGCTTCAGAGTATCTCTCCCACTGTCTCTCTCAAATAAATAAATAAATATTTTAAAAATGTAAAAGAAGAAAATGCATAAAATTCTGCTAAATTGTTTAAACAGAAACATGTTAAATACATCAAGGAAAGACTTACTTGATTTATCACCACTGCCTATTTAGCTTCTCAATTAGATAATCATTATTTTTGTAGCTAGTATTTTTCTTTACAAGAAGTAACCAACTATTCGGTGTTGTAATTCAAAAATTCAGTCTCACTTTCAAAAAACAAACATTGTACATTTCCTGACAGACTGTGTTCCCTTGAGTATTATCATAATGCATTTGTTTTTATTTATTTTTGTCCCTGGTGGTCAATTAGCTGAGTAGAAACTGTCACTCATGTGACATCTTAAATTCTATGACCAGAGGTTTTCTAGCATGTCATCTGTCAAAATGTCAATAAGAAAAGGTAGGATTTTTTAAAATTTTTTCTAACTTTTGGGAATGTTTTCCAAAATTACTATTTTATCTGGTATACCTTTGAAGTAGGTTCTCTTCAAGTAATTTGTTAAGCCATGAAAACATCAAAAATTCACACACAGATGTAAAAAGAAAATTTTCCTAAATCAGTAAGGCATTTTTATTTGAACAATCAAAAATAAAACAAAGAAAACATGAACAGGTGGAAAGATATGTGTTTGTGGATTGGAAGAATTAATACTGTTAAATGCCCTGAATAATTTACAGATTCAATGCAGTCTCTATCAAAATTCCAATGGCATTTTTTTACAGAAATTTTTAAAAATCCTAAAATTTGTATACAACCACATTGAAGAATTAGACCTTGAAGAGTTAAAGCAATCTTGAATAAGAAGAATTTAACTGAAAGAATTTCTGTAAAGAAGACATCCAAATGGCCGACATGTGAAAAAGTGCTCAATATCACTTGGAATCAGGGAAATACAAATCAAAACCAAAGTGAAATACCATCTCATACCAGTCAGAATGGCTAAAATTAACAAGTCAGGAAACAACAGGTATTGGCGAGGATGCGGAGAAAGGGGAACCCTCCTACACTGTTGGTGGGAATGCAAGCTGGTACACCCACTCTAGAAAACAGTGTAGAGTTTCCTCGAAAAGTTGAAAATAGAGCCGCCCTATGACCTGGCAATTGTACTACTGGGTATTTACCCTGAAGATACAAATGTAGTGATACGAAGGGGCACGTGCATCCCAATGTTTCTAGCAGCAATGTCTACAATAGCCAAAGTATGGAAAAAGCCTAGATGTCCATCAATAGATGAATGGATAAAGAAGATGTGGTGTATATTTATAGTGGAATATTATGCGGCCATCAAAAACCGAAATCTTGCCATTTGCAATGATGTGGATGGAACTAGAGGGTATTATGCTAAGCGAAATAAGTCAATCAGAGAAAGAAAATTATCATATGATCTCACTGATATGAGGAATTTGAGAAACAAGACAGAGGATCGTAGGGAAAGGGAGGAAAAAATGAAACAAGATGAAACCAGAGAGGGAGATGAGCCATTAAGAGACTCTTAATCTCAGGAAACAAACTGAGGGTTGTTGGAGGGGAGGAGAATGGGAGGGATAGGGTGCTGGGTGATGGACATTGGGGAGCATATGTGCTATGGTGAGTGCTGTGAATTGTGTAAGACTGATGAATCACAGACCTGTACCCCTGAAACAAATAATACATTATACATTAATTAAAAAATTAAAATAAAAAAATAAAAATATTCCTCTGCATCTTGTTTATATAGCCACTTAATTATCTCTAAGTGAAATAATCCAGACACAGAAAAATAAATACGATATGATCTCACTTATATTCTGGAATCTAAAAAAAGAAAAAAAAGTTGAATTTATAGTAAAAGAACAGAATGAATGGGGGTTGTCAGAGGTTGGGTGGGTGGGTTTAAATACAGATACTGATCAAGAGTATATACTTGCAGTTGTAAGATGAATAAATCTTGGAGTCCTATTATACAATATGGTGACTGTAATTAATAGTAATGTACTGTGTACTTGAAATCTGCTAAGAGAGTAGATCTCAACTGTTCTCAACACACACAAAAAATAGATAATTATGTGAGGTAATGAAATCAATTAGTTTGATTGTGGTAATTTGTCACAATGTATACATATATCAAAACATCATTTACACTGTAAATCAAAATATTTTTTTTTGTCATAAATAAATAAATTCCAATGTTTTTCTAGAAAGAGAACTTTGGAGCTGGAGTAGTGTCATATAAAATTATTATGTCTTCTTAATAGAATAATAAATAAAACAAAATTATGGAATGTGCTCAAATTACAAGTTCTTATCATGCTTGCTTGTTGTCTCAAAATTCTGTGAGTCATTTGTTTAGTATTTGGCATACTTTTTTTTCATAGCAACAATGTTTGAAACAGTAGGTCAAATTGCAGAAATTCATGTAATCACAAGTGAGCATAAAGTATGCTATGTTTTCATACTTAATATTTTTATCAGGATACTAATAGAACATGATATTGTCAAAACTAATATATAAAATAAAATATATAGAAATCATGAAATAATTACAGAAGTGAAATGCAACTAAATATATTAATACTGGAAAGAATAAGAGATAAGAGCATAGAGATAATTTTAGGTTTTGAAAACTTAACAAAAGACTTTTTTGACTGACTCTACCGACTCTTTTAAATGCCTTTTCATCCTGATATAAGTACTGTACAAGCACCTCCTTTTGCTACTCATTTGTGACTATGAATGTTTAGAAATTTGTAAATAAAACTTTAAAAAGGATAAAAAATAGAAATGTTTTCTTTTCTATTCCTCCCAAAATATTTGAGTAAAAGAGAAAGGAGCAGGGAAAGAAGGAAAAAAGGTTAAAGATTTGTTTATGCAGATATATATATAGGTTTCTAGAGTTACAATAAACTGTGAAAATATGTAGAAAGTGTTGGAAAGAAAAACTGGTCTTGATGTCTGGGTAATCATGGGCCTAGTAAATTCAAGTGACAAATAGGACCAGCTACTAATATCTAAAAGACCAAATAGCTACCAATAATATGAGATAATCAAAAGTGAATATTTGTTCTTAAGTCTTGAAGTTATATGGAATAGTAAATCTTTAATTCCTTAAATTAAATGATATCAAAATATTTTCTATACTACTCAGAAATCAAATACTTTTTTGGTTTTTGATTAAAAGCGCATGGGAACAATTTTTTAAAAAATCTTCGCTTAAGTTAGGCATTGACGTTTTGCCATTTTTAATCTGCATCATAAAATATATATTGCATTTCATTAATATCCAATAGGACTACCTGGATTCAAATCCTTGCTGTACCCGTTATCAGTGGCTTATGTAAGTTACTTACTCTCCTCATGGCTGTTTTGTTGTTGTTGTTGTTGAGGTTTTTTTTAATAAATAAAATAAAACTATAGTGGTACACAGCATATAGGGTTTTGTGAGAATCAAGTGAGTTATCATATAAAAATTGTTTAGAAAGAACAAATATTGCTTAGAAAGAAACTTGGCACGGAGGAAGAGCTCAGAAAGTGTTAGTGATCACATTATTGTTATTAATTTCATTGCTATATTTGATTTAATATCGATTTAGAAAAAAGTCTACGTAGACAAATGGCATATAGGATTACTATGTCAAAATTGGCTTTAATAATACAAGTAACATTATTACTTACTAACATTATTCATTAAACTTGCTAAAATGTATAAGCAAATAGTACCCATAACTACCCTAAGGTTAAATTCCCCATTGATCTCATAATTATTATTAGTTTTACCTCTTTTTTTATGATACTTGCATATGTTACATAACGATAATGATAAAGTCCCTAAACATTTGCAAAATGTTTTTTTTAGAATATACAAACATTTATGCTATTACATTTAATATAATTTTCATAGCTTTCCATTTTAAACATTGATGCTGTTCTATATAATTGATGACTTTAATTATTTGGGGTTTTTTTGGGGGAGTTTGCTTCCTTTTTTTCACATTTATAAATTATACAGCTATGCACATCAATATCA
Organism: Potos flavus; assembly: GCA_028534135.1. Classification (NCBI taxonomy): domain Eukaryota; kingdom Metazoa; phylum Chordata; class Mammalia; order Carnivora; family Procyonidae; genus Potos; species Potos flavus. Next base: position 103,523,668 of record CM052898.1, read on the forward strand.
ACTTCTGCTTAGGTGGTCAGGTAGTTTAGGAAGATCTGTCTGAGAACATAATACTTTTGTCTGAGACCTGAATAACAAGAGTGATCCAGGCATGTAAATATGGGAATAAACATTTGAGGCAGGAAAAAAATAGCCACATCAGAAGATTTACACTGGGGCCAGACCCACATATCTGAGGATCCTTATGAATATCAATAAATGGTCAGATGTCAGATCGTGATGGGATTTGTAAAAGGTGATGAAGAGTTGGATTTTATGCCAAATGCACAGGAAGTCATAAAAGGTTTTAAGGAAGGTAGGGGGTGATCTAATTAATATTTTTAAAAGATTATTCTGGGGGCGCCTGGGTGGCTCAATGGGTTAAGCCTCTGCCTTCAGCTCAGGTCATGATATCAGGGTCCTGGGATTGAGCCCCACATCGGGCTCTCTGCTCAGCAGGGAGCCTGCTTCCCCTTCTCTCTCTGCCTGCCTCCCTGCCTACTTGTGATCTCTCTCTCTCTGTCAAATAAATAAATAAAATCTTTTTAAAAATATAAAAGATTATTCTGGTATTGGTTTGAGAATAGATTGTGTAGGAAGAGTTAGAAGTGCAAAGCCAATTATAAAGCCATTGTTAGAGTCTACATAAGAAATGGTTGTGATCTGGACTAAGATTGCAATTGCTGAAATGAAGAGAAGTGGGCTGATGTAGCTATGTTTTGGTAGTGTGACAATAAGATTCAAAGATGTCTAGTAGAATTTTTATTTAAGAAACTGAATGGGAGTTGGTACCTTTCACTAAGTAATTAGAGGAAGACCAAAGAAGGATCAGGCCTGGGGGAGGAAGATCAAGATTTCTGTGGTAGCCACATTAACTTTGGAAGTTTGAAATGTCTATTGGACATGCCCATTGATGTCAGGAATGGAAAAAGAGATTGACACACCATCGTCAGGTAAAAGTTATTTAAAAACTGGAACTGAACAAAAACACGTAAGTGGGGAGTAAAAATAAAGTTCACTGGGACACTCCAATATTTATAGGTCAATCAGAAGAAAAGAAGGATTCTGAGGGGGATTCAGTTAATTTGGAGGAAAACAGAGAGAAATACCACAGAAATCATGTGGGGAAAAAACTTCATGAGTAACTAACTCTGTCATATATTGGTAAGAGGTAAATGAAGTAACAGCAAAGAAGTTAGTATTAGATATGAAGATCACTAGTGATCTTAACCTCAGTAAAATTGAGTGGCATAAAGGAAAGTTATAAATACTTAAAGAAAGCAGAAGGTAGCTCTGCATGCAGCAGATAATTTAAGACTTGAGAAGCAAACAGTTATAACTGAAAGTTCCTTTATCTGATTTCTCAAAATATTCACATTGGATTATAGTTGTACTGGATGGTTCCATTTGTCAGTATAAGAGGTGTCCTAGTATGCATAACATTGGGATTGAAACACACATGACTATGTCTGGTAAATGTTGACCTGGGCTTTGAAAAAGATTTCCCAAAATTTGCTGGGCATTTTTTTAGGGGGGATTCTGTATTTTGGCCAGAAAGAAGAGTAAACTAAATTGTGGCTGTGTATAAAAGAAGAGACATATTAGGGTTGCCCACATTAAAAAAAAATATTTTGCAAATAATATGATATGACAGTTTAATACCTCTAACTAGAGTTATGTGGTATAACGGAATTTTCATACTGAGAATTATTTTTTAATTCAAATTCATTGAACTCTCAGTAATCTATCTAATTGTTACTGGATTATCCACAGATGACTCAAAATTAGCATGTACAAAATTGAATTCAATGGGTATTTACTTCTTTTTCATATTCTCTATTTTTAATTACCAGCTACCCAAACCAGGTAGCAAGACATCAAACTTTGGTCATTCATCTCTTAATCAATCACCTAGTCATGTCTATTTTGTTTTCTTTTATTTTTTAAGATTTTATTCATTTATTTGTCAGAGAGACAGAGAGAGAGAGAGCACAAGCAGAGGGAGCAGCAGGCAGAGGGAGAAGCAGGCTCCCTGCTGAGCAAGGAGCCTGATGCGGGAAAGGATCCCCGACCCTGAGATCATGACCTGAGCCAAAGGCAGACGCTTAACCAACTGAGCTACCCAGGCATCCCTCTTATTTTGTTTTCTAAGATTTTCTGCAATTGGGGCATCTGGGTGGCTCAGTGGGTTAAGCCTCTGCCTTTGGCTCAGGTCATGATCTCAGGGTCCTGGGATCAAGCCCCGCATCGGGCTCTCTGCTCAGCAGGGAGCCTGCTTCCCCCTCTCCCTCTGCCTGCCTCTCTGCCTACTTGTGATTTCTTTCTCTCTGTCAAATAAATAAATAAAATCTTTAAAAAATAAAATAATAAAATAAAATAAAATAAAAATTTCTGCAATCTACCCACTTTGCCTTATTATCCAGCCACCATCTTATTTCAGGCTCATTATTTCTTCATTGAATTTCCTAGCTGGGATCCCTCTTTCCAATCTTTCTCTGCTATAATTTTTTACCTATTTTGCAACTAAGTGCTCCAAAATGAAAATATGATTAGGATACACCCTTATAAAGACCTTTAAGTGCTCTCTATTGCCTTTTGGATAATGTCTTTTTTTTTTTAAAGCTGTATATCAGAATATTCAGAAATCATGAAAATGAGAATTGCACATATTAGATTGTACTTGCAATAATCTTTAGAGTTAAATCCATAGGCTTTACATTCTTTATAACTAAAACATAACCTAATAAATGAACATCAATTTTGCTACCCTTTTCCTTAAATGTTATGGTCTAACCATATATAATGTAATATTTTTAGTTCTTTGAATTCCTTACAATATCTTACTCTAGAGTCTATTTGATACCTGCTTTTCCATCAGACTGAAAGCATCTGTCTTTCAAATGTATAAATCCCACTCATACTCAGGTCTCAGCCTAGATAACAATTTTTTCCAGGGTTTCGGGTTTGTATTCCTGACTAAAGGCTCCAGTAAGACTAAGTGGATTGTTCTGGGAAAAAAAAAAAATACAAAAACAACAAAAACTTCTCAGCACAATAAATGTCCTCCATTATAACCCTTATATCCTTTTATTACAACTATTCCTTTATCTCTCTTAATCCTCCACTGGACTCTTAACTCAATCTTTTTCTTGACTATATCCCCAGGACTTCACATATTTGCTATTATGCAGAGGGCACGCAAATATATTTGTTAAATAAGTAATTGCTTCAAAGATATTTTATCTTTTGATTTTTTCACTTTCATATCAACCCTTAAAATTACTATTCTTGTTTAACTATTATTATATTAATGTTTTCTTTTTACTCATCCTTGAGCTTGATTTAAGCCTATTTTTGAAAGGACTAGTTGTAAAAGCTTTTCCACAAATCTTGATTTAGTATTAGATATTTGCAGGTTCTTTGTTGGGGAACTTAAGAAAGTCAGTTCACCCTCAACTTTTCAATCAGTGTCTGGAAGATAATAGATGCGACTTCTGAGATCCAAAAATGGAAGACAGGAGAGTGTGTGGAGTTAAGACCGCATGGCTTTGCTCTTCTCTGTCAATCAGCTAATACTTATTCGTCTAGTAGGACCCATCTGCTCAAATGCCATATCAAATAGAAACTCAGCTAGTACGTGGAGTTATGGGCAATACATCCCTTAAGAGTGGTCATGTGTGTCGGGACGCCTGGGTGGCTCAGCTGGTTGAGCGGCTGCCTTCGGCTCAGGTCATGATCCCGGGGTTTTGGGATCGAGTCCCGCATCGGGCTCCTTGCTCGGCGGGGAGCCTGCTTCTCCCTCTGCCTCTGCCTGCCACTCTGCCTGCTTGTGCGCTCTCTCTGACAAATAAATAAATAAAATCTTTAAAAAAAAAAAAAAAAAAAGAGTGGTCATGTGTTTCTGATTCAGAAGACAAAATTTGAAGTATGCTAGAAGTGAACTTTGATGACCCTTTTTCTATAATATTACCTGACTCAAAGTGCTTTCAAGACGTTTACTGGAAAAAGCTATATTAGCTAGAGGCAGAATTCTTTTCCTTTATGTATTAGTGAAGTCTGGTCAATGAACAGTATATATTGATATGCTGAATCATACCACCTGGAATGGCATAATTTTTAAGGTAGCAATTACCAGAGAATGGAAGCCAAATAAGATACTTGATTATAAAATTTCTTTCTTTCATGAACTTTCTTGACTAACTTCAGAAGTATTAGTCAAGCTCTCTATGCCACAATATTGCCAGCTCTATAATAGAGATAGTCCTTCAATTTTTAGCCATGATATTACTTCACATAGAAAACTATCTGGTTTGAACTGAATTGTGTCTTTCTAAATGCATTTGTTGAAGCTCTAGTCCCTCAGTGTAACTTATTTGGAAATAGGGCCTAAAAGGAGGTAATTGACGTTAAATGAGGACTTTCGGGTGGGGTCGAGATTCAATAAGATTGGTGTTGTGATAAGAAGAGACACAGGGAAGCTGTTTCCTTCTCTCTCCGTGAATGCTCAGAGAAAAAAGCCCGTATGAGGGCACAACAAGAAGGCAGCCTTGTATAAGCCAGGAAGGAAGCTTTCACCAGAAACTAAAATTTGCTGGACCTTGATCTGGGATTTCCGGCCTCCAGAAATGTGAGAAATACATTTTTGTTGTTGAAGCCACCACGTCTGTAGTATTTTGTTAAGACAATATCCCTTTAGGAGCCTCCAGAAAGTCTTGTTTAATTGTACCTGCTCAGAGCTATCAAAACACAATAAACATTCTGTGTTGCAGCCATTATCATTCTCATTTATTATTGAAAATAAATACAAAAATTGTTTACACTTAGCTTAATGTTTTGCTGTGCAACACTCCTTGAAATATGGAATTGATAGGTGATGCTGGGCATCTATATATCTCCCCCTGTATCAGGCTCTCCAGTTTGGCTGAATTAATTTCCTTCCACATTGAATTTAGTGAAGGTAGTGCTAATACAACAGACTCCCGACCTTTGGGGTACATAGCTGAGAATCTCATATCTTCATATATGTTAATCCCAGGATACTACTTAGATTCCTCTTATTTAAAAGAAAAGCTGCAATAATTTAAGTAGATAGCAACAAGAATTGGTTTGAAAAGCAGACTCTGAACTCATTGCTAGCCCCAATCTCTGCACATGCACAGTCCAGATAAGCAGAAGAACAATTTGAATATAGAAGTAGGTTCAGTCTCTAAAGATTTAAATAAAATACAAGGGAATAAAAGGATTATGAGCAAGAGACCAAAGACAGCATCTCAGAATATGTTATTAAATGGTGATACATAAGATGCTGCATTTAAAAGATAAATATTGATTACAAAGTTTCAGATAGTTGGGTTATATTATTATTTTAAGCATTCTCTTTAATCGATGTAAACCAATGCTGCTAGATTTGCTTACATGCAGTAAATGGCTGGAAAACCTCATAACTAATTTTCAAAGTATAGACAGTTGTAACTATGGGGACACCAGCAAAAATCTCTCATGAAATGAGAAAGATTGATGCTTATTAAGATAAAATGAATTTATCCTAGATTTGAGTAAAATAACCTTGAATGCCCCTATTGGTCAAATGTCTTTTCATAATTATACATTAATACACATTGATTAAAATATGTTATTTCTCTAGTGCCATCCAAGAAATTACACTTTCCCTATTTGTAAATATCAGTCATATCAATCGGGAAATTGAGTTTTAATTTTTTTTTGTTTTAATTTGAATGACTATTTATATTTTTATTAAAAAGTAATAATGGCAATAGACATCAAAATGATAATAATAATAAGGAAAACTATGAACAACATTCTGGCCACGACTTTGATAACCTAGATGAAATGAAACAATTTGTTGAAAAACACATTCTGTCAAAATTCACTCAAAAAGAAATAGACAATCTGAATACACCTATATCTATTAAAGAAATTAAAACAATAAATTATAAACTTCCAAACACAAGTACCAGGCCCAGATGGTAAATGCTACCAAACATTTAAAGAAGAAATAAAAACAGATCTTTACAATCTTTTCCAGAAGATAGAAGAAAAGGGAATATTTCCTAACTCATTCTATGAGAGCAGGATTACCTATACCAAAATCAACAAAAACATAACAAGCAAGCTATGGACCAATAGTTCTCATGAAAATAGATGCAAACTCTTCAAGAAAATATGAGCAAATTGAATCCAACAATGTATAAAAAGAATTAGACATCACAATCAGTGGTGTTTATCCCAGGTATGCAGGTGTGATTCAACATTCAAAAATTAATTAGTGTAATCCATCACATCAACAGGCTAAAGAAGAAAAATCCCATAGTCATATTAAAGATTTTTATTTATTTATTTGTCAGAGAAAGAGAGAGGGAGAGAGAGAGAGAGAGAGTGCACAAGAGAAGCAGGCTCCCTGCCAAGCAAGGAGCCTGATGTGGGACTCAATCCCAGGACTCTGGGATTATGACCTGAGCTGAAGGCAGCCACTTGACAAACTGAGCCACCCAGGCATCCTCTCATGGTCATATTAATAGATGCAGAAAAAGCATGTGACAAAATCCAACATGTGTTCATGACAGCAACTCTCAAAAAACTAGGAGTAGAAGGGAACTTCCTCAACTTGGTAAAGAACACCTACAAAAACCTACAGCTAACATAGTACTTAATGGTGAGAAACTGTATTTCACCTTCAGATCATGAACAAGGTAAGAATATCTCTTCTCACTATTCCATACTGAGTACTTACCCAAAGAAAATAAAAACACTAATTTGAAAATTCTGTATATGCATTTTATATGTAATTCTTTCATGTATTTTATATATAATATTGTATATGCATTCCATATATATCGCAGCATTAATTACAACAGCCAAATACGGAAGAAACCTAAGTGCCCATTAATAGATGAATGGTTAAAGAAGGTGTGATATATGATATATGATATACATACACAATATAATATTGTTCTGCCATTACCAAAAAAAATGAAATCTTGCCATTTGCAACATGGATGAACTTTTAAGGTATTATGCAAAATGAAATAAGACAGAGAATGACAAATACCATATGATTTCACTTATATGTGGAATCTAAAAAACAAAACAAATGAATAAATAAAATAAAACAAAACTAGACTCATAGATACAGAAAACAGACCGATGGCTGCCAAAGGGAAGGTGGATTGGGAGGTGGGTGAAATGGGTGAAGATCAATTTATAAAGTAAATAAATCATGGGGATATAATGCACAGCACAGGAAGTATAAGCAATAGTATTGTATTAACTTTGTAAGGTGACATCTTATCACTGGACTTATGATCATTGTGTAATGTATATAAACGTCACCATCTTGTACAGCTGAAACTAATATAATATTGTAGGTTAATTATATCTCAATTTAACACAAAGATCTATAGATGGCAGATAAGCATATACAAAGATGTTTGATATCCATATGCCATTAGGGAATTGAAAATCAAAACAATGAGACACTACTATTTATGTAATACACTAGCCTAAATCCAAAACACTGATTGTGAGAATGTGAAGCAATATACTCTCACTCATTGTTGGTGGGAATGCAAAACAATATAGCCACTTTGAAGGACAGTTTGGCAGTTTCATATAAAACTGAACATATTCTTACTATATAATCCAGGATTCATGTGCCTTGGTATTTATTGAAATCAATTAAAAACTTAGGTCCACATAAAAACCTGCACATGGTTGTTTATAGCAATTTTATTTATAATTGCCAAAACTTGGAAGCAGCCAATATATCCTTCAATAGGTGAATAAAGAAATAAACTGTGGTATATCCAGACAATGGAATATTAATCAATGCTAAAAAGAAATGAACTATCAAGTCATTAAAGACATAGAGGAATCTTAAACTCATATACTAAGTATAAGAACCCAATTTGAAAAGACTTCATACAGTACAATTATAACTAGGTGACATTATGGAAAAAGCAAAAATACAGAGGTTCTAAAAAGATCAGTGATGGTCAGGATTTAGTAGGGAGGGAGATGAATAGTCAGAACTGTAGCATTTTTTGGACAATGAAACTATTTCCTGTCATACTGTAATGGTGGATACAAGTCATTATATATTAGTCTAAACTCCTAGATTGTACAAGACCAAGAGCGACCCCTAACTTTGGACTTTGTGGATGATAATAATGCGCCAATATAAGTTCTTCAATTGTAATAAATGTACCACTCTGGTGCAGAATGTTGATAGTGGGGAGGTTGTTTTTGTTTTGGAGAATATAGGAAATCTTTTTATCTTGCACTCAATTTTGCTATATTCCTGAAACTGCTCCAAAAAATATTATATTATAAAAGTAATAATAATGCCATCCTTTTGTCCTAGTATTGGATACTGTCATTAACCCCAAAGAAAAATTTTAGATATTAACGAATCCCTAAGCAAAACTAATAATAAATCCTTTATTTGCAAGTAATTGAGAAACTGAGAGTATAAGAAATTTGCTAAAGATGATATAATTTGAATCTTGCACAAAAAGTCCTGTCTCTTATTTCTTTTTTCATTAATCCATGGAATAGCTTTAAATATAACTATTATAGTGTGAATAGAAAACATTTTCTAAGTGTTATTTTAGCCTTTATTTCTATAGTATTCTTTTTATGTGTGATGTTATCTCTCCTATAATCCTATAAAGGATTTTTTTTAAAGATTTTATTATTTACTTGTCAAAGAGGAAGAGAGAGAGGGAGTGAGAAAGCACAAGCAGGGGAACAGCAGGCAGAGGGAGAAGCAGGCTTCCCGCTGACCAAGGAGCCCGATTTGGGACTGGATCCCAGGACCCTGGGATCATGACCCGAGCCAAAGGCAGACGCTTAACCCACTGAGCCACCCAGGCATCCCAAGTAAAGGATTTTTTATCAGAATAATTAATTTTGAATCAGCCAATCTATCATTTGCCCTTTATATTTTTGTTTGTTTTGAAAAGACAGTGGACTTTTAAAAATTTTAAATACTATAAGCTTATATCTTTATTATGGTTCTTGTATGTTTATAATATATACAGCACTGTAGTGGTAGAAAATCTCTAGATACTATATTTCTAAATAGATCTTATATGTAAATTATGCTAATAAAATATATAAATTTCTTTAATATATACCAAATGATGGTAATTGCCTTAAAAGTTCATCTTGATGCATGAGATTACCAGTCTATAATATTAGTGATAATCTATTACTCTAAAGGAATCCATTAAAATACATTTTCTTTTAGTTCTTCAGATATGTGAAATTGATCTCCTAGTGGAAATAATATTTTACATTAATGTTAATAAGAACTTTATCTCTCTCAAAAAGGAAAGCTTCTGGGGCACCTGGGTGGCTCAGTGGTTAAAGCCTCTGCCTTCGGCTCAGGTCAGGATCTCAGGGTCCTGGGATCAAGCCCCGCATCGGACTCTCTGCTCAGCGGGGAGCCTGCTTCCCCCTCTCTCTCTCTGCCTACTTGTGATCTCTCTCTCTCTCTGTCAAATAAATAAAATCTTTAAAAAAAAAAGAAAAGAGGAAAGCTTCTGAAACATTCTCTCCAATTAGTTATATTCATTGTGACAAAATTTTTAAAAAATTCAAAACATTTTTATTCATTATAAAAAGATTAGGGAATGTGCATAATTTAGGAGCTTATTATTGCCTGAAAAGCACAGGAAGACAATCATATCAATGAGCCCAGAATCTTCAAGGGGAAACTTACCTCAAGATGGCAGAGAAGGAAATTCCCTGATGATTCTCTTCTAAATCCACATGAAACTCAACTGCTCTTTCTTGGCAGAAACTTAAAGCAGTTTATTTTACAGATTTTCCATTCTTCTGCAAAAAGAATTAGATGAATCTCCTCATCAATATACAAAGAAAAAAATAAAATTAAACCACTATAAGAATAAACAGAATTATATTTATATTTTTACATACTACCAACTTCCAAAAAAGTGTTTGCAATGGCTTATAATAATACCACAAAAGTCAAATAATAAATGAAGATGGAATTTTAACATGTAAACACCACTGTTTAGAGTGCATAGAGTGGAGTAGAAAACAGCTCCAATATTACAAAAAGTCAAGGGAGAAACTTCTTAGATAATAATGTTTTATCTATAAAAACAAGATTTATTTTCTTGGAAATCCAGCAGCTTGTTAACATCTCTTAACTCTGAGAGGACTTTATCACTAGAGTTCAAAGAGATTCTTAGTAAGATATTGTACAATGTCTTCAGTGTTCTTTTTTCTAATGACTTCTAGGTACATATAAAATCAACTACTAATTCAAGTTAATACCTATACTCATATCAGGTTTAGTTGATGTTCCATTCTGAATGTGCCCTCTCAGTTTTAGATTAAGATTGAAAAAAATAATGAAAATAGTTAATTATTCATCCTCTTTATTTTAACTTGACAATTTTTTCTCTCTTGCTCTCTTTTTTTTTTGTAGGGGGTGTGAGCTTTGTATTAATTAATTTTATATTTCAAAGGCCAGGAAATTTTATATGGGAGTCCTCTTTATTTAAGTAACTAAAACAAATGAGATTAAAATAGGTAATAGATGATGGTTAAATTATGAAAGGGGACTTCTAGCTCGACATGGTGGGCTGAACGCATGAATTTGCTTCCCCAAATTCTATTTACATAAATTGTACCAAAATAAATAAAATCTATTAAAATAATCTTTGAGGATATAGAGGAACAGTCATCAGAAAAAGCATGGGCATTTGCTGAATTCCTGGTAAATGGAACACACAAAGAGCTCTATCAATGATTATAGAGCATAGGAAATCACATCCAGATCCTTCACAATAAAATACAAATTACAGGTAAACCTTGTCCGGTGTGGAGAAGAGTTGCAGGAAAATGAATCAGGAATTAAAAGATTATCAACACATATAGTTGGTCTATATTTGCTTCAACTTGCTGCCCTCTCACCCTGATAAAGCCACTCGCAAGAGAAAATCAAATTTCTCAGGGACATCTAAGCTTCTATGTGTATTTAGGTGCTTGAAAGGAAACTGAAAAAAGAATTTGGATAATGCAAACCATCAGAAAATCATGGGGCATGGGGCAAAGACGCAGTGGTTAGGGAGAGAGGGAGGAGATAGGGTCAACTAGAGAGCTCCTCTCTGAAAGAAATTGAATGATAATGCAGCAACCCCAGGGGGGGTTTATTCCAGTGATAAACCTATTTGAAAAAGGAAATTATAAACCTAAAGGGCAAACTTACTCTATGTATATTATTCAACCCAATTGTTACAATGATTGGAAAATCATGGAAGCTGTATTGCAGAAAACCAACAGTTTGCAAAGAATTGAGATGAGCCATGGAAGGCCATGGGCTGACCCAGTAGACTGAAAACACAAGTAGACTTCATGGTGAGGGAAGAAAATAATTTGAATGTCAGGTCTGGGTGGTATAAACTAGTGTCCCTCCCTCTGCCCACCCCCTTCCATGCCCAAAGAGATAAAAGGAAGTAAAACTAGTTTCTCTGGGTTCCTATGACTGGGAGAGCCCTCACCTGTCGCAGCTTGCTGGGTCCACCATACCTTGGTGGCAAAATGCTACACAGCTGACAGAATTGTGCATGATCTCGAGAACACACACTTGGAATCTTAAGGAAGTTGGATTCTATTGGAATTTGGTTTAATTTTCCTACCTACCCACTTTAAACTAGCACAGGCTTAGAGCAATAAAGGTAGACACTGTCCTAATAAATTTCATTGCAGCAATTTTGACTTCTTTGTGAGTGTAAACCTATTTCTGAGTTTCCCAAGCCAGCAGCCTTAAAATTACTTTATTCTTTTTTTTTTTTTCAGAAGGACTTTTAAGATGTCTCTTTTAGCCATGAATCTTCTATTCAGAGCAAATTACTTCAACTCTACTCTTAATTTTTTTTCTCCCCTGTGTCTCTTTCATTTAGTGGTTACTTTATCCTCACATCAATTACCTTAATTCACACTCTTTTTTCTCTTCAAACCAGAGCCCATTTGGTTTTCCTGACCCTTGTTCTTAAACTTGAAAGCATCTTAAAACACCGTTTTCTTTTTTTATCACTTTAACTCACTCTTCACAGAACATAAAATTTCAACTTTCAGCCAATCAAAATGATCAAAATTTTTCTTGCCTTCAGCTTATGCCCCAGCCAAGCCTTCATACTTTTTGATTTTTGCCTTCTTTAGGTGAGTATACTGCTATTGTCATCATTTTTAGAGGTGGGTCTCAGGGCATAGGGTGACTAAATGCTAGATATGGTTCGTAGATGAGAGTTGCTTTCATTTGCACAAATACTTTCAACAAAAGGGCCTATTGCTCCCCACTTCTATTCATCAATCATAAAATTTATTTTGGGCAAATGTTTTTGACCTGAGAGCCTATGGGCCGATGAAGGAGTTTTATATTGCATACAGATATCTTGAAAGAACATGCAATTTTCTTGCAACTATATTTCAATGGATGTGTTTATTCTGGAGCAAGAGTCCAAAAATTCCATCAGAAGTTTAAAAAATTCAGGACTATATAATACAGGCCTATTATCCAAATTATATCTTGGGGGGTGCCCGGGTGGCACAGTCGGTTGAACATCTGGCTCTTGGTTTCAACTTAGGTCATGATCTCAGGGTTGTGAGATCAAGCCCACTGTCAGACTCTGCACTCAACATGGAGTCTGCTTGAGACTCTCTCTCTCCCTCTCCCTTTGCCCCTCCCTAACTCATGCTCTGTCTCTCTCTCTCAAATAAATAAATAAAATATATTAAAAAACTAAAAAAGCAAATTATATCCTAGATGTGAATTTCAAGTTTCTAAATTCTTTTATTTTTGATACCCTGAAACAAAATAAAACTGTTTAAAAAATAACAAATTACTAGAAAGGAATTGGGTGAAAACAATAAGAAAAAACAAATATTTTGTGATCTCAAAATAATATTTAAATTAAACTTAATCAGTATTTCATAATGTACACACATTGTGTAAATCATCAAAAAAATTCAAGAAAGCATTTACTTTATAGAATAAATTTCACTTACTTTGAGTTGAATATTTAAAGTTTGACTTTAGGGATACAATGTTTAATCTTCAAAAGTCTAATAAATTTAGATAATTTTAGTAAATATGTTTGATACATAGAAATGGGGGTTCAAATGCATATAATTTTTTATTTTAACACCATGCTTATATATTCTCATAAAACAAAACAGAATCTTTATGCCTGATATTTTGCCTCATGCCTCTCTTCTCCCTGTGGATGCCCTGTTTTCATCTTCCACCTTAATTGTCACTATCTCAGAAAGCTATCTTTGATCCTATTGTCTAAATTTACTTTTGAAAATTTCCTTTCATATTCTGTTTCTCTCACTAAGCAAAATTTCTAATTATTTTCTTTTTTTTTATTTCTTATCTTCCTTATTAAACTATACATTCTATAAGAACATGTTTCCTTGTTTACTACTATATTCCCAGAATCTATCACAGTGCATGACATATCTTTAGTATTCAAAACTTTTTTTTCTAATGAATGATTAATGGTTTAGTTTATGGTTTTACTACCTGATGGTCAAATAAGTTTTCTTGGTTCTGGTGCCCCAGGGTCTGTTTTCTTTTATGGGACCTTCTCAGGACTCATCCCAAAAGGTGTATTACTTCTTCAGTCCATGTCTCATTGGTATTGATTTTTGTACTTCCTTTATACGCGGCATACTTGGCAGTCCAGTATGGGCTCCTTTTTCCTTGGGTTGGGATTTTTACCAAAGTATTAATACCTGCACAGAGGTTTAGTATGCTGTCAGTGAATGCCAGGTCATTCGTGTGTAGGCACTCCCCCGACTTTGGTTACTTTGTCAGTAATCAAGCTTTGGTTATTTTGTGACTGCTTGTGACATATGAACTTGCTTCGATTGATTAGAATGCTCTGCTCATTCTTGGGGTTCTCTGTGTTAGCCTCTGAGTCATAATGTGGAGTGGCTGGGGATCTTGATTCTTTCTCCAAACTGCCTGGATTGTCACATTTGTATCTATTTCTTAGTGAATTGGATTAGGAAGTCCTTTATGGGATTTTAAGAAGCCAGAATTCTCAAACTCTGCCGATTCTTTTTAGATATTCTGTCCCCAATTCAACAATTCTAATTTATTAAAATGCTTGTAAATTTTATTTCCAAGGTGTAGATAAACAGTGAATAATATGATCACTGCAGTCCATCAAGACCTGTGATTAATGTGCTTATCTGAACCACTCCAACTGCAGCTCCTTAGCCTTGTTTCTCAATGTCTATGCCGTTTATCACCCTGAACCATGGCATCTCTCTCACTGCCATCTAACAGCATCAAGACCTAACTTTATTTTTTTCAAAGATTTTATTTATTTATTTGACAGAGAGAGAGATCACAAGTAGGCAGAGAGGCAGGCAGAGAGGGGGGAAGCAGGATCCCCGCTGAGCAGAGAGCCCAACACGGGCCTTGATCCCAGGACCCTGAGATCATGACCTGAGCCAAAGGCAGAGGCTTTAACCCACTGAGCCACCCAGGCGCCCCAAGACCTAACTTTAAATTCTACTTTCTTGATCTTTATGCTATCAAGTCACATAAACGCTTTTGATGTAAACATGGTCTGAATATCAAACACAAAACAGTGAATAGCTTGACTGATTGCTTCAAACACAATGCTCTCTCCAGCCATGAGTCACTCACTCATTCCTCTCCACAATGCCTTAATTCAGCCAGTTCCTATTTATTTTCTGAATATTAGTTACTTGCAAAAAAAATTCCACTGAATTTTTTCTACCTCAACTATCCTAGCAAAATAAACATCTGCTGTCTTACATGCATGAGTTTTGGGTTTTTTTTTAAAGATTTTATTTATTTATTTGACAGAGAAAGAAAGAAAGAGCACAAGCAGGGGGAGCTGCAGAGGGAGAGGGAGAAGCAGGCTTCCCACTGAGCAGGAAGCCCTAAGTGGGGCTCAATCCCAGGACCCTGGGACAAAGGTAGACATTTCACTGACTGAGCCACCCAGGCACCCCATATGCATGAATCCTATAAATACTTTCAGATTTAAGAGATGATTTCATGCTATTTTGAACTTTACACAGCAATTTATTGTGTATAATTTCATAGTTTTTTGCATTTTCACCACATACAACTTCCACGTATTGCCAAAATATATCGCTTTATTTACTGGTAAGAACACTATTACATGATTGCTGTTATACAACGCATGCAAAAAAAAAAAGAGTTTTCATTCTATTAAATTGTGGGGGCAAGGGGGCTGGGATGGAGTGAGGAGACTGTCAAAGCTGTGGGCAAATATTTCGAATTAATCAGCTATTCATCCAAACTGTACTTCAAATTATCCAGGTGACTTAGTAAACTATTTACAAGCTCTGTACTGCTATCAAAGTGCAAATTCAAATACATAAATAACAAATTTGAATACTGGTTATATTGTTTACAACCGCAAGTGTCCTACTGTTCAACTGATAATTTAGAAGAGAACACAATTAGATGGAATGTCTGACCTGATTATTCCATTAAATATTATTTCCATATTTATTACAATGGTTTTACCATATTTTAGTTATATTATCCATATTCCACTCTCATTAACTATATATATATCTTTTGCATTATGAAGGTTAATTGATATATAATAATAACTCATCAAACTAGAGTCCTTAAAAATTATTCTCATTTCAGGTTTATTATGAGCTTTGTAAAAGTTTTTCTTATCTGGCATTTACTAAATTAAATAAATATCCATTTTAATAGTATGGATTCTCAACAACTGCTTCCCATATGAATGTCTAGAAATTAAGTGACTACTACATCTGGTGGTTTACTTTATCCTTTCCCTTGTGAAAACAGTTCACGTCCCAATAAGTTGATGCACTGTTAATTCCAACAATCAATGAAGATCTGTTCCAGCCATCTGTGATGTTGTAATAAGAATTCATTCATGCGGGCAATGCCCACTGAGTTGTAATAATCTGATATGTTGTCTGAACCTGGCTATAGCTACAACACCTAAGGTGCGAGATTCGGGCATTGTGTCATCAACCATACAGCTTTTCCATATGGGAAGTGTCTGTGGATATACTAAACAACTAGTCTGTCTATCATATTACAAAACACGCAAGTGTTTGATACAAATAATATTTTAATCAAGTGGCCCCAGTATTTTTTTTATGGGGAAACATCTAGAAAATTGATCCTAAATAGTATTACAAAGGGTAATTTATAAGAAAGATAAGACATGACATAAAGCTTATTTTAGATAAAACCTTGCCTTTAAAAAAAAAAAAGTTCGAGACCTATAGCTGTTTATTATACTAAATGCTACCATATGGAATGAGTCTTTTTGTAATAATTGTCTCTTTTGTTATCCTGAAGAGCATAAATGTAATGTTATGTCTATGCTTTCTTACTAAGAAAACAATTCATTATATTGCATGCAGATTTGTGAAAACTATCAAGTTTATCTGGCTGTTAAAATACAGGCAACTAAATCACAAAACACACACGTATGCAAAATGCATAGGGCCTTGTGGGAACACTGAGGTAATTCCAGGCAACTTCAGTTTGGAGTATTGTTTGACTAGACCAAACTCATGGTCCAATCACCCTATTTCCTATCTCGAAGACATGGCAGCTACTATATCTATTTAAAGAATTCATGAAAGACATCAAAGTTGGATCGAATACTGAAATTCCTTAACTTATTAACGTATATTATAATGCCAATATTCATGAGTCGGTCAAAATACCTCAAGCAGGTGAATTAGTATATTCAGGAGCAAGTATACAGATCAATTAGACCTTAAGGAGAGTAGAGTCTTATAGGAAGAGAAAGGCAAAACAGAGAAGGAAAACAGATCGAACTGCAGACCGATTTGCATTCCTTTATCCACAGTACTGAAGATAGTTAAACGCCTCGTGCTGTGTGAAGCTCTCCTAGTTTCCCCAGAAGTCAGACCCCGATTTTAGTAAAGTAATTATAATTAGAAAATCATTTTCTTGTAATGTAAACATTAATTAGTTTAGCGTTCACATGTGATTTAATTATTCCATTCAGGGGAAAGTGTGAGTTGGAAATTCAAAGGTGATTGCATCACACAGAAAAGTGTCAATTAGGAGAAAAATATGAGATGTGGAAAGAGTTAACTAAATATAGTTAATCTACAGTTAATTAGATTCTATTTAACTAGAATGCAAATTGAAGAGAATTTGATTCACAGATTTCTTGTGTGTTCCACTGTCTTTGGTAAAAGTCAGAAGTCATGCCGTCATTATTTTGCCTGGCCAGTCCAGTATTATTGCTTCAAAAAGATAGGTACATAGCTTTAAAGAGGGATTCAGATAGACCCTATTTCTAATCAGACATCATTGACCTTGCCAGGGAAAAATAAATATGTTCAGAAAATCACTCCAGTTTTCTGAGGGAATCTAATCAGGGAAAAAATCCCTACTTTATTTTCTGAGAAGCTTAACAAAATCCTTCTGTAATTGATAAAGACAATGGTGGTCAATCACCCCAACCTAAACAAGCCATTTTGTTTCCCTAACACTAAAGATTTAAAAAGTGAAAAATAATGAATATGGGCAATTGAAAATATAAAACCAATTTGTTTTTTCTTTATTTATAAATGTAGCATATGGCCTTGTTGAGAACTGATAAACTAGGAACTAGATATAGCTTGTCATATGTAAGTACTCCTGATACCCTGCCATCTCATCTTTCCCCACTGTGTGTGTATGTTTTCCTGGGTTTCAGTGATGTATACACTGTATCGCATCTGTTTTGAAAGTCACAGTATTCTTCAGTATATTAAGGGTTCTCTGTTGTCCTACAATAAATTAACTTATTTAACTTTGTTTTAGCTATATTTTCTTAATATATTTAAGCAAATGAGGGGTCTGGGTGGCTCAATCTGTTAAGCATCTGCCTTCAGTTCAGGTCATGATCACAGGATCAGCCCCACGTCCCCAGGGGCTCCCTGCTCAGTGGGGAGTTTCCTTCTCCCTCTCCCCACTGTTTGTGCTCTCTCTTTCTCAAATAAATAAATAGAATCTTTAAAAAAAAAAAAAACATATTTGAGCACATTAAAAAAAAAACCTTTACCCTGACAGAAAATAGTGTTTCACAGATCACCATTCAGTTAAATGTGGCTATAAATTCTTGATGTATGACATACTTTGCTCATATTCTTTCTTAAACTGAATAAAGAAGATACCAAATTTGGTAGGATCTTGGTCATTATAAACTGCATGGAAGCTTGCATGGAATGTTTACTGCAGCAGGTGCTGGAAATAGAGGTGACACTAAAAGGATTTGTTTATCACGAGAAGCATCTCTTTCCAAGAGGGTCCTAAGACTACTTAAGCCAATCGGCAAAATGTAGATTGCAATATTTTTACAAGAAAATCGTGACATTTACTTTTCTAATTAGCAAAAGTTCCTATTTAGATCAGTAGCTTGAAAAACTTAAAGTAACATCTCTCAAGTGAGGTTTCCTAATTACACACCGACTATCCTAAAGGATAAGTAGCCCATCGGAGCAAATGAATTCACATGGAATATAACCTAACCTAACCTAACACACACACACATATATGCACATGTGCACATACACACACAATTTAGCAGTGCCAAACTAAAATATTTTTCCCAAAATTACAATCATAATAAATCTTATTTGGCCATGATAGGCAGTTGAATAACCTCTCCAGAGAAATCATGTTGAGTGGAATCTTGCTGTCCACCACCACATAGCTTTCTGTCTAGACTGTAGACAATTATATATTGGCTGCCTTTTAGTCTGGAGGCTATCCCTGTGAAGAAGATAATGGAGATATAACACAAACATGATAACTTACGTGTAAACAACCTCTAATTGTCACTTCCTTGTTTAGTCTCAGAAATTTCCATTAGAAGAGGGTTTTGTATGTGACTGAAATTCTAAGACTATCCAGAAAAGAATAATGTGGGATAATGAATTTCTTGGCGAGTTTACCGCAATATTTAATAGAAATGTGCTCACTGGTGTATGTAATCTATATATCTTGATCTAATTTTTGAAAAGGAGAGAGGTCAATCCTCACATATATTATCCTATTATCTTGATATAATGAATATGAACTTTTTGAGAATGTTTTAAAAATTATACTATTAAATTGAAAAGAAATTCTGTCACTATTTAATCGTGAGTATAAACATTGTGTTTAAATATTGTGGTTAACATTGTTTGAAGCTATTTGAATACATCTTTATCAAGTGCTGAAGAAAATTGTCACTTAATTGAAATATAATGAATCTAATTTTGGAATTCTTTTTCATCTCTCAGGTTCTACTTAAATTCATTCATCAAAAGTAAACAACTCTTAAAATGATATAACTGTTGGAAGTAAAATGATTAGTGTTTTGAATAGTAAATGAGCTATTCTTCATTTTTCTTTGCCTTATGCACAGAATTAATACGAGGAAATGAATCAAGTGTATAAGGAAATTCTGAATATACTTAAAATTCATACTTAATCTCTTTGTCTTTAATAATTCATGGGAAAGCAAGTTGACACAAAGTATTTGGTTTAAATTTATTTCATGCAAATAATAAAATCATGAGAAGATTCGCTTATTTCGGGACCTATGAAATAAAACAATCAAAGATCAATTATTACTTGGGATATTGGCTTCCCCATTTTCTTATTACTCACTGTGCCCAACACATAGTAGTCACTTGATAATTGTTTGCTAAAAGATTAGAATCCAATTACTCTCTGCCACTATGAGCCCTTATTTTGAATTGCTGGGTGTCTGTTTTAAATTGCTATCAATACCACTAAGTGTGCTTTTCAATTTTACACAGAAAAATAAACCAAGTCTAATTTAAAAAGTTCTTTAGTAGGAAAGAACACACTAGATACATTTTACTACTTAATATTTATCCATGATCCTAAGTGAGTGGTTTATATTTACTTAAATTCTAGCAATAGCAAGACATGTTAATTGCAAAATATCATCCTGAAATGACTAAGAAAGGTTAATAAATTTTATTGATTTTTATAAGTATACATAACAAATTCTTTTCATTCATCCTCTCACTGGGAAACCAAACCTCTTAGGTGGGAAGAAAAAAGTAACAGAAACTTAACATAGAACATCATACATTTTATTTGAAAAACCACACGTTTTTATAGAGATATGAATAGTGGTTGTTTGGAGAAAAATACATAACTTTATAAAACTTTGGTTACATATAATCAGTACATTTAAAAAAAGGCATATCATTAAAATCTGTCAATTATAACAACATACCTAGAGAAAGTCATTAAATTGATGTTGAAAATTGGTATGAATGAAAAACAAATTAAGTGATACCTGAATTACCAGGAAAGCATAAGAATTAAACAGGGAATTTAGAATATCTCAATATTAAAGGAAAGAATATCTCAATATTTACCTTGCAAATGATGAAACTCTTTAAAAAGAAAGACTTGTAATTCTTAAGTAAAGCCAGCTCTATTTGTTCTAAAACTAACTTTAATGTATACACATCTTAATAACCTTTAGTCACTTTTATGATCTCTGACGTTCATAACATCCTTGCAAAAAAAAGCTCATTATTGTCATTTTAATAAATGAAAAATTGAAGGACGTGTGAAGAGCTAGTGATGGAGCCAGGGTCCAAAAATAAATCTTTTGGCTCTGGATTCACAAGATAGCCTCCGCATTGGAAGAGTTAATTTTATTTTTATCTGTTCATATGTTTTTCTGCTAGACTAGCTGTGACCAGAGGGTAGTATGAGATTTTGTTTCTTACGTTGGTGTTGACTGACTGAACAATAGGTTCAATAAAAATTTATCTACTTTAAAAATACAATATTTGTACTTTATGTAGTTATACTGTTCTTCAAAACATAAACAAAAATAATATAAAATTATATTTTTCTCTAATTGCCCTTTCCATTCAGAATAAATGTCAAAGCATTTACCACCTACCCCACCTCATCCCTCCTGCTTTTTCTTCCCCAGTTCACACTTTCTTTCTCTTCATGTAACTTTTCACAATGTAATATACTATGTATTTCACTCTTTAAAATAATTATATCTCCCCGCTAGAATAGAAGTAGCACAGGCCGAGAATGTTTGTATGTTTCATTCACTGTTATACAATCTGTGCCTGGAACACACTAGGTGATACATACTGAATGAATGGATGAATCAATCAATTAATCAGCAATGGAGAAAAAAATGCAGAGCGTTGCATTGCACTCATGTGCTATGTTACTGTAGTTCTACTATATCCCATGCAGTCTTCTGTGACAGCAGCACTCACATTTCACTGTACTATTTTAATTGAAATTTTTGACATAATTGCATATTCAGTGTGGTTGTAAGAACAATACAAAGAGATCCCATGTATACTTTACTCAATTTCCCCCAATAGTAATGTTTTACAAAACTGGTATATAATATCACAACTAAAATACTGAAATTTGTTCAATGCACTGATCTCATTTAGACTTCACCACTTTTATCTTTACTCACTTGAGTGTGTGTATTTAGCTTTATGCAATTTTACCACATGTCCATGTTCATATATTCACTACCCCAGTGAAGACTGAACAGTTTATCACAAGTCTTTCTCACGTTGGCATTTTATAAGCATACCTACCTCCTCCCACTGACAACCGCTAATCTGTTCTCAATTTAATAACTTTATTATTTCAAAAATATTATATAAATAGAATAAGGCAGATTGTAACTTATGGGAATTGGATATTTTTTGCTTGGTATAATTACTTGGAGTTTCATCCAAGTTTCTACATGGATCAAGAGCTAGTTGTAAAAAAAAAAAAAAAAAAGAGCTAGTTGTATATATGATATTCTATGGTATGTACGAACCACAGTTTGTTTAACTGTTCACCTTTTGAAGGACATATGGGCTGTTTCTAGCTTTTGGCTATTATGACTAAAGCTGCTATGACATCTGTGTACAGATTTTTGTTTGAACACAGTTTTTATTTTTCTGGGATAAATCCCCAGGAGTATAAATATTAAGTCATAGGTAGTTGCATGCTTAGTTTTATCAAAACCTATCAAAAAAAATTTCTATAGTGGTTGAACTATGTTGTTTTCCCACCAGCCATGAATAAGTGATCCCATCTATTCTCATCTTTGCCAGCATTTTGTTTGTTTTGTTTGTTTTGGTTTGTTTTTAGTCAATTTGCTAGGTATGTAAACTTTTTTGTTTGTAAGATTGTCTTTTTTTCTCTAAAACCCGGAGATATAAAAGCCAACACTTGTATTACTTATTTCTGTATTTCAAGTATTTAACATATGATCTGACACATAACGGGTCTTCAATAAATATTTGTTGGATGAATAAATAAATATGTTAATGAGATGAAAAAAGTTTTTATACTCTAAAATTAAAAGTCTAATATGCATAAATATATTAATACCAAACAAATGAGAGCTAAAACTAAAATCTACGTGTAATTAAAATATGTTCTCATACATATAACTAAGACAAGGAGATATTTTTGTTACATTATCAGATTTCATGGATATATTGTTTGAAATTATGTTATCAGCTGATTAAATTCCTGAAGGCATTCATTGCATTATAAGTATGTTGTGAAAAATGCCTGCAAAGTTACTAATATTATTTCACAATGAAAAGATTATCCTAGGGTAATCATTATAGTTATTCCACAATGAATTCTTATTGAAACTGAACATAGTATAAGTGAATGTTTTTAGAGGAGATAACATCTCATAATGAGAAATTACAGCAACATTATACAATATTAGCAATAATAACAGGTTCGCCTCCCTTCACAAAGCAGGTCAGCTATTATAGTATCACAGAAAATTACCAAAGGCCCCATATATAAAAAAAATTTCTCACCATTAGGTGAGAAAATAGAATTTTGTGTTTAGTATTCATTTTGGGCAAAATACTCTTATTATCTGAAAATGTGAATTGGTATGGAGTAGGCAGTGAACCAGCTGAACTCGAGGTTTCATTTCTTTTTAATTTAGGGGGGAAGAAATATGAAAGGCTCAAAATGAAATTACTTCATCAGAATTCACATTTGATTTTCATCTTTTCAGCTACCCAGCTGCATCAATGCTCAACTGACTGTACTCCCAGCTGCATTATTCAAGGAAGTTATTCAAGAAGGAATACTTGCAGTATGTGTTAGACTGAGTAGTGAGCTAATTAAAGGAAATTCACAGCTGGATTTTTAGAAGGCTTTGATCTTAATTGTAAGGTGCTAAAAATGCTTGTTGGCTAGATTTTGTTCCTTATACCCTAAATCCGTAGTCTTCCCTTGTAAGAAAATTGGTAAGAACTGTTAATGAATGAATGAATCCTTATCTCTGTTCTCTTTTTTCTGCTAGAGTTTAACAAGCTGTACATTGTATATAATTTCCTACATTTCAAAGAGATCCCCTGCCCAGAAATAATGGTAAGAATGCAATACTACATCCTCCCTTTGGTTCTATTGCTTACGGTCAATTAAAAACTCTCCATTTAAAAAATATGTATTCTGAAAACTGTATTGCTCTACTTGAAGACTTATAAAGTATTTGCAGTTTTTTGCTTTGAGCTTATTTTTCTTCACCAAATTATAAGACTTTATCTTTGCTAACATGTACAGTGTTAGATTTAGGCTATGTGAGATCCAGTGGGGCTGTGGGAAGTTAAAGATAATAGGGGGACCTAAACAGAAAAAAAAAAAATATGAAGGCAAATAGAATGCACAAATATGAAAAGAACATTGAGTAAAGAAACTGAGTCTTATTTCAGCTTTGTCAATGACAAATAATGTGAACTGTGAATCTGCCTCTTAGCTTCAGTACAATTTCTTCAATTACAATGTATAAACTGGGTAAGTTAGTATCTTTTTATTACAGAGACAAGTTATTTTGTTAAAAGTAATGGAAATTTACTCCTGGCTTAAAGGGAAAAGAGTAATTTAATATAAGGGGAAAAAAGTGTGCCGTGTTTAACCAAGAGCAGAAAGTATAGTTGGGACTTGCACAAAACTGGAATCTACCCAGACAATAGTCTCCCAAAAGCTACTCGGTTTCTTTTCTCTGCCATGCTCTGAGTTTGATTCTGATTTTGTTTGTTTGTTTGTTTTATTCTCTTTCTCTCCCTCCCTCCCTCTCTCTCTGCTTCTTTGGCCAAATCCTCATTCTAGTGCTGATCTAGTCTACACAGAATTACTGTTTTCTCAGTACAAATTCCAACTGTATAGACAGCAAAACAGATTAGTTAAGTATGAATTGGAATCTGCCCTTTTGAATCAACTAATGTTGGGTATAGCGTCATATGTCTCTTCTGCAGAGACCCTGGTCTCTACACTGAGAAAGGTGTCAAGAGAATAGAACAAAGTGATTGAACATGTCCACCTCACTGGGGAAGAGATTATTTAAAAAATTTGGAGCAGCAAATTAAAAGCTTTTTCTTTATGTATGCAACAATAAAATGTTTGTTCTAAATTATGACATGAACATATATATCAGATTTAGAAAGTGTAATGAAAGTAGAACTGTTTAAAGAAAGAATTCACAAATTTTTTTGTAGACTAAATTTCTTCTCATTCTTAGGACTAATTCAGTCTTACTTGTGACTTTCCACATACAAAATTTTCTCTTCTTGGTTTTATTTGAAAATGAACTGTTAAGCATGTTTTTGATGATTTCCTTTTCCTGTAAAATAATCATGTAATAAGAAGTCAGCTTTATCAAAATCACGGATAATGTTTAGAAAACTGGGAAATTTATATTTGTTAATACTAAGCTCAGTGAACTGAAATCATATTTCTAAAAAGCATCCATATTTTTAGGATATGGTCTATCCATTAGTGAAGATCACCTTAATTTTCCCTTATAATTTAGTCTTCAACCAGTTGATGTTACACTAAAATGTCTGAATTTTGAATTATGCATTGTCAGTTCTTGAAGGAACTTAAAAAAATTAAAGTTTAGAACTTTTAAACTTTCAAAAAGATTTTCTCATTTAACTAAAACCTGAATTACATGAGGTAAATCAGATCAATCTCTGTCAGCTATAAATATTTTTAAATTATCATAAGTATTCTAGGATGCATATAATTTGTTTAAAAGTGATTATGGTGATGAACAAGTTGGCTGATCTCCCTGATTAAGGCAAAATTATAATAATAAAAATAAGGATTATTATTGATATTGTTTTAATATTTTAAAAATATAAATCTGTTTTCATCTAGTATAAATTAAATTTGTGAAGTAAAGACAAATTATTATCACTATATATCTGCAAAAGTTCCATAGAAAATAATTGCCTTGCCTATGCCCATATAGCTATACAGAAGCAAAAGTCACCTCGACTCTAATTCAAATTCACCATTCTATTCTACTGCAGAGTCTAATATCCACTAATAATTTCTATGTATGTGATAATAATCCTGCTCATATAAAATAATCCAACTGGGATAACATTTTTTCTCTAACAGGAGCAATAAAGATTGCTTTGGGAAGAGAATTATCATTTCCTTTCAAGCAATTTTCCTAAAAAAAAATCCTAGAATGTAATTATGAAACCCAAATATCCATAATTCCTTTGGTGCATTATTTGTGATTTTTGTAAATTCTTCTTGAGCCTATTTAGAATTTTATCCTGAACTCCTTCATAATGATATCCATGAAAGCACTGAAAACTGTAATCCTTTTATTTTCTCCATTTAATCCGAAGGACAGTGTTTTTATGCTAGAATTCTATGATTTAGAGATTACTTTCACGTTTAACTCCACTTTATATATTTCATCCTTTTCTTTTGAATATGCTAAATAATTAGCTTCTATTTAATTTGGACTAACTTTATTTGAGGTATGACTAGAGCCTGACCCCTAGTTCATTTAAAGTGTGGAAAAACAATTAAGATTGGCAACTCTTAAAATGTTCCTTGAGTAAAATACTAACTAGAATACTTTTACTACCTATACTCACACAAAATTCAAGCAAATTTGTGAAAATGAAAGCATACTTGATTTCTCTAATTTTAAAGGCTATTTGAGGCTAAAATATTTACCTTATTGTACCTAACATTCAGAATGTTACTGCTACAAACATTAACCCTTTCAGTCTTCACAACAAGCACAAATGTACTGTTATTTTCAAGTTTAACAGATAAAGAAAGCTTTAGTATATTTGTCTCTCTCTGTAGCTAGCAAGTGGTAGAGCTGATATCTTAACACAGCAATATGGATATTCTGTGTCTATTTTTTATTATTAGGATGTACTGTTGGCCTTCAGTGGAAATAAGATGACTCTCAAGTGTTTTTCCACTAGCACTTGCAATAATTATAGACCCAGAGGTTGGAACCTATTAGAAACTGGCTAAAGGATCTTCCATCTGACAAGTAACATGACCCACATGCTCCTTCTGTAAATTTCTGACAGATTGAGCTTTCTTGCATTGTCATTCTCTGGGGACTTGACACCTTTACCTGACTATCCATAAGTGTACCTTTTGTTCAAACCAAAGTCTCCTCCTGGCTTTGGATGGCCTGTCTTTTCTAAGCTTGGGACAAACAATTCAAAATCTCAAAATCAAGACCTTGCAGACCATTAAAAGAGAAGGTGACATAGAATCATTCAGGGGACCTCTATATCATCTTTGAGGCCACAAGTGGAAAATTTGTTTTTAACAAATATTCTTATCTTTTGCAGACAATGTAAACTTCATAGGGAAGAATATCAGACTCCTGATGACAAATAGAGAGTTAGTATCTAGGTCACAGTATCGTGACTTGTTGTGGAAATGGCAGGGGTAGGTTTAATTCCTGGGAGAGAATCAACTCTTAA
The DNA here is from genome assembly GCA_028534135.1 of Potos flavus. Taxonomy (NCBI): domain Eukaryota; kingdom Metazoa; phylum Chordata; class Mammalia; order Carnivora; family Procyonidae; genus Potos; species Potos flavus. The sequence continues at coordinate 103,550,533 of CM052898.1, forward strand.
ATCTGAGATTGGGTCTTTGCCTTTAGTCTCTGTAATACAGTTAGACTAACAACTTCAAGTGTTACCATCTAACTAATGACAAATAGATTATCACAAGATTTACAGTCTTGATTACTTCTTTAGCTAAATAAAAATCAAATTGATCAGACTAGCTGGTTGATCAGTTAACCTTCTGCAAGGAGCACTTTACAAAAAAAAAAAAAAATCTATGTTTAAATTAACTTCTCTAAGGTTCATCCTGTGGTGCTAGTGTCTTGAGCCGGAAAAGTCAAGTGTCCTTTTTATTTACCTAAAAGCAGACTATAAAAAGTAAATAAATTTTAAGTTTGTTTAAGCAGATAAGTAAGTCACAATGCTAAGTGGTTAGCCATGTAGAAAAATGTTAAGTTATCTAGGCAGGAATGATATCCTACTCTATCCAATCTCCATAACAGTATCTAGAGTAAGCACAATAAAAATGTGTTGAACTGAAGTGTTAGAGCAGCAGTCCAACAACATTTTTTACAAGAAAAGACTGCTGCAAAAATCTGTAGTCTTATTTTCACAGAGGTCACATCGCCAACAGTATTATCTGATGCCCAAAATTTCACTTTCACATAACTCTAATGCACAAAAGAACGAAAGGATAAGTTATATGGATATATACTTATGTGTGTGGGGGGGTATCTTATACTCTATAAGCCATCAAACATGAGATCAACATGCTATTGTGCATTTCTACAATTTTCATCATTTTTCCTTCAGCTGCTGATATTAAGAAATCTGGAAATGCTGTATGATCTCTGGAAATTTGTAGCATAAGAAAGAAGCAAAATAATCCATGGGCACATTTACAGAATCATGCCACATGTAAAGAAATTGACTAATTTAGTAGTTTTCCATGGAGGAAGTGGAGTATTTCTGACCCTTCCTTAATTAGCAAGTGCCTTCCAGCAGGGTGTCTCAACCAATTGATATTTTGGAGCACATAATTCTTAATTTAGAAGGTCTGCACTGTTCATTGCAGGATGTTTAGCAACATTCCTGGCCTCTATCCACTAGATGCCAATGGCATTCCTCCCTTTAGAATTGAGACAACAAAAAAAGGTCTCCAGATAATTTCAAAAATCCTCTAGAGGCAAAATCGCTGGTTAAGAACCACTTAGCTAAAAAAAAAAAAAAAAAAAAAGGAAAAGAAAAAAGAAAAAGAACCACTTAGCTGTACAAAGTAGTTTCTTCATAATCTGCCTGTGGAACCTGGGTATACAGCTGATAATGCAGAGCTACCTGGGACTCTCCATTGCTCCTCATGCTACAAGTTTTCAAAAAAAAATTTTTTTTGTAGAATAGGAATTCATCATCATATCTACCTAGAAATCTGAGCCATAGGTTGTTCTGTTCCCATAGCCTGCTCATTCCCAACCTGGCTCAGACACATTCTATTCGAACAGAAGAATCTGCTATTTTTCCCAACCCTAGAAGAAGCCATTAGTCCTTTTTTTTTTTTTTTTTTTTTAAGAAGCCATTAGTCTTGTCAGCAGATAATTTTCTAGAAATTACAATTAAGGCTGCAGAGTTTTTATCCCTAATTGTTAATTCTTTGTGGGAAGGTCAAAAGGAATTCTTTAGAATGTACACGAACATCTCTGAATACTCTTTTTGGGCCACAAGAGGTACTAACTGCGAGGTTGTTCTCAGAAGATGGATTTGTAAAAATACATAGTGTGAATGAATGTGCTCTTGTTGTCTGACTATACATCCATATCACAGGAGGTTGCTCTGGGAACTCTGACTCTGCGATTTTCATGCAGTGAGTTCATTGGAAAGTGCTCTGGGATCAACTATGAGGGAAAAAGCAGGAGAAGAAGTTCTGGGGCTGGCATGACCTTACAGAATCATCCTGTCTTAAAACAAGGGAGTTCTCTTTCATGTACCCCTATAAACCAATCATTGAACACACTGCCCTTAAAAGGAGACATGGATTGAGTCAAGGCAGATCTTCTCAGTTGAAAACAATTGCTAGAAAGGGGTTGAATTGAAAGCTGGTTGCCATCAGCACTCCTGACAGGTAGCTGAGGATTCAGTCCTCACTGGGCATCCACTAAAACTCACCTATTAAGGGGCGCCTGGGTAGCCCAGTGGGTTAAAGCCTCTGCCTTCGGCTCAGGTCATGATCTCAGGGTCCTGGGATCAAGCCCCAAATCTGGCTCTCTGCTCAGCAGGGAGCCTGCTTCCCCCTCTCTCTCTGCCTGTCTCTCTGCCTATTTGTGATCTCTCTCTCTGTCAAATAAATAAATAAAATCCTAAAAAAAAAAAAAAAAACTCACCAATTAATAGATAGAGAAAATGCTACATATATATTTCCATAAATTTGTGGAAGCACTGAGATGCTCTTCTAAGTTAATTACTGGCTCAGCAGTTGGTCTGGGAGATTTATTGAAGTTTGAATATTTTGGAAAAGGATAGTTTTCGGGACACTTGGAATTATTGTTTCCTTTCTTCTACTCCTTTATCAATACTTGGAAATGAATCTAGGGTTCCTGGAGTTTCTCTGAAATTCAGAGAAAAAGGCTGGAACAATCATCAAAAGTATGTAAGATCTATCATCAAAGAAAAACAACAGTCTTCTCATTACAGATTATAGCCGTGGTCTCAGAAGTGCACATGAATGACAGAGAATTGGTCATTCACAGAAAATTAAATCAGACAGAAAAAAAAAAAGAAAATTAAATCAGATTTTCCCAAAAGACATAATAATTACATAAATGTTTTTTCTTCCTGTAGTGAAAATGACATCACATAAAAACAAAAATGAAAACCAAAAATATATTTTAAAAAAATCAAAATTATTGGTTACAACTTAACTTTTTTCTGTCAGCACATGAATTCAAAATAAGCATATGCAATGTTTCACACAAGATGAGCATTAACTATGTCTTTTTCATTTGCAGTGTCTGATTTTTTAGAATGGGTTTTCCAGGAGTTTAGAGACTCAATAAAAATCCCAAACAACAACACACCTATCTTTTAAAAACTTTTATTTTTTTAATTTTTAGCAGCTTTATTAAGATATTTTTCACATATAAAAAGTGCATATATTTAAGGTGTACAACATAATGTTATAATATATGCATGTATTGTAAAAAGATCACTACAATTAAGCTAATTAATATACCCATCATTTCTACATAGTTACCATTGTGTGCAAGCGTGTGTGGTAAAAAGATCAATTTAAGCTCTATCCTCTGCAAATTTCAAGTATACAATACATTATTGCTAACTATTGTCGCAAAAATATAGAATGCTTCATGAATGTGTGTGTCAACACTAAGCAGGGGTCATGCTAATCTCTGAATTGTATCGATTTTAGCATACATGCTGCCAAAGTGAGCACAAAAAATGTTAGTTTTAAAAAGCACTTAATCTTCATTATCTGATTAAAATAATTTATGCTTGGGACACCTGGATGGTTCAGTAGGTTAAGTGTCTGCCTTAGGCTCAGGTCATGATCCCAGGGTCCTGGGATCCAGTCCCGACATCAGGCCCCTTGCTCAGCAGGGAGCCTACTTCTCCCTCTGCCTGCCATTCCCTCTGCTTGTGCTCTCTCTCTTTCTCTCTCTGACAAATAAATAAATAAAATCTTTAAAAAAATTTATGCTTACCATTTTAACTTGTTTCTCTGATTATAATCATTTTGAATATCATAACCTCTCCATTTTTTAATTCTAAAATACGTCATCTCTTTAAGATAACATTTCTTTTCCTGAGTCCTGGCTTTGCTGATAATGAATTACAAGTGCTATCACACATGAAAGAAAGGAAATCAAGAATAAGAATACAGATATGACAATGGGAAGCACCAATGAAAATCCTAGTTGTTTAAACCTACCATTCTCCAACTCTACTATGAACTCTGGGAAGAATAATATATAATATTAGCATTTAGCATACTTCTTATTCCCTTTATCTATCTATCTATCTATCTATCTATCTATCTATCTATCTATCATCTATCTATCTATCTATCCACCTACCTACCTATCTATTCTCAAAACTCCTATATGAGAAGATACATTTAACAGCACATATATTATATTATCTCTAAATTAAAATTGTGGAGAACAATAATCAGAAATAGAAATAGAAATAAAAGTATGTCTTTCCTGCATTATTTTTCTGCTGAGCAAAATGATGCAATGTATTGAGGAAGAAGAGATATACTTGAGTATATCTTGTTTGAGATATATACTCAAAAGTATGAGAGCAGGACTGATACATATATAAATCATTCTAAATTTTCTTTCAAGTGTACAAGTGGACCCTTGACTGTAGACCAGAGCAGGGTGCTATAAACTAGGAGATCCTTTGCTCTTGAGCTTCCCCAAGCTATCTACTTAAACACTGGAGAGGATTAATTTAAGTAAATAAAGATTTTATTAATATGTCTTCAGCTGGCTTAACACTGAAAGCATATATGTTTGTTTCTTCCCAATCTGAGGGTGATCTGGCTTCACATCTCTAACTGGGAACACCCTCCCCCACCTGCTTTAGTAGTCTTCAGTGCAGTACATTGTCTTTTTACAATTCTTTTTCATGATCCACCATTTTGAAATTAAGTATTGACCACGTGGGGCACCTGGGTGGCTCAGTGGGTTAAAGCCTCTGCCTTCGGCTCAAGTCATGATCCCAGGGTCCTGGGATGAAGCCCCGCATCGGGCTCTCTGCTCAGGGGGCTCTCTGCTCAGCAGGGAGCCTGTTTCCCCCTCTCTCTCTCTGCCTGCCTCTCTGCCTACTTGTGATCTCTCTCCCTCTGTCAAATAAATAAATAAAATCTTTAAAAAAAAAGTATTGACCATATGACTTATTGTAGTCAACATAAGGAAAAGTAACATGCGTCTCCTCCAGTAGAAATTTTGAAATCTAGGTGAATAGCTTACGATATACTCTTTCCCATGTCAGGATACCAGCAATTTTCCAAATAGTAGGAAGAGAGGAAGCAGAATGCCCTGACAGATGTAGAGTATGAGCAACACTTAAACCTTTGTTATTTTAATACACTAAAATTTGGGAAGGGGTATTTGTAACCACAGCCTAATCTAGCTTATATTGTTTCATTTTATAAATAATAATTTCCCCACGTTTCATCAAAGTAAGTGTATACTGAACAGTGACAAGAGTTTAACAACTTAATGCAGAGGGGGTCAGATTTCAAGGGTGTAAGGGATGGGGAAGAGAGAATACAGTGTATCCCAGGGCCTACTGATTTTCCTTTACTGTACCACACAAGAGGCAAACTCTTACTAGTTTTATGTACGGGGGAGGATTGGCAGAGTTTACTGACTTTAAATCCTTAGAAACTTCCTCTAGTATTCCACCCAGCATGAACATCTCTCCTATATAAATAATCTAAGCTTGTGGTTATTGAAAGCTCTAGCAAACAGACCCCAAGGCCACCCAAAGGATTCTCACTTCTGTGTTCACACTTTTATGTAATCTCCTGTTGAATGGGCAAGGAACTTGTGACCATCTTCTAACCAACAGAATGTGACAAAGGGGAAAGGATATCATTCTATTAATATTAGTTTATGTAATATAAGACTCCATTTTAGCAAACTGGTGTTAGATACTCTCCTTATAGGGTTGAAGTAAACAGCCAAGTTGAAGAAGTCCATGTAACAAGGAACTGTGTGCAGCCTCTAGAAGCTGAAGCCAGACTCCAGCTGACGGCCAAGAAGGGGCTAGGGTCTTCGGTCATATTAATTGCAACTGAATAAATTTTGCCAAAAACTCAAATGAGATTAGAAGTAGATTCCTCCCCAGTCAAGTCTCCAGACATTAATGCAATCTGGTCAACACCATGTTGGCAGCCTTGTGAGACTAAATGGAGATTACAGTGAACTGTGCCTGGACTCTTAATCCACAAGAAATATGAGGTAAGTAAACCTATACTGTTATAAACTATTAAGTTCATGGTAATTTGTCATACACACATACATGCACACGCACACACGCATCAACTAATATAGGATCATTCTCGAGTCTATGGCATAGCATGTCTATGGCTTATCTCATTTGTCCATTTCTGTTGCTTCCTTACCATGAAAGGTTAAATTCTTTTCTCAAATTGTTATAATCCGCCCCAGAGGTGGGGGCCGCAGATGGCTGGCCATGGAAAATGGAGGAAATTCCAAGTGGCCAATGACTTCCTTTCCTCCAAAATGCCTATAATTAAAAACATTCAAATGAGAATTTAAAAAATTAATCGATGTGCTTCCAATTAACATAAATGTTATTTCGTGTGCAAAAGTATCTGTGATTCTTCTGTTAGATTAACACATTTTCTTCTTTCCCTAGCCCGAAGTTATAGTGATAAATAGGAGGTGAGTGAGAGATGAGTTGCTATAATGAAAATGAGTATACAGGTAAATCCAAGTACTTGAGGATCCCAAGGGAATTAAATAGGGTATAAATATAATATCCTATTTTAGAAGAGGCATAACAAGTATAGAAATTATAGACAGTGATCATACCGATTATGCCATGGGAAAGGACCTCTCTACATTTAAAATCACAGAGGAAGAATATAATAAGGAATGGTGCATTAGGTAACTTCACGAGGGAGTTCAATTCACAATTCAACAAATAATTATTTAATCGACTACTAGGTGCCAGCCACTGTGAGTTTCTTGTTATTGGTGGTAACAGAAGCAGAAGCAAAAATACGTTAGGGAACATGTAAGGTTCTTCCCACACGTTGTTTCTAAATTTTTTTCAGGGTAAAATAAATCTATTTACATATGTGCTAATATTGACCAATAATCCATACTATTAATTCCAACCAGTGGCTCTCATTGCTGGTTGAACATTAGAATCTTCTAGGGAGCTTTTGAAAACTGCCGTTCCAGAATGTCATCCAGGCCAATTCAATCAGAAATCTGGGACTGCATCCTCAGAAGTGATACTTTTTAAATCTCCCCAGAGGGTGATAAGGTGCAGTCAGGATTGAGAAATCCTGCTTTAAACGATTAATAGAGGCTGCTATACAGGGATTTACTTTATATTTATAGATTTTGCCAGTATGTTTTCATATTGTTTATTAATTACCCTAAGTACATGTACTTCCTGATGAAAA
>CM052898.1:103558143-103632644 GCA_028534135.1 Potos flavus
AATGAACCCTGTTCACATACACACAAAGAGTTGAAGTTAAGATCCTGATGCTTTCCAGGTCCATTCTAAGGTCCAGATGGCTTTCTGCCCTTGTTTCTGCATAATAAATTCTCCAATTTGCTGGCTCAAATACATTTCTGTTACTTGAAGGGAATGGCCATAACACATTCCTTCAGTTTCCTAATATGTTAAGCAGCAAAAATGTTGTCTTATTACTTTGCAGGGTTATGAAATGAAATAAGATAATCAGTCCTTAGTGCAGTTAGAAGATGCTCAGTAAACATCAGCCATTACTTTTTACTTAGCATCTCCTCTTGCAAGTTAATCAGGTAAAATCAGAATTTAGCTCAAACATTTAAACCCAGAAGGGATCCTCGAGTTACGAATCTGAAGCTGGAATAATCTCTGAATCATGTGGCATTACTAGAAACTAACCAAATTAAGTTTCTTTAAATATTATTCCATAATGCAAATCTTATTCTCATTTAAGGAAAACTTCTGTCGAGTAAGTATATCCTACTTATGAAAGGATTTCCATATTTAACTGCTTAATTTTTATCAAACATTGTTATCAGGGGATCATATTTCACTAGAATTCAATTCAGGTTTTAATGAACACAGACATGAACTATGTCTTAACTGTTCAATACAGTTGATGACCTTTTACTAAATAAGCCAAGCATTTGCACTTATAACATAATTCTCATGAAATCTATTTTTTGGAAAGAAAATTATGACTTAAATAGTTTCTATTATTTAAAGTTTACATCTCTAGGGGTGCCTGAGTGGCTCAGTCGGTTAAGCGTCTGCCTTCAGCTCAGGTCATGTTCTCAGGGTCCTGTGATCAAGCCCCACATTGAGCTCCCACTCAGCGAGGAGCCTGCATCTCCCTCTCCCTCTGCCTTCTGCTCCCCTACTTGTGCCCTCAATCACTCTGTCAAATAAATAAATAAAATCTCTTTAAAAAATAAAATAAAAATAAAAATTGCATTTCCAAGGTTATCAGGACATAAAATATATAAAAAAATAATCAAGCTGAATACAGCATTTGTGTATTTTACAGGATAACATATATATTAAAAAGTGAAAATAAAAATAAAATAAAACATTTATTTAAAAGGAGCATATTTCATACTTTTTTGCATATGTAATGTTGTTATTTTTGAATATACAATAATATTATTGTGTCCTAAAATTTTACCAGTTATTCCGAGATAGAAAATTGATCATCTCAACATCGAGATGTTGGTTATAGCATACCAAATAAATACAATTATTAGCAACTCTTGTTTAAAAATTAAATTCTAACCTATAGAAATCACTTTTTTTTTTAAATTTGCCTACCTAGGCACTAAGGAAGAATCTAGGCAATTAACCATTACTGAAAAAAACTAAGGGCACAAAGAATGCATAAAATTTTTACACAGTCCCATGATTTATATGATTAATGTTTTGGCAATTATTATTATCAGGAGGCATTTCCAACAACTACAAAGAAAAAGTGATCTTATATCTTTTAGTATCATATAGACTTATAACCTTGACTCAAAATAACAATTGATACCAATTACAGTATCATCAATTTGATTGGTGAATCAGGTCAAGAGTGGTTGGAGGAAAGAGCTTTATCGGAAATGGTTTAGAATAAATTGGTACATTTAAAGAAAGGTTTTATAAACTTGTGTCAACCTAAGACACACTAGCATTTGATTCTGAAAATTTAGAATCCTAGCCCAAACTTCTAATCTACTAAGTGACTTTTCCATCAGAACAGTTTTGGTATCAATAACTTTGATACCAAATGGTTCTTAATTCTTACATAAAATATTAGCATAGTTTTTTTAAGTTTTTATTTAAATTCCAGTTGGTTAACATACAATATAGTATTAGTTTCAGGTGTATTGTGGAGTGATTCAACACTTCCATACAACACCTGGTACTCATCACAAGTGTAAAATACAAACACAGTTTTTAAAGAAAAAAATATAAAATGTGAAGATATTCACTAAAGTGCTAACAATGATGATCTTTTGAATAGCTTAAGTATGGGTGATTTTATTTTCTTCTTTAACTTTATACTTTGCAATATATTTTCATGTATAAATGAATATATTTTTCAAAATAAACATAAAATAAAATGAATAGCTAGGATAATGGTACTCTGGTTTAAAATCAGAAAAAATTGCTAAGGAGTAATAATACTAAAACCCAATAATTTGTTCATAGCAAACTTTTTTTCATGCTCAATATATAATACTAAATAATTCCACCCAAAAGCCCTGTTTATTCAGTTTTTATGTAGATAATCCAGATGGACCAATTGTTATTCCTTCATTTATTCTCCAAATATTGTTGGCAAGCTGACTGCATACATAGCACTCTATTATAATAATCTTTTCTGCAATAATCTTTTCCATATTTTCAACAATAGTGTCATGTTACACAAGAGTGTGACTATCCATAGTAGACTAAAATAAAAAGTAGAAATCACAGTAAAATACCAATACTTGCATCTTATTTATTTATGCTTTTCTTACTTAGAGGAGATCAAAATATTTATTATTACATTGCCTTTCAGTATCTTGTTGATTAAAATCATAGATTCCAGGGCCAGAATGCCTAAGTCTGAATCCAGTTCTGCCACTAGCTGGTAATGTGAACTTGGACAGTTTACTTTGTCTTTCTGTATGCCTCCAATTAATCATCTCTCCAAAATGGTATAATATTAATACTTGCTTCATGGAGTTGTTATGAGGATTAAAAGACAGTGTAGATCACTAAATGTAGTGATTTTACATTTTACTAAATGTAAAACATTTAATAGAGTAGGTGGTATATATTAAGCTCTTTTTATTATTCTCACCTTCCACAAGACTGAGTGCTGCCCGAAATAATAGCAATAGTGATCATATAAATTATAAGGAAAACAATGTTGAAAATTGTAATTTTCGGTCGTAGAATTCCAATCTAACTACTTGAGTATATCTACATCTAAATCTAAATATACATATAAAGCATAATTCTACCCCCCCTCACTGTGCATGTGCATAGAATCACTAAAGCTCATTGGCCTGAATTTTCAACTTTACACTGAATAATTAATAGCTCATTAGGATATCCTTCAAGCTGCAGAACTGAAGAGAGTTCCACTTGGGAAACCATTATTTTAATAATGAAATTAATTACGCATGTGAAAACCTGCTCATAGTCACTGACAGTTTTATTCCAAGGAAAAGAGAAAAAATTGGCTCATACCATATCACTGGTTAATGCTAGGTAAGGACAGAGAACATGAACCTAGAGAACATGCTGCCTTTTTATGTAGCATTACATAACACTGTTTGGAAAACAGGAATAAGCATTTTGAGCTCCATACAAATGTTTACACCTCCTCAAAGAAACTGGTATGAACATTTTCCTTTCATTGACTACTCATGAGCAACTCAATTCCATATGTCCATAACAGAGCTTATTGTATTATCCCAATGCTTGTGCAGACAACCATTTACCTAAAGTAGAAACCTGAAAGTAGTTCTTGAGGCATCGCTCTCAAGCTTCATCCTACCCATTAAATCCATTTAATCATTCACAAAGTCGAAAGGTTTTAATATTCCATGTATTTCTTTTTTCTTTTTTTAAAATGCTTTTATTTAAATTCAATTTAGGTAACAAATACTATATAATTAGTTTCAGGGATAGAATTTCATGATTCATCAGTTGCATATAATACCCAGTGCTCATTACATCGAATGTCCTCCTTAACCCATCATCCAATTACCCCATCCCCCCACCCACCTCCCCTCCAACAACCCTGTTTTTTTCCTAGAGTTAAGAGTTTCTTATGGTTTGCCTCCCTCTCTGTTTTCATCTTATTTTTATTTTCCTTCCCTCCCCCATGTTCATCTGTTTTGTTTCTTAAATTTCACATATGAGTGAAATGATACCGTATTTGTCTTTCTCTGACTGACTTATTTCACTTAGCATACCCTCTAGTTCCTTCCACATTGTTGCAAATGACATTTCATTCTTTGTGTGTCTGTGTGTATGTGCGCACGCTTGCACATGCATGCGCGTGCACACACACGTGCACACGTGTACATCACAACTTCTTTATCCATTCATCTGTAGATGGACATCTGGGCTCTTTCCATATATGGCTATTGTGGACATCGCTGCTATAAACACTGGGGTGCATGCATGTCTTAAATCCATCCTCCCATAACCCTTACCTTACCCATCTCTCTCCTGGTTTAGATACTGTGTTTCTCCCTGAAAGTTTAAACAACCCTCTGATTGACTGCTCGGACTCCAGCCTTGTCTCTTTCAAATCAGCCATCTATGCATTTGCCAGAGAGATCTACTGAAAATGCAAATCTCTCATTTAAAACCCTTCAGTGTTTTCCTTTGGCTATAGTACACTGGCCAACTTCCTTAGTGCAGCAAATTAACTTTGCACTATTTCATCTTCTTTCTTCACAGACAGAAAACTCAGTTATATCTAGTGTTGCCTTCAGTGAATCTGCTTTTTCCATACCTTTACTTTCTGTCTGTATTCAGCTCTATGCTCTCCTCCTCCAACTCAATTACATAGCAATTTTATCTGGTTCAATTATATCTCAGGTAAAAATACTGAGTTGCACTTATTAAACTGCATTGTTATTATCTATCTGTCCATAGCTCTTATAAAAGCTCTTATAAAAGGAATTATATATTGCATAAGAGGGAGAACATTCAAGTTAAACAAGCCTTTGTCATATTTTGATCATTTATATACTACTTTGGTAATAACAGGCATGTATTTAAGCTCCCTGTAATTTTTGCATACAATTTTTGTATTAGTAAAATAAGAAATTGTGAGGTGTAAGTGAATATAAGATTGCTTGTTATTTTTTTTAAATATCTCAATATGTGCATAGTATTTAACTGATCAGAAATATACTCTTACCCCCAGGGGGGTAAATTAGTATTTGAAAGATTCTAATCAGACATCCACATCTACATGAAGCTACTCCAGTGGCTTCAATTATCTTTATTTCTGTTAAATATCAAAGAGTTCATTAACTGGCATTATAAACATTTAATGATTTTTTCATTGTTAAATGAGATATTCAAGATCTGTATATTGGCTAGAAATATTATACAGAGTAGATAAAAGAATCTAGAGCAACCAACAGATTATACCCTTTAGAAGTGTACCTGAAATTTAGGATCCTGATCATACCTGTACTCAAAGCTGACAAGAAAGCTTGTCCACATTTCTGCTAGAATACTGTTGCATGTGTCAGAAAAAGCACTCTGTGTAATGTGCATGTGGGAGCACAACAAGGACAGAAAGCTAGTTCTTTGTGGAGCTTAGAGAATGGGATGAAGATTGTTACTGAGCCTGCTTGCTAAGGTTTTTATGTGGGCAAACTCTTATATGACTTGCATTCAATTGAAATACACTTCCTAGTAGCAAGGTCATGGGTAAATAGATGCAAAGTTTTGCCTGTTGTTAACATGTGGAGGCTACTGATACCTACATAAAGCCATATAAATGTGAGCACAGCCTTTTCTTAGATAATTATACGACAATAACATTGTGCAAAATGATAACCATTAAACTTAGCATATGTAGATACAATGTTTAAATACATAACTGTGTTTACTTCATCTTTATATCCTGGCAGCCCATGGTTTTCCAATGTTGGCATTATTGACATTTTGTGCCCCAAGATTATTTGGGGCACAGTGCTACCCCGTGCATTGTAAGATGTTTAACAGCATCCTTGACCTCTACTTATTTGAGGACAGGAGCACTCTCCATATGTGGCAACCAAAAAGGCCATCAAAGGTTGCTAAGTGTCCCTGAATGGGACAAAATCACCTTTGGGTGGTAACCACTGCTGTTATCTAATGCAGTGCCAGGCATATACCACAAGTTTAAAGACAATTTTGATTGGAACATTTTTGACTGGAAGTTTCAAGAGTTGCATAGATCACATGAAGCTAAATTACTGGTTTTAATCCTCAAGTATCCTAATGAATTTTGTTCTTTTCCTGCAACTTTTACCATTACTTCAAAATTTTATGTCATTGATTATTGAGATTATCCTAAATTTAGAATTAATATGCTCCAGAAGAAGAAGAGTATATTTTTCATGCCTTGAATCCATGGATGGGAAGGACAAAGGGAAGTAGGCAGAGACAAAGCATGAATTTTCCTCATCTCCCACCCTCTGTATGGATAGGGATTACTTCTGAACTGAACCTCTATTTCAAAATGATTAGAATTACTAAAAAAAACTGTATTAAACCTGATGGGAAATATATTTTATTATGTATGACTAGCACCAATAATTGATGTTATCATTTTTTACATGAAATAAAATGTAAAACAATTACTTACAATTTTAAGGCCATTAAATTTCATTTTCTGGTGAGAAAACTCATTCTCATTCACCCACCAACTGACAAATGCCAGATTGGTAAAGTCAAGGTGCACACTAGATCCTGACAACACCTAAAAGACAAGAGATTAATATGTAACTGATGTCATAAACCTGTAGCCAAAAGAAAAAATTACATTAATAATACATTTTCCAGGCTTAGAATTGGAAAATGGTTACCCTATTTATTAAATATTTCCCAATGGGAAATGCTTAGAGTGGCTTAATGCTTGGTAAGATTTTTTATTTCTAATTAGAGTTTAAAATTTCATAAGATTATTAACAATTAACATCAACATAAAACACACACCATACTATATTTCACATAATAAGAATATAATCTCTAATTCTCAGAATTTAATATAATTCATATTAAATTAAATATTCATATTAAATTCATAGTCAAATTCATACTATAAAGATGGACAGTTTTGAATACTACAACTTTCATTTGTGGATTTAAAAAATATAGCTCTTGAGTAATGAAATAAATTGCATGCATGAACTAACTCCAAAACTATGCAGTTCTGGTATTACCAATCATTTGCCTTGCCTCCATTACTAGCGCTCCAGTTATGAAATTATAATGCAGTTTTAAAGAAAAAATGTAAACTTCGTAATATTTGGCTATTTGGTCTGCCTATTATTTCTTTTCATATACAAAGTTTTAGAAGCATCTATGTATTTGGAAAATTTCATTGAACATTTTGTGCCAAACATTGCACTAAAATATGGTAAACAGTTGAGCCAGAGTATCAGAAATCGTTTTTGGTTACAAATCAGAAAATGGGAATTCCAGTCCTTAAACTTGTTAGCATAATATTACTTTTCATTATACTGTTATTGGAAAATAGTTATTAAGTACCTTCCATGTGTTAAACCTGTCCTTTTTACTCAATGCATTATGCATGTTGAATCATTTATATCCTCATAACTACCTTGCAAGAAATGTATGACCTCTATTTTAAAATGAGAAATTTGAGCTTCCTTGAACTTCTTTTTTCAACTTATAAAATGAGAATAATGATTTCTATTAGTAGTTATTACTAGGGTTGTGGGAATCACATTCACTCATGGGCAAGAGTGACCCACACAAACCTCAAATGATATTGTTACAATGAAGGACATCAAAATAGTCCCTTTGAGCACAATAAACCTTTTAAGATTCGATTCTTAATTCTTTCTGGGAACTAGAAAGCATGCCCCCACATATATCTCAGAGCCTCTGATACATCAACTTGTCCTTCAATGGCCAAGGGACTGTTTTAGTTAAGTGCCTCGTGCCTCTCAGCCCAACAAGGTGCTCTAAGAGTTTTGACAGTGTGCTCTGCTAAACTGTTGTTGGGAAGAAGTAATGCGACCAAGCCCCCACATGGCCGACTGTGTTCAACACCAGGGAGAACCCTGGACTCAGAAACAGGTCTTTTTAGTTTCTTTTTGAGACTGGAATTTGAGAAGGGAAAACAAACTGAGGTTAGTTCAGAGTAACAATTACTTTCAGAAAAATAATATATTCCATTGTTAAGTAATTTCTGTTCCTTGGGGGAAAAGGGACAGTAAAAAAGGGGGGGCTAGGTCTCAAGAAGAGGAACCAACTAACCTGGCAAATTATTGGTCTCTATAAATAATTTCCAAAGAATCTACAGAGATCTGTGGGCACTCTGATTGGATAGAAAGAGAAAGTCTGTGGAGAAAAATATAGTGCAGGAAATGAGGGCTGAACTTTCCAGAACAAGGGATCAGCAGAAAAATTACTATAATTTTCCCAGCAACATCATACCTGCCTTTCCTATTTTCTCTTCTGATACATTTAGGACAGATTCATTGCAATTTTGACAACAACTCTCCACCCGGCAGCTGTTTAGCAGACTGATTCTCAGGTTCTGAGATATATGATTGAGGTAAGTGAAATGGGACCGTCTTAACCTCTCAATTTAATCTCCCTCTCTCATAAATTAAGTAACATAGTGGTTGGTTCAAAACTAGGTTTTTACTGGTTAGCTCTTCAATAATTGGTGTAATGCCATCAGACTCATTAATTCACACTTTTTGTGCCATTCCTTCATCATAGAGTTCATATGCTCCTCCATTTCTGTATTTTTCTTTCTATAAAAATAGAAGGATCTTTAACAAAAGAAAAGGGAGAACGTACAAAAAACAATTATATTTTCAAAGGAGGAACTTTAATTGTATCTTTCATCATTTCCAGAATTCTGACATATTTTGGAACATAGTTGTGAAAATCTTGAGCAAATTCAGGAAGGCCTTTGAATTTAACTTCATCATAACTCAAGTATTTCATGCCTATCATGCCAATATCAGTGAACTGAGCATACTGAAAGGCAATTGTGCAAATCAATAATCAATTTAAGGTTTTTGGACAGTGTCCTCAAGAAGTGACAAGGGGAGATTCAGGAGCGTTGCCCCAATGCCAAGGTTGTGCTGGTTGACTGTAAATTGGACTTGTGCAGGGACCTGGCTACACTGAAGGAGCTGTCCAAGCAGAGGCTTATCCCTGTTATACATGAGCAGGGCACTGTGCTGGCAAGCAAGTAGGGTTTGTGTCCTTCGTGGAATACTCCTCCCAGGCCCCTGAGCTCAGCATCAGGGATGTCTTCCATGTGGCCACAGTGGCCTCCCTTGGCCATGATCATAGGCAGATGCAGATGCGTGACTCACACTGTGGACTGAAGAGATCTGCTCAGCTGGCAGGCCGGCCAGACCAGGAACCTGGACCAAGAGTGAGAATCACAAGGATGGAGCCAAGGGCTGGCTTCATCTGTTTTCATTTATTCTAACTTCCAGGTAACAGGCACTAAATTAAAAAGCAAATTGAGAAGACCCTCCCCCTTTAACGACAGTCCTAGTTCCCTCAATCCCTTCCCCCAACTGTACTCAAATAAAGCCCATATCCATATTTTTATGATTTTTGAGATTTAAAATATTTAACATCCATTATGCATGTCACAGTTTTGGATTCATGAAAAACATATACATTTCTTTGAAACGACTTTTCATGTAAATCAATCAGAGCATCAACATATCCTTTAAAAGTTTTCAAAACTTTAATGATATTACCATATATTTTGCTTCACAAGACAGCATGAATATTCTTTCAGAGGGTTCAAGTAATTGTAGCTGAACTAGAAAACCGTGTTGTGAGGTCTGGCATTTTCACATAAGAAATTACACATAAACACAAAACACTGCATTTTTGCCAAATTATAATGACTTTTCTTTATGTTAATTCTCATGAAAAAACAAGGCAATAAATATACTGAAAAAATATTGACTTTCTATCTACTATTCAAATCTATCAAGTGAAATCATTTTATGTACAAATATAATATATATGTAATATATATTATATATATTATATTACTTATATATATATATACTTATATATTTAAATAATTTATATACATATGAAGAAATAATGTTGATACTGTTCATTTGGGAAATTAAATGTTTGGTAAAACATTGAGTCACTGAACTAACAAAAGAAATGCCTGCTTCCCAATTTCTAGCCACCATCTTTTTCACATCATCTGTAGTTAAATAATTTCAGTGGCTCAAGTGTAGTTCAAACACCTAGTATTAAGGTGTCAGTGGTAGTCCAATCAGCTTAAACAAATAAAAACAGAGGTAAGAAATAAGGAATTGGTTTGATGAAATTTAATAAGTATCAAAATTCTCCTGAATTGTGAAAAATAAAGCTTCTGTGTTTACTCAGAGCTATAAATGTCTTACCTTAAAACTTTATAAAGTTTGACAAACTTGACTTGTTATCTTAGCTTATCATTATATATTTTAATTGATATACATAAAGCAGTAAGAATTAGATAAAGTGATATATATCGAGCATAAGAAGAATGTGTGATGGCCATATAAATTATGATTATTCTGTAAGGAAAACAGAATTTTTGAAAATACAAATATTCAAATATAGCATTTTTAATTGAACATTTGAAAATGGTAAAATTCTAGCACTAACTACTTAATTTATCCTTTTTCTCTACATCTACTCAAATTCATGATATTCCATCAGGTAATATATAAAAGCAACTAAATTGTTTCAAAAAGTCATTTTAATAAGGCAATTCTTTTTCTATTTCAATTCTGAATGTGTTCTACTATAATTGTAAGAGTTCCATATTTGTCTATACTTACCCTAAAACTTGTTCCCCAAGTGATTTAAGACAGTTTTAAAATAAATAATGTAAGACAAAATAAAGGCAAAAATGCTCATCAAGAAAAACCAAATGGAGAGAAATTTCTGAAAGAATATCTGCCAGTATAATGAGCATGTAATACCTGATACATTATATTCAATAAATGCTATAACTTCTAAATTATAATAGCAGTTATTTTTTCCATTGCTGTTAATATTGTGTCAGATATGGAAGATGTCTTATATTTGCAAAACAATGTCAGAATGACTCAGTTTTAGGACTTAAAAAAACCCTATGTGGTATAAAAAGCAAAAGTTATCATCCAGTGCTAATATTGACATTAGCAACCAGTGACTTTTTGACATGGTCAAAAGAACTACAAATAATGTTAAGTGATATGCTCAAAATCACTTGCCTTTGAAATAGCAGAAAAAGTTTTGGAACAAATGATACCTACACTATTACTTATAATAGAAGACAATTGGAATTGTATGCAGTCACCCATAATGATGCTTAGAGGGACCAAATAATTTCATGGGGAAATTCTTAAATCAACTTATTAAGTGGAAAAAAATCATGTTGAAAAATGCAAGATGTGTCATTATTACTAAGTGTAATAAACTGGAGGAAAAAGATGTGAAATACAACAAAATTTTTACAAAACCAAACAATGCCTTCAAAATGTATCTATCTAATGATGATAGCCCTACAGATAGTTCATAATTTTCTTTAATTAGAACATTATTGTATTTAATAACTCAATGTAATGCATCTATATAGCAATATATCAGGTTATTTACATCCTAACCTATTTCAGTATATGCGATTAATTTTTGAATTTAAAAGGTTATGATTCCAAAATAAAGTGACTAAAAACCAACAATAATTGAATTATAAAGTGCTTTATATTTTATACGTGTTAGAGGAAATCATTAGGAAATCATTTCCTCATTTGTTGTTTTTAGAAATTACATAATTGTAATGGTAGATAAAACTTTAAAACTCATGAAAATTTAATAATGTTTGATATCTAATAACTTTTGAAAAAAATGTATGGTATGTAACATGGTCAGGCAATTCATTTCAGATAAAAATGGGCCAGGTTCCAGTTTGTGTCATGAGAAAATCATCTGTGACTGTGTTTGCCAGTCATAAAAGTAGTCACTGTGAAGTTCAGTTGAGATATGTAAATGATGAGCTGAAAAAACTAGAGGCCCAATGCTAGTCTCAAACATAAATCATAAAATAAATGAAACACATTACACACACACACACACACACACACACACACACACACACACATTTACTCATCTTTGCTATCTAAAGTTTCTTCATATAACATATATAAAAGTCCATAATTACAGAAGGCTATCCTTCAGAGATGAATCCATTTCTTATGAGAATTTGTCCTTCACACTGACTTTTTTTAAGAAATGGGTATGCCTTTCTCACTAGATTTGTTTTTCTCAACCAGAATTCTGCTTATAATTTAACCTCCATACACTGGTGCAATTAGCTATGGTAATCCTGGCCATTATTGAGAAAGCTTAGTTACTTAAGACAATTTGCTCTTGCTCTCATTACATTCTAATCTAATGTTCCTTCTTTGTCTTCTTGCCCGAATCCTTTTCCTCTTCCTGATCTATAAATGATGACATGTTTCCAGGTGGAGACCTGGAATACAATGATTTCTCAGATGATCTCACAACAGTGTCATGGCTTTAGTGATCATGTGTATTCTGATGCTTCCCCATTAATACCCCTAGTACTCCTCTGATCTCTAGATTCAAAAATCCGACTGCCTATTCTATATCATCACTTAAAGGTCTAATAGACAATTGAGACATAACATGTCTAGAAACAAGCTTTAGATTTCTGTTCTCATCTATCTACCCAAACGAATCTACTCCTTTCCAGTTCTTCCACAACTAAGTGTCTGATGATTTTTTCTCAGGCCAAAATATCCCCAGGGATCATCTCTTTGCTTTATAATCCATATCCATTCATCAGCAAATCCTTTCTTCTTACTATACTTTCTTAAGATTTCAACCTCCAATACTGCCACCTTCATCCAATCAATTTTTATTATTGTAATTATAGTCTATTCACGCTTGCACCCTGGCTGCATCTAAGTATTTTCCTACATAGCTCTCAAGATATCACTTACCTGCCCACAACAGTAGGTGACTAACCACTGACCTCAGTAAAAATAGAAACCCTTAAGATGGCTTCTACTGACCAAAACAACCTGCCCCGCTTCCTTTTGTTACCTCATCTACCAATTTTTTGTTTTATCAAATCACATAAGCCAACATGGTCCCTATCTCATTTTTGTTGTTGCTGGCCACTATGTCTGGAAATTCTCTTCCCCAGACACTCAAGCATCTCACTTTCTACAGGTCATGGTGTAACCTTGCCAGAGAAATCTTCCCTGTCACTTTAAACTTTAGCAGGAACATGCTCATAGAATTTTTTTTGGATGATTGGATCATTTATACCTAAGCCACAATCTAAAAAAGACACCGCCTCTTTTCATGTCACCATTTCCAGTAAGCAAGTTTAGAAGAAAGATTCAGCAGAGTTATTTAAATAAGAAGCTATTTTTTAAACCTAAGTAGCTCCTGGCACATTGCCATGATATAAATTTATAACTAAGAGCAACAGTTTGAAAGAAAGACAAATGCAGTAGTAGGGGCTAAAGTCAAGATAAGCAAAATTAGAGAATTTGGAGGTAGCCTGTAATGAAAAAGAAGTAAATCATGTTGACTTTTTTTGTGAACTTGCTAAATCCCTGGAAGGTAGTTCTGAATTGGGAAATGCCATATTCAAATGCATTTATAATTTTAAAAAAACTTTTTTGTGCTTATTAAGTATGTTGTTATACCTGCCTCTTTGTTTTCAATGTCAATGACAATTTAGACAGTCATTGTTGTAATAAAATTACTTATCTTCCTTTTTACAGGGTACATTTGTACTCATTAAAAACAGACATAGTTTAAAAATAAAGTTTTAATCTCTGGTAGATCCAAATATATTTTTTTGATATTGATCTTTGATCTTTGATATTTCCCAAATATAATTCTGTACTATTATTACTTTTGTCTCTTTCTCAATATCCCATCCCCACTTTATCTTTTTTAAAAATTTGTTTCCCTAGCAACATTTATCAAAAGAGTTAAATGAGAACACTAGAAATAACGTAGAAGAATTTTCCTATTTTACATACAAGTGTCTGCTAAGGAAATAACAAAGTATCTCATATTTTCAAAAACACATTGTCTACCAGGAAAAAAAAGGTATCTTTTATATACTTGATTTCTAAGTGATAATGATAAAGGTCAGATACATGTTTGAAACTAAAGAAATATCAAATTAAAAATCACTTACATCTAGGTTCTTTACATAGTTTGGCTATTGTGGACATTGCTGCTATAAACATTCGGGTGCACGTGCCCCTTCGGGTCACTACATTTGTATCTTTAGGGTAAATACCCAGTAGTGCAATTGCTGAGTCATAGGGTAGCTCTATTTTCAACTTTTTGAGAAAGTGGCTGCACCAGCTTGCATTCCCACCAACAGTGTAGGAGGGTTCCCCTTTCTCCGCATCCTCGCCAACATTTGTTTCCTAACTTGTTAATTTTAGCCATTCTGACAGGTGTGAGGTGGTGTCTCATTGTGGAATCAACAGATGAACGGATAAAGAAGATGTGGTATACATATATAATGAAATACTATGCAGCCATAAAAAATGAAATCTTGCCATTTGCAATGACATGGATGGAGCTAGAGGGTATTATGCTAAGTGAAATAAGTCAATCAGAGAAAGACAATTATCATATGATCTCTCTCATATGACGAATTTGAGAGGCAGGGCAGGGGGTCGTGGGGGGTAGAGAGGGAAAAAATGAAACAAGATGGGACCAGGGAAGGAGACAAACCATAAGAGACCCTTAATCTCAGGAAACAAACTGAGGGTTGCTGGGGGGAGGGATAGGGTGACTGGGTTATGGACATTGGGGAGGGTATGTCTATGGTGAGTGCTGTGAATTGTGTAAGACTGATGATTCATAGACCTGTACCCCTGAAGGAAATAATACATTATATGTTAATAAAAAAAAAATCACTTACAAAATGTTAATTTTTCTGATCACTTTCATACTACTGAATGGATGGACTGTCAGTGACTCCAAGAGATTACTGGGTGTTCGAAGTTGCTGATCCACTGAACTCTAACATATTGATGAGGGGCTTCCTATCTTTTGTCCCTGGGATTTATAATCTAAAAAAGATTCACATATGTATAATTATAATTATGGTTGGACATTTGTTATATTCCAATGATCATATGTTTATTGATTAAGCATAGAACAAGATTGTGACATGCCTAGTGTGCATAATTAGTAAATCGAAGTTATCTGCTGCTAAGGGAATACATTATTTAAAATACACAAAATGTTACCTCTAAAATGTTTAGAGTGACACGGTCAGTGAATATTTTCTAATTTTCTGGTCAATCTATAGATAAAATTATGCTAAATTATAAGTGTCATTTTGAGTTAATATAAACATAAGTCTGTAGGTATGTTATTAGAATATTTTAAAGTAATTTTCATAAATTTTAGCATAAAAGCAAGCAATATAATTTACAGTTATGTTACTTTACATGATTTTGAAAAATAGAATTTTTTTTCTTTTCAATGCACGCTTTCTTTTAAAATTGATGGAACTTTGTTGCTGACATTACTATTGCCTGAACTAGGTGAATAAGTGTTTACAGAGGTTTATATATAGCAACCTAATCTGCTTTTCTAATTTCATTAATCATATTTATTTTGCAGTTTAATTCTTTCCTGCAAATATTAGACTTAAAACAATATCGAAGGTATTTATATAGTTTCGCATTTTAGGAGTATAAGTTGATCATTTTCACTTGCTAAATTTTAGGG
Organism: Potos flavus; assembly: GCA_028534135.1. Lineage (NCBI taxonomy): Eukaryota > Metazoa > Chordata > Mammalia > Carnivora > Procyonidae > Potos > Potos flavus. The sequence continues at coordinate 103,573,690 of CM052898.1, forward strand.
ACAGAAAGATTCATATAACAGTTTGGTGTGCAATTCATGATATAAGAATCACTGTTCCTAGATAAATTTAATCTCTGAATGTAATGATTTTTCTAGGTGGTAAATTTATATTAAATGTAAAAAATATTTTGTTTTATTTTATTTTTCATTCTTACCTTCTAAAAAGTATAATGTGGAAATGAATAGTAGTTAATATAAGTATCTGGACATAAAATGACCATTGAAATGGGTATAATTAAAGTGACCTTTTTATGAAGTTTATGCAAATATAATGATACTCAACCTGCTACATAATAATTAGTAGTAGTATACATAATTGTGGTAAAAAAAGAAAAAAAAACTCTAGGAGTAAAATACAGATGCTCATTTCAAATCTCGATGTTAATTTTCTAAAATAAATACATCATCTTCTGAAATTTTAATTTCTTAGCTTAAAGTTAGCTTGATTTGATTGGATCACTAGCTCTCAACCAGTGATATTTCATGGATGCATCTCAGAAGTTTCCCTGAAACTATAGGGTAAAATTTAGTTTGTATGTGTATTTTTTGGGAGAGGAGTCCATAGCTATTATTAGTCTCAAATTGTTAAGGATTACAGAGAAAGAGAAAGAGAGAGAGAGAGAGAATAAACAACCTAAAATAAATTGTCACATGGTCCTTCTTATTTCCAAATTTCTGTGATTTGATTCTAAATGGAACCCATAAACTCCCTCCATTTTAACATATCATTTTTGTCAAGAAATATAAATGAATCTGTTATAAATAATTTTCACAGGTAAGAAAAATTTAACTTAAACAACTTGAAAAACAAACCTTGAACTGAAAACAATTAGATGTCTTTGTGCTGTGAGAAGCACACTGTTAATATCATTTCCAAACAAAGTGGGTAAATTTATCCTGCTAAATTTAGCTTCTAGACCTGAAAAGAAATAGAGAAAACGCCAGAGAAAGCTAGAGAGAGAGCATACACGAACATCCCCATAGGACTGTGTAATTAAAGAGCGTGTTGTTTGTAAAGTCTCTCTCACCAGCATTTGTTGTTGTCCTTTGGTCAACTTTATAGCCGTGATTGTCTGCAAAGAAGCACCAGGGAAGGAAAGACTCATTCAGCAAATGCCAACAGCAGCCGCGCTGTTCATACACTGCCTGTTAAAGCATCACAAAGAATTGCATTATTTGCCATTTTCTATTATGTCAACCTAAATTTTTCAAATAGAGCTTCATTTGGCCCATGCTAATGAAAATTCTCATCTCTCTCTTTTCTTCAAAATGTGCTTTATCATGGACTGAGTAGGGTTTAGTGGGCAAAAAAGATCTGTCAGAGAGCCAAGGACTGGAACTGCAAATCTGCCTCACGAGCAAATAAGTAGTTTAGTTAAAATACCCAAACCTCCATGACCCATGTCTGAAAAAGGGTTATCATTTTATCTACCTGAAATGGTAGAATGAGTATTAACTATGATAATGCTTTTAAGTGTTGGCATGGTACGTGGCATGTAATAAATGATTAAGGCAATGGATAGCATAATACATCGCATATGCAACAGGAAATTGGAAGCTTTCTGCAATTTATTATAAAATTCTAAACCGAGGTGGCTATATTTGTTATCTTTAGTTATATAGGTAAATAATAATCAATTAAACTGCTAGTAATTAATCTTTGCAAAGCACTTGCTTTTTTAGGGGAAATACATTCAGAGACAGATTCTCATGTGTATACAACCTGGGCTATGTTCATGAATTTACAGACCATAATGTAATGAGCAGTAAGGCCTTTATCAAGGTAATGACCTTTATCAAATACAGCAAAATGATTTTACAGGAAAGGAATTTATATACATATGCACGGATACGACATCCAAATTAAAATGAGGGTAAATCACAAAGTTAAAAAAATATATATTTTTAGCACTTTGAAAGTCTCCTAAAAAGAGCAACAAAATGTATCAGGCCTGGGTGGTTATCATTTTAAACATCTGGTAAATGTTTCCTTTACATTCTTTTTATCTTCTATGTTTCAATTTACATTCATTAGGTATGTGTGCATTGGGGGTATGGTGGGAAAATGTGTGCGTAAGTATATCAGACTTTGGTGTTCTGTCCCTTACTACACTCTTTGTTTTCAAGACAGAAAAATTTGGGTGTATTATATTGAATTATATCAAAATAAGTAATGAGAAATAACATTTTGATCTCTCATTTTATAATAATAGAAGTGATTATGTAATTTCATTAGAGATATAAATCTTGATATCTGCATGATTTAACTTCTAGTTCTAATAACTTGGCTGGAAAATATGTTCTAGAATTCATTTTTGAGGTTTTTTTTATTATTATTGCTCTTGTTGTTCCTCTAAGTGTATTTGCCCACAAAAACTGTTTTGCAATTTGATTAAGTTGTGGACATTTTCTATAAATCAAATAAGCTAAAACTTTAGCTCCCCAGTTTTCAAGAAAACTTATTTGAATCATGTGTGCTAAAATGAAATATATAATGAAGACTGGACTTGAGAATTCCACAAGCAGAAAAGAAATATTTAAGGCATTTAAGCCAAACTAAAGCTAGCTCATTTCATGAACATAAGCAAAACAATTTATATTATCTATTGTAAATGTCTCTGATAATCATAAGAGAACTTTAAGTTACTGTTCTAAAAATGGTACAAGATGATAATGTTTAATCAATACTCTGTTATCAGGAAACCCCTTTTAATAACCAATTATTGCAAAAGTTAAGCAATTTCCCCATTTCATAAGCCATCCCATAAAGTTATGCCCCTGAGCTTCATAGAAGTCTTCGAATTTGAAAGCTCTCATTTCATGAAATCTTACCTTATTTTAGTAAAAGTGTATACACAATAAACTCCTACTAAATACTATTTATTGATTTAGTGGTTATAATTTTGTTATTTCTGAATTTTGACATGTGATAAGATGAATCATGAAAATTAATGTTTTTGAAAAATTTATTGAAACTAGTAATATTTTTTACTTTTTTCAACCCTATCTGAGAATATCATCTTAAGCCAGGTGAGTCAAAGTGAAAGTGCCATTTGCTAAATCTTGGTCAAGTGCTCTGAATATACTCAGACTTTGATAGCCTGAATAACTAATGAATGAGTAGCAAGTCCTTTTCAAAGTCAGATGTTTCCAGTTATTTGCAGTTCAAAAACAGAAAAGAGGAAATAACTTTTTCTGGTTAATATATTTTTTAAAGAATTCTTTTGCTTGTACACAACTATGTGCTTAAACTTGTTCAGACAAGTTTAAAGAACTAAGTGACCTATCTTGTACCAAACCCCTTAAGTTATTTTATTTGCATGAACAGGGTTTATCAACTTGAACAAAGTAAAAGTGGAATTGATAGTGAATTCTGTCTCACTGTATTAGTAATTTATGTTTACTCACAGGTACAAACCGAGGGTTGCAGACGGGAGGGGAGTGAGGGAAGGGGGTAGCAGGGTGATGGGTATTAAGGAGGGCGTGCAGTAATGGGGGGAGAAGCCCCACTAAGTGCATTAAGAGATACATGATCAATAACATTTTATTTTTTCTTTCATGTAAATACGTAACATATTTAATGTATTTTAAGAAATTTTGTACTCTTAGTCATTGAAATGTTTGCCAGAAGAAATATTTGTAACACTTGAAAACTTAGTGACAGTAAATAAAGTAAATTTATAATTTCAGTTTATTTATAAAATTTTGATGCTGAAACTCATGATATATTAATCAACAAAGGACTTCCAGGCATAAAAGTAGATAAAACTCTCACAACAAAGGTTAGGGGGATGTAGGGTATAAATACAAATTCAAAAGAAAATGCAGTAGAATCTCCTATTGATAAAGAACAACCTGTTCATATATATATATATATATATATATATTTTGGATGGATGATGTAGTAAACAAATCTTTATGGAAAAATATTTTTATAGATATATTTTATTTTGTGGGTATAATATCACTTTCATTATGTAGAAACTATTAAATCTACAACTAACTGTTCGAACTTTGATACAAATGTTTGGATTTTAACTTGAAAGAGTTGGAAGGAATACACGGTTTTTCACATTCTTTATTAGAGGAAGCTTAGCAGACTGCTCTTTTCTACTCAGTAACTCCAGTTAAATGGAAAGGCTTCATCAAGAGTTTTGTTTGTTTGTTTAAGATTTTATTTATTTATTTGACAGAGAGATAGAGAGCACAAGTAGGCAGGAGCGGCAGGCAGAGGGAGAGGGAGAAGCAGGCTCCCTGCTGAGCAGAGAACCCCATGCGGGTCTCCATCCGAGGACCCTGAGATCAGTCGGAAGGCAGCTGCTTAACCCACTGAGCCACCCAGGCGCCCCTCATCAAGAGTTTTTTAAAGAACAATTATTTTCACTTGGTTCGTGGGAAACATGATGGAGAAATTAAGTTTTGTTTGTTCTCCCAAAGTTTCCATATTTCCCCCTCATAAAGGAGCGAGCTCTTTGTAATTCTAAGAGTCAGGTTTTCTGCTAAATTAAAATCTCTTTGCATTCAGTGTTTCCTCTCCCAGACACTCTAAGAGGTTAAAGACTATCAGGCAGAGAAGGGAAAGAGAGATTTGCTTCCCAATGTGTGGAAAAGTCAAGTGTCAGTAGCCCCCTGGGTGACCAAATCCAGCACCCCGCTCCGTGGTAGCGCACTGGACGGGTGGCATGCGCCCAGAAACTGGAACTATGTGACACACTCGAGGACCGACCACAGCCACAAGACGGTCCCAGGATTGCAACAAACCAGCAGAGCTTCAATTGAAGGGACTTGACTTGCTGAATGAACAAGCCTATAACGGGAATAGCAGCTTAGAATTTGCGCTTCACGAAACCACGAATTTAGTACAGCCTTGGGAAGCAACAGAAGCCTCAGCAGAGGCTCAAGATGAATTTCCTACTCCTCAGGTAGATTAGGGAATCAAAGTTTATCTTTAAGTTATTTAAAGGAAAAGTACGTAATGCAAATATGTATATTTCTTGCAGGCCAGAGTTTGTGCACTAAATATTACATGTATAACGCGAACATTAGGAGCATAAAACCTGTGATAGAATTTGGAAATCAGATTTCTCATATCCCCAATAGGAAATATTAATTTAAAAACCAGCACCAGTGATAAATGAAAATAGCCACAAATTTTTCCACCAAGGAGGCTTTTGTTATTATATAGTAGTTCTCTGTTGTGATAAACTCAACAAGGACAAGCAATTTGCCGACTACAGGTGCATCCACAGTATAGGATCGCCCGCTCAGTCCTGTATTTGGAGAACAAGAAAAACCATAATTTAGAAATTCCTTATATTAGCATAAACTGACTCTTTCTTTAGGGGAGCATGGTATACTTGATGTTTAATAATTTGCTTTTAAGCTTGACTATGTATTACAGCATGTGCTAATATCAAATGTAGACCTTCATAATTCTTAATGATTGCATAAAACTCCATCGCATGACTGAACTGCCATGTGTGCTGAATATCAACTTGAAAGATAAAGAGGTTGTTGCCCATTGTTGTCTTTTGTTTTGTTTTTCTTGTTTCTCTCTCTCTCTCTCTTTTTTTACTACCTAGGCTATTTTATTTTATTCCCTTTTTCTTTCCAGCTTTATTGTGATAGAACTGACGTGTAACGTTATGTAAGTTTAAGGTATACAGCATGTTAATTTGATGCACTCACATATTGCAAATGATTACCACCATAGCATTAGAATTGGCCCTTGTTAATTCTAATTCTTCCATTGAATTTCATCCACTATTGTTGCCCTATGAATACACAGAATTGAATGCCTCTAGTTCTTATAGTTTTCCTCTGCACTACTTTGTAGACTTCAATGTCCTAAAACCCTCTTCCATAAGACTAAATTATTTCTTATAAAATATACCTGATTTGAAATGACTAAAATTCAAAGTGACATTTCACACACACATATACACCTACACACATATATGTGTGTGTACATTTATAAAATGTAACTATATTTATATGTATTATATAAGATTTAAAAGATAAGTACAAAGAAGAAATAGAAAGGAATTACATATTTTGTTCTATTGTAAATTATCTGAAAGCTCTTAAGATTTCTAAGTCTTCCTGCTACCTTGCCATCACAAGTCCAAGAATATGCTAAGAATATTGCTACATAATGTGTCATTCATAGTAGGTGAGTTTTATTCCTATTTTCATAACACCAAGTAAAATAACATGAAACACATTAGAAGAAATTATTTTACATTCATTGAAAAAAGTAATACTAGTAATGTTTCATTCTAAATGTTTGACCTTGGTTGTGGGTTGCTCTGGGATGCAGTCAATGCTCCAATTTATACTGATATTTTCATCACTTGGACATTTTCTAGGGGTATGAGAAAATGTTTCCAAAATAATTTAAGAAAGCAAAAATTAACAGGTTGTAATACTTTACACTTTTGGAATACCTAATTAGTGTTCTATGCAGGTAAGTTAGCAGGGAACTTTTAAACAAGCATTGAGTTTATATCACAAAATCAGTTTTGATCTAGAACAGGAATGAAATGGGCTAGTGTTTCTCAAAGTCTGGTTCAATGACCACCTATATAAGATATTTGTTAAACATTTTTTTAATGTAAAATTCAAGGTTACACCCTCAAATGCTGAATTACAATCAATGGGAATAGGGCCCAAGAGTCAGAATTTAAGCAACTCTCCATTGTTCTGATATTGAAGTTGGAGAAACACTGCAGTAAGGAAGTCTGCTGGTGAAAAAGCATCTAGGGCATCTAAGCTGATTATTTCAGGATTTCTCTAGAAATTTTACAATAGAATCAGAGGTATGTTTTCATTTGTTTTGCTTTATCGAATTATTCCTTTGTTCATTAAAGAAGATATAAGTAAATAACTGACGAAATTTAAGCAGTTACTATGAAACTGTATCCGTAGTTAACTGAAATGTGAGATTTTTTAGTTATAATTCATTTAAATGTGGAGCTGTATCTTCTTAGAATTTTATCTGTGTATTTGAAATAGTTGATCTGAAAAGAATAGTTTTATAAGTAATGAAATAGCATTAACTTGCTTATTAGTTAGCCCTATGTAAAATTTCAAGAGAAATTATATTCTATTATACCAGGGTTTCTCAACCTTGACACTAAATTGTCCCCTAGGGAAAAAACTGCTCCCATTTGAGAACTGCTGTATTATACCAGTTTGTGTTTGCAATAAAATTATAACTTAATTATAATTTTGATTATAACATTTCCCTCTAAAATTTTTTTGTACTTTATTATTCACAATATAGACACTCAATGAGTGTGTGGAATCAATAAATGCATGGTAACTCAATAAATAACTAATCACTAATGTATGGCTGAATTGTTTCTGAAAATATATTTTTTCAAAAATTAATTTTAAAACTGTTTTTACGTCTTGAAAAGAGCAGATTATTCCTACTACTATATTGCAGTATGAATTTACAAATGTGAATTTATAACTAAGATTTGCCCATGCTGGTTGAATAGGCCCAAACTTCTATTAGTTCATTAAAATGAATTAAGGTTTGTAAGTGTTCATAAAACTTCAAAAAAACAAAGTGACAAGCTTGCCTTATAGAGTTATGTTTTTCCAATATTTTGTCACTCTGAAATAAGGCTGTCAGAATTATGGCCAAGTGAACAAGTATGTGTATATTAGCAGTTGGCATGGTTTTATTGCTTTGTTACCAAGTTCATCAGTAGAAAATACAAACATTTTTGTCATAAAAATAAAAATGTATCAATGGCACCAAATAAGGATGCCATGGACAAATCAGTCTAGAAAACCTACTTAATTGTTAATTTCTTTATGGTTTTTATCTTAATTTTTTAAGTTTTGTTTTAGCTTTTGATTTACCAAAGCAACTATAGTAAAAACATAGAAAATGCTTTTTTGTGCTTTCCTTTTAAAAAACAAACAACAAATACATTACTTAAAATCTATTTGGGGATCATAGATGAATAAATGAATTCAATCTAGGAAAAAATGTCTTTAAGAGAAAGAAAAGAAAAGAGGGGTGCATGGGTGGCTCAGTCGGGTAAGCGTCTGCCTCTTGATTTTTGTTCAGAGTTGTGAGATCCAGCCCCATATTGGCTCCATGCTGGGTGTGGAGTCTGCTTAAGATTCTCTCTCTCTCCCTCCCTCTCCTTCTGCCTCACTCCTTCCCCTCTTTCCCTCTCAAAAAAAATAATAATAATAATAAATAATAATAATGATATTTTACTTTAAAAATTTATGACTGAATTGAGTAGTCAACTCAAATTTATTTTAGAGTGAACTGGAAGAAAATGTAGTAATCCTTCCTTATTTAGAATTTCAACCCCTAAAAAAAAAAAAAAAGAATTTCAACCCCTGAAGAATTCAAATAACTAGATACTTATTTTTCAACATATCATCTCACGATAGCTAGCTAGAATTGACATTCTCTCACAGAATGCAAATTAGTGTTTGTTGACTGAAGACAGATTGATCTATCCTCCATTTAAAATCTCTCTGTCTGTATGCACCCCACCTCAGGAGTGACTCTACAGCTATGGCCACACTCCAAGTTGTTGTGCACCTCAAAACTCAAGTTTTCTAAGATAATTGGTGTTATGCTCCACCAATTTAAGATATATACCATTGAAAATGAAATAAAAGAGTTTGGTTTTTTTCGAATAAATAATACTTTCAAAAAAAATCTCTCTCAATAGCTATACAGAGAACATAGATACTTTCACAGTCACAGTTCAACAACTGGTGGTACCTGTGTTCTTTTAGCATTTCATGTTTAGTCTGTGGTCCCAGTCCCTATATTTTCTGTCTACAATATTGACACGGAAGCATGATTAGATCCTGAAGGGTCTTCTGCATTAACTAATTAATCAATTGACTCACTTAACATGAAAATTGTCTTCACCATGAGCCCAGCACTGAATGGTGACAAAAGATTTCTGGTCTTAAGACACATTTATTACTTAGTATTAGGAAATTCCCTTTGTCTTTCAAAAATCAATGCAAAAACTTATATTTACATAGGGCCTACTTTCTAAAACACAAATTCGACTAACCCTTTGAGTTAAACATATTTAGAATCTCTGTAATTTTTTGGATTAAGCACAAATTTCATAGTTCAATGCATAAGACCATTAATAATCTAACACAGCTGCTCACCCACATGCCCTCTTCACTCCAGTTTTTGGCCTGTCTGGGTCCTATTGGATGCTATCAGTAACCTCATTTCATTTACCAGTTTCCATAGAAATTTCTTATGAATGAGAGAAAGTCAGAGGGATTCTTCTCAGGAAATTAGGTAATTTTAATGCCTATGTTTATTAGTTCCACCTACTACCTTGATTATTTTCTTTCTTTATGTCTCTGTCATTGCCCACCAATTCACTCACGTGATTTTTTTTTTTTCTTTTTCTTTCTGTTTCTATTTTTTTCTTTGGAATGTATCTTCCTTTCCCAGCAAGAACGATGAGGATGTACAAGAATAAAGAACCTTATAAAACCAGGTATAGGATACTGGTGCATTCTGGAGAGTACACGTTCCTCCTGACATTCCTAGCAGCCAACCTCCCATAATAGCTACACTTCTGAATTTCAGTATAATTTGTAATGTAAGAAATTCAAAGATGTCACCAGAAAAGATTTTACAGTTATAGATTCTGGTAAAAGAAAGAACATAATGAATTTTTTTCTGTTTTGAAAGTCTTGGAGTTTTGAATTAGTCTACTTTCAATTATCCCTGTTAAGTGGAATAATGCTATGGCTCCCCTAAATGAAAGTAGTGGCAATTCATGAAATATTATATACAGCTTGGTGCTATCCCAGGAAAACAGTTCATTTGTTTTGTGCATGCTCTGAAGGTGATCATATTAGGATAAGGAAATTAGGTAGAGATATTCATCCTTTGGAGCCAGGCAGCTATTGAGGGAGAATAGGCAGATTAGAGGTAATAGTAAGACATAAATATATAAAAATCCAGAGTTACTTATATCTACTTTATAAATATTAAATTGATCACAAGCTTTGAGAAAATAATTTTGTCCCAAATTATCCTAGGAACAATTATCCTTGACTATTTGGTCTATTTTTTAAATAAAATGATCACATGTTTATTATAGATTGGTCTAGTTTCATAAATTATTTCAACGGATAAATGAAAAATCTCTAATCCTAATAGAGCTTGATTTCCCTTCACACAAAATATATTCTAAGTGGTCTGCAAGCATACTATTTTTATTCCTGAATAACAATTGCTACAATATATAAAAATCCATGTTACGTGTTTTGAGATCCTGGGAAATGATTCTTGCTTGTTAAATTTTGATTTAATTTAGTATACCCTCACTATTACCCAAAATTGGGTTCACCTCTTGGTGGGTGTCTGGCCAAAAGATACAACCAAGCCAAAGAATAGGATAAAGAAGGATTTTACTTGCAAAACATAAAAAAGAACACTACGTATATTTCCCAAAGCTGTGTCTCCTCAAACAACAAAACTGGGGAAGTTTCAAGTTAAGGAGTCATACATATTCATGAAGGGGCTTCCCCAATGGGCTATTCAGTGTGGAATTGGGGCAAAATTATCTTAAGATGACAGAGTCCATATTGAAGTCACAAGGGCTCACAGGGTCTATGTCATCAATTCTCTGCATTTGGTTGTCTGAGTGCTCGAAAGGCTTTAGATCCTACAAAGATAACTCAAGAATATGTCACACGTCAATCTTCACTTTTGAATAAGCCCTGGGAGTTTTACTACTGATTTATTGTCCTTGATATGATTAGGCTATCTCCCGGCCTCACAGTGGCTCTTTGTTCTTAACTTTTTTCACAAGATGGCTGGCTGCCTAAAGTGACTTTTCTTATGCCAAGAAAGCAATGTCTGTCTTTCTTTTTCTGGGGACCCCTAACTCTTTCTGCTTCTATCACCTCTAATGGGTCATGTTTTAATTCCATTTATGTTCATTCCAGTCATGAGCTTTCCTTATGTCAGATTTTTTTTTAACTGTCAGCCTAGATTCCATCACAAAATAATTTCAATATATGGCCTCTAAAACACCCTTGTGACCCCATCTTCCCAGCTTCCTTTCTCAGAATTAAATTAATATCTGAAATTATTTGACACAAGTCATGCACTGAATTAGTGAACCAGGCCTAAGTCTATGACTCAGATTCGTGATTCATTTTATCTAACCTTTTAAGCAGCACTTAAGTACTTTAAACTTTTTTTTTTGTTCCACCTTTTATCAGAGCATTATACTAGTTATCGTCCCCAAACATTATCTGTTCCCTATCATTAAATGCTGTAGATAATGACTACTATCTCCAAAAGCTACGTTTTACTGTTTTTAAAGAGAATTCCTTTATGGTTATATTTGATTTTCATTTCTGTGACCTTGTTCTTTTTTATCACAAATGTGTTAGCTGTCATAGGTCATTTTATACCCCTTTTCACCAAATCTATTGCTGTCTTTCTAATTTCCTTCTATTGTCAAGGACATTTCTGAATGTCCTCAACAGTAATGAGCAGACTATATAAATTACTGAAATAAAAGTGTATATAAATAAATCCTTTCAACTCCAGAATTTGCAAGAAGTAAAAAGGCATAGAAGCTGATTTTAGGCTATGTATATTATACGTCTCAATATTTTTCATTTTATGTTTATATTGAGTAAAGTATATGACTGCTTCCTTAATTTTTCAGTGTATAAACACCAAAATGTATAGACATAAGAAGATATTCCACAATCAGTATACAAGTGGAAGTTCAAGGAACTTAGGATCACTTGAATTTATCCTGCATCCTTTGGCCTCAACTCATAGGCAAACCTAAAGCAACATGAGTAATGCAAAATGTAGTTTAATGGTTACTTTTTGGTATAGAAAGAAAAAAATTATGAAAAATTTGTGCAGAACACCAGTTTACAAAGTGTTTTCTTATTATTTCTGATGCCAGCATTTTCTTTTATTAATCTAAAACTGCTTGAATTTAAAGATTATCCTCATTCTTTCCCATCTTCTCTAAACAACATCCTTCCACTATCACAATACATACTTCCACTCTATCAAAGCCAGTTTCTAGACACCCCCTAACAGTACATTATTTATGGTTTTTTATCCCCCCGGCATCCTCTCCATTTGAGAACTTCTTTTTTCTCGTTGAGCTATCAATCTCATGAGCTTACTGTTTCCAATAACTGGGCTGTCCACTTGGCAAAGAGTAGCTAATCAGGGGTGCCTGGGTGGCTCAGTCGTTAAGCGTCTGCCTTCGGCTCAAGTCATGATTCAGGGTCCTGGGATCAAGCCCCGAATCTGGCTCTCTGCTCAGCAGGGAGCCTGCTTCCCCCTCTCTCTGCCTGTCTGTCTGCCTACTTGTGATCTCTCTCTCTCTGTGTCAAATAAATAAATAAAATATTTAAAAAAAAAAGAATATGGCCCAAGAGAATCTTATAGACATTTCCTATTATCCAGTGTAAATTGAAAGGAACAGAAAAATTCCCATATTCTTAGGCATAGAAAACTATAGCAGACTCTGATATGAAGAATTTGAAAGGCAGGGCGGGGGTTGGTGGGGGTGAGGGAGGGAAATGAAACAAGATGGGATCAGGAAGGAGACAAACCATAAGAGACTCCTAAACTCACGAAACAAACTGAGGGTGGCTGGGGGGTAGGGGCGGGTAGGGATAGGGTGGCTGGGTTATGGACATTGGGGAGGGTATGTGCTATCGTAAGTGCTGTGAAATGTGTAAGCCTGAGCATTCACAGACATATACCCCTGGGGCAAATAATACATTATGTGTTAATAAATAAATAAATAAATAAATGTGGGAAAGGGGAGGAAAAAAAAAAAAAAAGTATAGCAGAAACTGGCCAGAACTCAATAGGCCAAAAGAGAGGAATAAAGATATTGAGGAAAAGACTGTCTTCAGTCAAAACCAAGGGAAAGTAGATGACTGGGCTGATGACTAAAGGGATAGATGGCGTCTACTATCAGACTGAGCTACCTTCATACTATGAAAGACCCCAAAACTTAGGTGTAATGTTGCAAAGCTTAGGAACTGAACTTGCTTAGATAACTTTTCTCAACTGATAGCCAAAGTTATCGCTTAAAACAGAAATTAAACTAATTTAGAGATAAAACATTTTTATGTTTACACGCATTTGTAGACAAAATTGATGTAAAAACTGTAGGCTCTATTCGACACCCATTCATGATAAAAATTCTCAGAAAACTAGTTATGGGGGAAACACCTTCAACTTCATAAGAAGCACTTAAAAAAAAACTTGCAGAGAATATCATATCTAATGGTGAGAAGACAGATACTTTTTTACTAAGATCAGGAAGAGGGTATGGATGTCCCCTCTCACCACTGCCATTTAATATCATATTGTAAGTCCCAGAAAATGCAATAAGGAAGAAAAAAAAAAGGAAAACAAAGTATATAGATTGGGAAGGAAATATAATTGCCTTTGTTAGCAGAAGACATAATGCCTACGTAGAAAATACCAAAGAATCAACAAAAAGTTTACTGGAATTAGTAAATTATGCTAAACATTTAGAATTTAGATGAAAGCAATTATTGATTGCTAAATGTTTTTAAGTAACAGGATTACAGTATCCTAAATACTGTACTTATGATATATATTATGAAATTATGTGTAACTACCGCTGTATATTTCCCACAAATGTTCTTCATATGTAAATTGGAGTAGAATCATCTTAGTCTTATGACACAATTATATTTTTTAGCTCTGGAGGATACCTAAGAAAATCTTCCGCTTCTTATTCTTTCACTCCTTACCTAATAAAGGGTAAAAGAAGCCCAAGGAAAATACTAGAAGAACTATGGAAAGAAACAACTTTTGATATTTTGACGGGACCAGCAGGACTCAGTTCTCTTCCTTTTTGTGTTTACCTCCCAATTTCTGTTCTTCAACTCTCCACTGCCACCCAGATTCCTGTAGCCAAAAGTACATGATTCCTTTCCTGCTTTTCACTGGCATAACAAATGTTATACAAAAGAGTGATATGCAAAACTATGGGAAACTATCTTATAAATGATGGAAGATATAAATTTGACCTGATTCAGAAAATGTGTGCTTCTGATCTGCTTTCCAGAAATTTAAAATAAATTAATTCCTGCCTATGCGGAAATTAAAAAATATAAAAAGTGGAATGAATGGATGCAGATTACTCCACTGAGATGAATTTCTGGTACATTCTAAGTAGTTATTAGGGATAATGGGAGATTCCTTTTGTGGCATTTGCATAAATATAAACATTCAGACATTGTGCTCTGCCTCATCATTTCTACAAAAGGAAGAAGGAATATTTCACCATTCCAAGCTTTAGTACAATGCTGAACATAGTAGGCCCTCAAAATATTTTTCGATAACTGGGTAAGAGATCTAGACAACAATAATTGAGAAATAGGTTATAATTAACATGCGGTTTATTTACAACATTACCTTCTATGATTTATAGCAGCTACCAAAAGCCACTGATTCCTAGATCATATCTCCAAAATAATAAAAAATGTGATCGAAGGTTATAATCTAAATGGTGAATGCAGCCATGGAAAGCAGTAGTGAGAGCACTAAAATAAATTGTTAGTGCTAAAAGTCATGATACCTACTTACTTCCTCTTAAAAACACATTGTATTCGTTTCCTAGGGCAGCTGTAGCAAACTAAGTATTTAGAACAGAAACTTGTTGCCTCAGGGCTCTGAGGCAAAATCAAGTTATTTATAGGCTGTGAGGGCAAATCTCTGTTCCATGTATCTCTCCTACCTGCTGTTCATTTACTGTCAATCTCTGTCATACCTTGGTTTGTAGATGCATCACTCCAGTCTCGGCCTTCCTCTTCAGATCACCTTCTCCCTCTGGCTCTTCTGATAGTCTCAACCTCTGTGTGTGTGCCCATCTCTGTGTCCAAATTCTCCTTTCGATAAGGACACCAGTCATACGCATTACATTCCACCCTAATGACCTCCATTAAAAAAAAAAAAAAAAAAGAATATTTATTTATTTACTTATTTATTACCATACGGTGTTATGTTAGTTTCAAGTGTACAATATAGAGATTCAACACTTTCCGTATATTACTCAGTGCTCATCAAGATAAGTGTACTTTTAATCCCCTTCACCTATTTCACCATCCCCCTCCCAATTCCTGGTAACTATCTGTTCTCTACAGTTAAGAGTCTGTTTTGGAGTGTACTTGAGTGGCTCAGTGGGTTAAAGCGTCTGCCTTCGGCTCAGGTTATTATCTCAGGGTCCTGGGATCAAGCCTCGCATCAGGCTCTCCGCTCAGCAGGGAGTCTGCTTCCTTCTCTCTCTCTGCCTACTTGTGATCTTTCTCCTCTCTAACAAATAAATAAATAAAAATCTTAAAAAAAAAAGTCTGTTTTTTGTTTCTCTCTCTCTCTTTCTTTCCTTTTTTCATTTGCCTAACAACCTCATTTTAATTTGATTATTTCTATAAAGACCATATTTCCAAATAATATCACGATTTAAATGTATCGGGGGTAGTACTTCAGCATATCTTTTTAGGGGAGCACACTTCAACCCATAATAATATCATTTATTGGATCCTTGTATTTGAGGAAGCAAGGCTAAACTAGTCCAAAAGAGTAGAAAGGGCAATTAATCTAGAGCCTGTGGAACAGAGGCTCACTCTGTTCCTGACAAACCGGAAACCACAGTAAGAACCCAAACCAGCAAAGTGTCATTATATAGGTTAACTAGAATGTGTAAGAAGGCAAGTGATGGCAAGAAACATTATGGGGGTAAAAGAATTAAGCAATTCAAGCTTAATTAGGAGGGCCCAGGGGGTGCCGTGGGTGGCTCAATGGGTTTATCATCTGACACTTGATCTCAGCTAAGGTCTTAATCTTGGTGTTGTGAGTTCAAGCTCCGAGTTGAGTGCCACACTGAACAAAGAGTCTACTTAAAATTTTTTTAAAAATTTAAAAAAGTTAAAAAGGGAGGGCCCAGGAAGAATGGGATACATAGTATTTGTATCGAGGCAGAGCTGTCCCCCAAAATTATAGGATTAACTTTTTTTACCGGGGAGAAGAAAACTACTTGTATCCTCGCCTCCAATTTATATATTTATAGTCCTGTGACATATATGCTCTTTTTCAATTTTCACAAATTCTGTATGAAAATTATTCACATACATCAAGCTCAATCACCACTTTCCCCCAAATTTTGGTAATTCTTTATAAAGAAAATAATCTCAAATTGCCATTTTTAAATTCTTTTTGAGTTTTAATATCTGCTTTTCTATACATTCTAACCCTTTAACCACTTACTTCCCCAAACCAGATATTATAACAATAATATCTGTTCAGCCATGAATCTGCACTCAGGCAGTCTATACTACTGGTTACTCTGAGTTAAAATTTAAAATTTTACAGATAAATCATAAAGCTTCCTTAATATGGCTACATATTTTTCATATTCTTTGACAGTGCTGTTTATCAGATATCTACATATTTTTACCACAAAAATAAGGGGGAAAAATATGTCACACCCTACCTCGAAACTCTATATACCCTTTTCCAGTTATTTTAAGTGGATAATAAAATTTATACTCACCTTAATTTTCTTTGTGTTAATTTACACAGGCATTTCTACTTCTTTATCACTCTAATTAAAATAAGAAAATTTAGGAAAGGGGCTCAGGCAGTGCAGCCCTGGGGTGGGGGAAAGGGAACGGGGGGATGAGGGGGACGGCACCCACCTCACATGCACAGCGCTTGGGGCATAGTGCATGCTCAGCTGATTGGCCATGACCACCAGAAAAAAAAAAAAAAGGGAAAAGAAATTTTTTAGACTACTCAGATATCATCTAATTGCTAAGAAATATTTTCAGTTCAATGATAAATTTTTTAAACAAGTATGAAAAATAGTTTTTTTCCTTTCAAATTGAATTTGTGGACAAAACCAATAAATGAGGAATAATTAGGAATAATTAGGAATTATTATTATTAATTATTATTAATTCCAATAAATTAGGAATTATTAGGAAATATAATATTTAGTATTATATTAAATATAATATAATGATATTATTTTAAACCAATATTAAAAATTGGTGTAAAAACTACACCAATTTATATGCTCCTTTTAAGAAAAAAGTGTATTTCCTTCACACATCTGTACATGACGAGTTATTTTTATAATTTTTAAATAAGTGATTCTGCTTTAACTCTTAAAAAAATTTAGCATTTTGTATATTCTTTCACGGGTCTAAGCAATAATCAAAAGATATTGTTTTATCTTTTTTTAAGAATTTATTTATTTTTTAGAGAGAGAAAGAACACAAGCAGGGGGAGTGGCAGGCAGAGGGAGAGGGAGAAACAGACTCCCCGCTGAGCGGGAACCCCCCCCCCCACTACAACCTGGTACTAGTCCCAGGACCACGGGATCATGACCTAGGCCGAAGGCAGATGCTTAACTGACTGAGCCACCCAGGTGTCCAGTGTTACTGTTTTAAATATGAATCAGATCATTCCTCTCCTGTTAATATTTTTTTTTCTTTTCATATTTTTATTCAAATTCTCTAGTTAACGTACATTGTAAAATTGGTCTCAGGTGTAGCATTTAATGATTCATCACTTACATATAACACCCAGTGCTCATCACAAGTGCCCTCCTTAATCCCCATCACCTATCTAGCCCATCCCTCACCCACTCCTACCCCCACCTCCACCCCTCCAGCAACCCTCAGTGTGTTTTTTATAGTTAAGGGTATCTTATGGTTTGCTTCCCTCTCTCTTTTTTTTTTCCTTCCCCTTTGTTCATCTGTTTTGTTTCTTAAATTCCTCATGAGTGAAATCATATGGTATCTGTCTCTCTAACTTACTTCACTTAACATAATACACTCTAACTCCATCTAAGTAAATGCAAATGGTAAGATTTCATTCTTCTTGATGGCTGAGTAAGGGGTGTTTGTGTGTGTGTGTGTGTGTGTGTGTGTGTGTGCGTGTGTGTGTACCATACCATCTCTTTATCCATTCATCAGTCGATGGATATTTGGGCTCTTTCCATAGTTTGGCTATTGTAGGTAATGCTGCTATGAACATCAGGATACATACGCCCCTTCAAGTCTGTATTTTTGTAACCTTTGTCCTGTTAACCATTATAGTTAGGACACATACATTCTTGTTACTGTAACCCAAAACGCCTTACCTGAAATGGCCAATGTCTACCTTTTCCACACCCTTCTTATTCTCTGCTTCTCTCACTGTTCACCAGACAGTCTGGCCTCTCTCATTTTCAAACAACACATGCTGGTTTTTTCCTCAGGGCTTCCACGCATGCTGTCCCAGATTACCCTCAGGTTGTTGCATGTTGTCTCTTTCCTATCATTTATTTCTCAGTTCAAATGTCACATTCTCCTAGCAGTTCCTCCTATGAGTCAGATCTATGTTCTGAAGCAGAGAGGAAATAGACACCACGCCGTTTCCATTGTTCTGCAAAAACAAAACATTTTCCATGTTCTGCATCTCTTCAGTGCTCATCTATTCTTTTTATTTATTTTTTATATTTTTTTACATTTTTTAAAGATTTTATTATTTATTTGAGAAAGAGAGAGCACGTTAGTGAGAGAGCACAAGCAGGGGAGCCAAAGAAGCAGAGGGAGAAGTAGGCCCCCTGTTGAGCAGGGAGCCTCATGAGGGGCTTAATCCCAGGACCCTGGGATCATGACCTGAGCTGAAGGCAGACATTTAACTTGATGAGCCACCCAGACGTCCTTCATCTGTTCTTTTTAGACAAGGGTTAGAAAACAAAACGTATTTGTAGCAAGATCCTGGGACCACCAGCTTGCCATTTCAGGATAAAATAGGATGTTTTACAACATGGAAAGGATCAAAACAATGGACACAACTTAAATTTTGATTAAGAGAGGAATGATTAAAAAATACACAGTCACTAAATATCAAAATGTTAATGAAGATGAAAAATAATCATTATGTTATAAATTAAAAAAATAAAACACAATAGAATGTTTCTAGATTGTGCATAAGATGTGAAGAAAAACAAAACCATCACCTACCTACAATGTGATTTAAATAAAAATAAAAATTTCTAGTGACTGTGTACAAGATGTAAAAAAAACCAGAACTATCACCTACCTATAGTGTGGTTATGTCTATGTAAAAGAATTATAGATGCCTTTACTTTTTATTGCTCTTTGTTCAATTTTTTTATAAGAAGCATGTGACACATTTAACCTAAAAATGCTTAGACCCTTAAAACATACTTCAGCTCAAAATAGTTTATATATTTCTGTCAATCTATCTAATAAATGTGTGTATATATATATGTATGCTTACTTAAGTTAAATGTTTTATTTTCATTCCAGAATTTATTCAAATAAATGAGTTTTAATTGTTGTACACATAATATTTGTGAGTTTTTCTAAGCTCTAAATAACTATAGATATTACTATGTTTTTTAGCATGGATAACAATTACTTAAAATTTATTTGCTTCGGAGGTGCCTGGATGGCTCAGTCAGTTAAGCAGTGGACTCTTGGTTTTAGCTCAGGTCATGATATCAGGGTGGTGAGATTGAGCCCCCTGTCAGGCTCCCTGCTCAGCATGGAGTCTGCTTCAGATTTTCTCTCTCCTTGCTCTGTCCCTGCCCCTGCTCACTTACGCCTGCTGTCTCTCTGTCTAATAAATAAATAAAATCTTAAAAAAATTTATTTGCTTCATATTCTCATGATGAACTTTTAGGAAAGGTATTGCTAGCTCAATAATCGTGTAAGTTTTATGGCCATTAAAAACAGGCTTGATTGGACATTTCTTGTTACAACATGGCTTGTGCGCTTTCCAACTTCAATTTCTACCCAGCTTTGGTTTGTCATCATGATGACTGATATCTTCACAATCTCTTCTTTATCACAACATTGTTTTGAGTGAGAATTCCCTCTTGCTTAGAAAATTTTAAAAGTGTCATTTCTTATTTGAAATGTTGACTATGGTGCCCTGCATTATCCTTAACGTCCTATTTTAAGCATACTATAAATTATATTTTATCAACATGCATAGAGTTTCTTTGTAAAAATGTCTTCCTAGATGGTACTTTAATACCCTCAATTTTATTCCCCCATCTCGATTTTATGCCACCAAGTTCAGTTTATCTTCATTTGTAAATTGACATTACAATATATTAATTATTTTTATATTACTCTCTAATGACTATCCCAAATCTCTTGTTTTTCTGCTTTATATCTTTTTTCTTTCTTTTCATATAAATCAAAATTAAGATGGGAGTGTTTTATATTTAGTTCTTTCTTGTGTGCATTTTTATCATCTTTTTTCTTTTGCTAAAATTATAAGAATTTACTATCATATGTTAATTGATTCATCCATTTGGTGTTTATTGAGTCCCCATATGCCATTTAAGGTTTGTTCTGAACTCATTTTAGTCTGTGTTCACTATTCGTTTGTAATTCGGTTTTTCTAAACCTTGAGTTTCCTTTGAATTTTTTCTTCTTTTTCTTCAAGAATACTCAGTTTTAGTTCTCTTCTTTAGCAAATAATTATCTGACTCTACATCCATCCTCTATATTTAGTATACATAAATAATCAATATACCTGAGAGTATCATATTTGTTGTTCTTCTATATTCAGTATACATAAACAATAATCAATAAACCTTAGAGTATCATATTTCTTGTTCTTTCACTCTATTTGTAAATATTTATAAGTATTGATATTTTAGAACCATCATCAACAACATGGATTTTTTTCTGGAAATAACCGTTTTAGATTTGTAGAAAGTGAGGAAGAATAGAATTTTTAAATGTTTATAGATGAGTTTTTGAATTATCATTTCAAGGTAAATTAAAAATCTGTCTCCTTGGTAGGTGTACTCAACGATATTGTTTCTTATTATCATAATTTAGACTGCACCATGTCTATTCAGCATATTTCTTTCTCAGAGGGCTTTGGGTCATTAGCATTACATGACTTAGGATTTGAGGAATTAGGGATATGGAGATGAATAAAGCCAAATCCTGTGTATTCATAACAGTTTCTTTTTTATTTTTTGTGAAGATTTTATATATTTTTTGACAGAAAGAGACACAGCAAGAGAGGGAACATAAGCAGGGGGAGTGGGAGTGGGAGAAGCAGGCTTCCCGCAGACCAGGGAGCCCGATGTGGGACTCGATTCCAGGACCCTGGGATCATGACCTGAGCCAAAGGCAGACGCTTAACGACTGAGCCACGCAGGTGCCCCATAACCAGTTTCTAAACTCTTCATTAGTTTTATCTTCTAGTCTCAATATGTAAACAATGTAGAAATAAAACTAGTCTTGTGCACTTTCATAGACATTCCATGTAGAGGTCAGCAAGGTTGACCTTCAACATAGTTCACCTATAAGTATTTTTGGTAGCACCCAAGCTCACATACCAGTGTATGTGAACATTAAACAGTACAGAATTTTGCATGGCTATGAAACAGAAAAGTTGGAATTGATTGTTCCTAAACAATGCTATCACATTACAGAAAATTAAATTAGACTAAATAGTTGAATTTAAATTAAAAACTATGTATATTCTGTTTTCAAGAACAATTCAGTCATACTTGTCAACTCACGTTTTTTCCCCAAAATCCAAAAGAATGCTTCAGCTTGCTATGAGTACCTAAACCAATATAATTCAATGTTAAGAAATATTTTACTAAAAAAAAAAAAAAGGAAAGAAATATTTTACTAAGTTGGGGCACCTGGGTGGCTCAGTCAGCTAAGAGTCCACCTTCGGCTCAAGTTGTGATCCCAGCGTCCTGGGATCCAGCCCCGAGTCAGGGCCTGCTTCTCTCTCTCCCTCTGTCCTTTGTTTTCTTAATGTGTCCTCCAAAGGATACTGCTTTGGAGATGTGCTCCTTACAAGTAAGATAGAGGGAGAGGGGGGCCTGGGTGGCTCAGTTGGTTAAGCTTCCGCCTTTGGCTCAGGATCACAGGCCCCACATCAGGCTCCTTGCTCAGTGGGGAGGCTGCGCCTCCCTTTGCCTGCTGCTCTCCCTGCTTGTGCTTTCTCTCTCTCTCTGTCAAATAAATAAAATAAAATAAAACAAAATAAATAAAATCTTTTAAAGATAGAGGAGAGGGAGAGAGAAAAGAAATAATTTGGTTAAAATATCCTGGAATCAAATACATGTCATAGGTATAAGATAACATACTCATTCTTCTCTGAAATCCTAAAGTTTAAAAAATGTTAAATCATATAAAATCTATTTTTTCTCTTGTAGAATAAGGAAGTAATACTGAGGAATATACACATCTGCCTAATGGAAATGAGTCTTCATAGATATGATATTGTAACAGATTCCCATAACCATATTCAAAGAATCAGAATAAAATTATTGTTTTTATATCCCAGAGAATCATTTGAGTAACAGATGGAAAGCACTGTCTAGTATTCAATGGCAATGAAAAACACAATGTTAATTCAAAGTCTTTTAATAGTTTGCCATGTTACTCTGAAATAAGACTTAGCTTTCTATTTATAAAATTAGAAAATAGTAATATTTTTACTAAAATATGCTTATGATCAGTTTAAAAAATGACACTCTGAATCATGATGTAATTGTATCTTATAGGAAATCATAATTGTAAGGCTGATCAAATTTGGCTATGAACATAATTTGTGTAATCTAGGAAATAAAAATAAGAATTTCAGAAAATGGGTTACTTTGCCTCAACAAAATTGGCATGGTACAACCCAAATCTAGGGAGAAAAAGTAAATTTTAAGAAGGGGATTATACTAATACTCTACTAATTATATTATTTGGAATAATAATTCCACTATATGTTAAAAGATATTATGGACAATAGATTTCATGGACATATGTTTGAAAATTGCTGTGAAAACTAATTTATATAGGTTTTAATATTTCAGGATTTCATGTTATATTTCATATGCTAATAAAAATTTTAATTTCCACACAAAATTCATGCATAGAATCTTACCATTTTTTTTTAGGATCATCTCATAAAATAAGTATTGTAATTAATCATTGTTTATCAATTCTATAGCTATAGTAAGTTAGACAATTAATCCTATATTTTAGAATCAAAATTGAAAAACAATTGCATTTTACTACAGAATGAAAAATGAGAAAAAGATAGTTTGGGCCTTAACTATTTTAAGAAATAGATCCTCTATATCTAATTCAACTCTATATAAGATTTTATTGCATGTAAGAAACAATATATGCAATGATTATGTTATTTTTATTGTAAAACCTTATCTTGAACATGACAGATACTGAAATAACACCCCCCATTGGATACCCATTTTGATTTTCAACCATTTTTCAGTATGAATGAGTAATCTAATTATTACTCAGTGTTTGCTAACTGGTGGTACTCAATACTATTGACATTTTATAAACTTATCTAACCTACATCTATTTCTTGTAAGCATTTGTTATGTAGCACAAAATCAAGCCTCATGGGAGCAAATATTGTTAACATAATAAGCAAAGGAAAGAAATCGTCTACGCAAACAAACCAACAAGAAAAACGGAGTCTGTCCCTGGAAATTTTAGTTATTTTTCCTTTTTCTTCATTAGAATTTCTTTAAATTTTCCTCTCTTTTTTTATTGGGTAAATTAGCATTACAGCACAAATGGTATATTTTTATTGAAATAAATTAACTACACAAAGTAAAAGAAGAAGTTAACAACCTGAGATTGGCTATAAAATAGCTCTAGCTTGAAGTTAAGATAGTAACTCATATATTTTAGCAGTTTTCCTGTTCCTTAACAAAATTAAATAAAAAATTTATACTTTCCCTAAAAAGATGTCTTGAATTCTTCCTGGATTATTACAAATTCGATAAGGATGACCAGAATGTTTTTGTCTATAAACTGCTCATTTGGGATTTGAAAATGCTGAGACTCAGAGAAGCTAATGATACTGCTGGGACTAGATTGTATTTTTAGTTCCCAGTTCACTTTTTTATTATTTTTTCTCACAGTATACCATTTCATTATTTAAGTTGGATAAAATATTTTGTTTTCTTGATTCCTGCACCCGATGACTTTTTCTCATTTCAACTTGAGATTGTTTACTCTCTTTGACTTCAGATCACTGCCTCTGTTTTTAAGTTTCTTTTCCTTTCCCAAATAGTAAATGTTCATCTTTTCCAGAGTTCTATCTTTATCCCATTGTTTTCCTTGTCACATGCCCTTCAGTGATTATTTCATTTACACACATGATTTTAACCAGTATACAGAGTAAAATACTGAATTTTGAGCCAAAAAAAAAAAAAAAAGTGAGTTTAAATATTTAACTTCACTTCCTGTCACTGAAGGACTTTGGGCAAGATGCTTGATCACTTTACCTGATTCTCTCATTCTTTGCACATTAAAAAAAAAAAAAGTTTGTTAATTTTAGCAAATGACTGTTGACTTATCTGCCCAGCAACTCTTCTTCTATGTTCTGAAATTTCCCTGTTTTCTTACTTCATCATCTCAATATGTCAGTTGAGGGTACCACCATCTTCCCAGTTATCAAGCCACACAAGAAAATCACATAAGCATTTGCTGAGCCAGCTTTTCTCTACTGCTGCTGTTCTTTTTGATGCTCAGCTCCTGGCAACTGAACATCTGTGTGCTTCAATTCTTTACACCACTGAAATTCTCATTTCTGCAAAGTAAAATGTAGAGCAACTATGTCAAAATGGTTTATAAAAATTCGAAACACCCAGATATTATTAATTTCAGAGCTAGCAGACTTTATTCTCAAGCACAATAATAAATTTATCTGATAGTTCATATTCCTAAAATTTAAATGCACATTTTGAGATCTCTAGTAAAAAGAAATTTATCCATTTTGCCCATGATGATTCAGAGAAATCATTATGTGTAGCCGCAAGTGAAAGCTGCCTTGAACTATCCAAGAACCAGAACCTGCCCAGCAGTCTTGCAAACTCAGGAGAAAGATTTTTATCAAGTCACCAAGAGTGAATTTATTTTTCTCAAGCAGTCTGAAAAGTCAGAGTTATAACTTTCTTTAAATAATTCAAAGTAACTTCTTGAAATCAAGCCAGAAGTGCAAATATAAATATCTATAATGAAATGCCATAAAAACGTTCATTTGCATTCTTGGTTCAGACAATTCATGAATGACTGGAAAAGTCTATGGCATGGTAATTTGCAACTTCACAGTAGAACAAATTCAATCATACACATGCTGGAAGTCTTATATGTGGAAGGGAGGCATTTATCTAGGAATTGAGCTTAGTTACAACACAGCATCAAAAATTCAATGCAGTTTCCCTCTTCTACATATGTGTCTGCTCCCTCATTAATCTTAATGTGAGGCTGAAAGGCATTACCTAAAGATTTCATTGATAGTTTGTATATATAAAATCTGGAAATTTGAATCCCTGGAATGGCCTTACAAGTGTTTCATTCTTAATAAAGATAAGAATTTTAAAAATCTATCTCTGAAAATACCACACACACACACACACACACACACACACACACACACATACACACCATGTTGTACTAGGAAAACTAGTCTTACAGTCATTTGAAGGTAAAATCAAAGTTAAAGGGAAAGAGATTTTTTTTCTTTTTGTAGAATAAAAGAACACAATCTTATCTTTTCTAACACCTTCCTAATGACTATCTAAACAGAATTGTTTAAAATGGCAATTTCAAATAAAACTGTGGTGTAGTAATTCCTATAATTACAAGACTATACATTTTTCTAAGATAGTACTAGTTATAAAATGTGTAAGAAGAACAGAAAGAAGGATATAAAAGCTACTGGAGTTTTTACGCTGCAACACTAGCATTGAAAATTAAATGTTCTATAAAAAGAGTTTTTGGGGTCTCTCTGTACATATAAATATTGAGATTTCTAGACTGGTACTCATTAAATGTAAATGACAGTGATTTTTGGGTGGTGTGATTTGGATAACTTAAAATTTTTCTAATTTTCTGCTTTGTTTAATTTTAAAAATGGCAATGCAGTGTATTTACTTAAATAACAGACAATTAAAAATAACAAAAACAGACAATTAAAAATAACAAAAACCCTTTCTAATATCTTTATATATTATAGAGGCATTCTAAAGACGATTTGTTTCACTGTATGCTTTTATCATGCACTAAATACAGTAGAAAGCGCAAGTTTCAAGTCAATTGAGTTTAATCCGCGGTAGTTTTTTATTGAAATGGGGGTAGAAAGAAAAATGTTCTTTATTAATTATGTTTTTTAATGTCTCTTCTCAAGATAAAACTAGACTTAAAATGTAATCACATGCCCTGTTTTACATTTCATATATTTCTATTCAGCTTTCATTTACTGATGGACAAAACAAATTAATTTTCCTAATCAGAAAATATGTATTCTATTTACTTATTTATTTATTTATTTATTTATTTTTAAAGATTTTATTTATTTATTTGACAGAGAGAGAGAGAGAGAGATCACAAGTAGGCAGAGAGGCAGGCAGAGGGAGAGGGGGAAGCAGGCTCCCCACTGAGCAGAGAGTCCGATGCAGGGCTCGATCCCACGACCCTGAGATCATGACCTGAGCCGAAGGCAGAGGCTTTAACCCACTGAGCCACCCAGGCGCCCCCTGTATTCAATTTAAATGTATTACTTGTGATAATAATTATTGATAACATTGGCTTCAAGATACTGATCCACTTAATGGGCCAGCCATGCGTTATTTCATAGATGAATGGGTCTACATTTTATAGCTGACAAAAAGAAAGGCTAGAGGATTAAATAACTTGGCAAACGTCTACAACTAGTCAGTGATACAATAATTAGATTAAATCCATATCTACCTTACTCTTGCATATATTACTATTTTAATATTTTCTTCTGAAATTAGAATAAGAACAGCTAAGCTATATTAAGCTCTTTCTGTGTATCAGATTTCCTTGAAATTTTTTTTTTTTGAAAATAATTTCAAGGATCATTTTCTTTAATCCATGCAAATACGCAAAGTAGATATTATTGTTATCGCCTCTTTACAGATGAAAATAATTAGACTATTTGCCCATAGTCATACAGCTAATATTCCCAATAATGTCTATTGATATTCAATTCCATGCCTACCTTTCTAAACTCTCACCATAGGGGCATTTTGTCTGTAAACATTTCCCAGACTTTCTTGCCTGTTAGAAGAGTTTGTATTTGACACAGAATCCAGGAGATAAATCATTATTCTACAGTGACAGCTATGGGCTGATCCACGGACATCTTCAGAAAGTACATGTAGGATTCTGCCCGCAGCCATGAGACATCTTCCTGAGTCAAAGGTACAGATTTAACTCTTGATATCTACATTATTAACATTTCCAGTCTAAAATATTGTGTATAGATTTGAAAGTTCTGTATATGAAAATAACAGTTCTGAGTGTCATTTGGGCTTATTCCTTAAATATCAGTGTATTAGTTCTTTACAGCTGCTGTAACAAAATATAAGCTTAAACTTAGAGTACTAAAATGATGCAAATTTATTATTTTAAAGTTCTGGAGCTCGGAGTTCTGAAATGAGCCTTACCAGCTAAAATCAACATGTCAGCAGATCTTTCTTTCTGGAGGCTTCAGGTGAAAATAAGTTTTCTTATTTTTTTCGCCTTCCAAAAATTGCATGTATTTCTTGTTTTGAGCCCCCCTTCCATCTTCAAAGCCAAAAATGGCCAATCAAATCACTCTCCTCTGCTTCCCTCTTCTACTTACTAGGATCCTTGTGATTACATTAGGACTACTTGGATAATCCAATTTTTAACTGAATGACTCTCTGATTTTTGTGATCTTATATGTGGGCAAATATAGCAACTTTTTCCAAACAATAATGCTTTTGCTGTGGTAGTTCTCATGATGGCAGCCATCTGTGGCAGTGTTTTGTGGGAATTTCACTTTATAAATATAGAATGTAGCATGCAGTTTCCAAAGTTTTCATTTCATAACATAATTTCTAGCAAGGAAAATTTTGTTCCTGTTAAAGAAAAGTCTATTTTAAAAGTTAACAGTATTTGAAGAGATAAAACACATTTCTGAATCCCATTTTAAATCAATTTACACCTATTACGATGTGTTGCACTGAAAAAGGAAGCATCCATATTTTCAGTGTGTCAAATGCAAATATTTCCTGTATTTCAATGTTTCAGGGGTGAGAATGCTCCTCAGGTCAGCTAAATTTTACCTCATACATGACTAGTTAAATGCAGAAACCCATCAGTGCCAACGTAAATAATACTGATTTCTGTTTCCTCATAAGATACATAACTTAAAATAGATAGAAACAGGGAAATGGAGTGCCCCAGAAATGCCGATGTAAAATAACCACTCTGTTAGAAGAAACACTTTATCTTCCTGATTCATGCAAGTACATATGAGGGCATCATATCAGAATGTTTAGTAGCCAAACAACTGAGATTCTAATCCCTGTTCTGTCACTTTCTTGCTTCCTGACCTTATTAGTCAGTGTCCTAATTTTAAAAATAGAGGTAAAAATATAAACTTTGAGTGTTGTCGGGGGAGTTAAATAAGACTAGCTAATTCTTCCAAAACCATTTATTGAATGCGTACTCACTGATAGGCAACCTTCCAGGAGTGATGGATAAAGCTTTCTTGAGCAAGTGAGAAAGCCTTGCTCTCTAAGAGCTCTCATTCTGGGGTGAGGGAGGCCAGGTAATACATGGATACATACAATATATAAAATATATAGTGTGTCTAATGGCAATAAGTGCTGAAGATGAACCATGGGAGAGGAATACAGAGTGCAGGGGTGTGGTACAAACTCACTGAGAGGCTGATACTTGACAAAGACCTGAAGGATGGGAAGAAGCCAGATGTGCTATTACCTGGAGAACAAGATATGTCCCAAGGGAAGAGTACGTTAAAATGTCTCAAGAGAGAAGCAGCATGGAATTTCTAGGATCACAATGAAAGTGAGTATAATTGGAGCAGGGAGAGTGAAGGAGAGCTTGACACAATGGGAAGTATGGAGAATTAAATTGATACCAAATCAGAAAGACTCCTGGGCTCATGTTAAGTCTTTATTACTACTCTAAGAATAAAGGGAAGGTAATGATAAGTAAGCATGGTGGTAATATAACTGAATTTGTGTTTTTATTAAAAATCACTTTGACTTCTGCCAAGAGAATAGAGAGAGGACAGGAATTGAGGAAATTGAAGAAGGTTAAGTAGTTAGTGAGTTATTAGGGTGTTCCAGATGAGCATTAATGATGGCTTATACTATGATGATGGAGAGATGAAGAGCAGAAGACAGAGTCAAGAATGATTTAGGTAATATAAATCATTCTTATGATTCTAATTCTAATCCTAGAATTAGGATTTGGTGACACATTAGATCTGAGATATAAAAGAGAACCCACTGTCAAAGATGACCCCCATTTTGGCATGAGCTACTGGACGAGTGCTGGGGTCATATTCTGAAATAAGGGATAGATGACGAGCTAGTTTTGCAGTTAGAGTAGAGTTGAGGAAGTGTGCAAGATTATGAGTTTAGTTTTGAAAAGTTTGCATTTAATATGTGTGAGATGTCCAAGGAGCTGCTAAAAAGGAAGGAGATAAATACATAGGTGTGAAGCCAGAGGTAGGACCTGGCCTGAGGTTTCTAACATTTGAAATTAATATACAGCTAGAGAAGTGGTGTCATCAGGGATCAGCCAGGCTTTCAACTGGGGACAACAAAATGTGTTGAGGGAATATTGAGGAGAAGTTGGAGATCTGGATATCTGATGACTGTGAAGCTGGAATGTGTTAAGACTCAGAGAAGGGTTAGGAGGTGAAGCAAAGATCTGTGACAGGGAAAAGAATACAGTGAACCTTTGAGGGATGTGGAATATTTCTAAGGTTAATTTACAATTTTCGCTCTGCAATATCACATGTTGATTTTAGAGACAATTTTATCTTCGAATTCTCAGGATTTGCCTTACTATGACTTTATATATTGATAATAAGTTTCACATTTTAACTAAATACACCAGAGGAAATATAAGGGTAGAAATAGGTAAATGCTATTGGATCTTAATATATTTCTAGAAAACTATTTTTCCAAGTAACTATCATCTGTTATGATTATGACTTTTTTGCATATCATATCATATTCATGCATCCCAAGTATGAATATCACCCAAGCACACTATATTTTTTAAACTTACTAATAAGAAATGAAATACCTGTTGATAATAAACAAAAAGATAACAGTGATAAGGAGACTAAAGTATAGGAATATATGTGTTCTTTTCCAGTTAACCTATTTTATTGTATTCTCTTATTTATTTTTTTATTTATTTTATTAACATATAATGTATTATTTGTTTCAGGGGTACAGGTCTGTGATTCATCAGTCTTACACAATTCATAACACTCACCATAGCACATACCCTCCCCAATGTCCACCACCCAGCCACCCCACCCTTCCCACCCCCTCCCCTCTTTAAAGTAAAGTGTTAGTAGCTACATACTATTAATATTCATATCAAAAGTAAACCAATATGCATCCCCATAGTAAACAGAAAGCTACATCAAAGAGCCTTAGAATATTTACTAAAGTGACATTAAAGAGTATGAATAACATATGTCATAGGAGGAAAAGCTTAACCAGGCATTTGGCAGGAACATAAGTCAGGAATAAAATGCGAAAGCCTGAATGACTAAGGGAATAATTAATTGAGTGAAAGGTCGATAATTTCAGGTCCTACACTATATGTCGAGTTTAAAAGGGAACACACCTATATCCAGCTAGAGAATTTCCAGAATTATTGAAATAACTAAGACTATGAGAAGGAACTATAAAATCAAATAGGAAGCAGAAGGAAAATGATTTTATTAAAGAACACATTTCAAACAATTTTTCAAACTTTAATTAAGGACAGAATAGAAAGTACAATTTCATTAAAAGAAAATGTAAGGGGAAAATATTTAAATTTTGAGAGAAAACTAAAGATGTATTTTGGAGCATATAAAAATTAAGGAAATATATCAATAAGTAACTACAAACCGTAGTACTCAGTAACCAATAAGATACTACATGTGCAAAAAAAAAAAAAAAAGATACCACATGTGCTCTCAAGAGAGATTACAAGAGGATTTATTTATTGATTAGCTCATCATATCATTCAATCTCTGAAATTAAGTTGTTTTTTGAAATCTCTGAATTGTCAATCTCTGAAATTAAGTTGTATATTGAAAAACAGAACATATGTGGTCAAATAAGATAATTAATTATAATAATTAATAATATTAATTTTGAAACATACATTAATAAAAAATTGAAATGACCCAAATACAAAAGCACCTCAATCTCCTCTGCAATTTGTCACCTGCTCAAAAGATGAGTCTCTGCATTTCCTATCTAGTTGAACCAAAAGAACTCTGAGGGAGAATCTTCAGTGCAGAGTGTGCATCTGCTCTCACATCTTTGATGTAAGTAAAAAATGAACTTCATACAGACTAAGTTAAACATATTTTGCTCCCCACAGACAGTATGATATGGATCAGTTTGCCCCTCCCTTATTTTTGGATTTCTTCTCACCTAGCATAACTTTCTGAAACCTATGCAAGCAAACAAACAAAAACCATTGTCTTGTTTTTCACTTATTAAAAATCCCATCTATTTTTTCCTAATCTATAGATTTCCCAACCACTATTTCTATTTATGTCACATGAAAACTAGCCATTTGAGTGACCTAGTAATCAGAGGAAAATACATTAGATATGACTTAATTTCATGTTGTGTATGAAGGAGGAAACAGAAATGTGCGCAATATTTACATAGCCCAGACTTACTTTCCACATCATTGCCTCTTTTACTTTGTGTGTGTGTGTCATTCTCATGTTTTTAATCTCAAATATCTTAAGGAGATTACTGATAGATAATTAGAATACAAATTATTTTGCTAATAGTGGAATCTTGCTTAATATATATAATGCCCTACATAATTTCTCCTAAATATAAATCCCAGTAAAATGAATACTAAGAAGGCAATGAAGATTTTCAGTGTCAGCAGTGAAGCAAACAACAGAAAGGAGAAGCTCGAAGAAAGAACATAAAACTCACAGTTATGGTAGTTTACCAATTTGCCACTCCTCCATGGAAAAAGTGTATTCCTTCGCCTCCTTAACTCTGGTCTCTGACTGTTTTTACTAATTTTATCACTTCCTGCCTCTTGGAGCTCTGAGCTTCCACATAAGAAATCCAAGCAACTCAATTATAAGTCAACCTTGAGGATGAACAATGAGACACCACATGTAAGTGAAGGTGTCATCTTGGATTTCTAGGCAATCGAGCCTTCAAATGACTCATGTTCCAACCTATGCCTGGGCATCACATGGCACACCCAATGCAGGCTCATAAAACCATGAAAGATACTAAAATTGTTTTTTTTTTTCAATCACGAGATGTTGGGGTGGTGAACAAACCATTAGGCAACACCATGTTTTTCTTTGGGACTGAAACCAAGTAATGTAGAGAGAAGTTGGAACATAGAAGTCATGAGTAAGCAGAGGAAAAAGAGAATTGGTAAGCTTAATCAAGGCTATACAATGTATTGGTACAGAGTCTGGTATCTAGAATCAGATGGATTTTATCTCCAGTATTTACTATATATATAACCTTGGGCAAGTTATTTAACTTTCTGTTCTTTACTTTCCTCATTTATAAAATAGGGATGATGATATTACATACCTATTAAATATTAACAGAGAAAAATTAAGATTTATGAAGTATCTCATACAAAGTAAATGTTTTAACTATTAATATAGCCTATGATCATACATCTATTATTGTGTAATATCAATACCAAAACAGGAATTCTGACTTCACAAAAGTCCTTAACATACTATGCCAAGTTTGTCCTTGAATTGCAGAAAATCTTTCAGAATAGGCTAAGAATATTGACTTTAATTTTGTTGGTTAGAAAAAAATGGAAAAACTTTCAAGCATGCTGAGAAGGAAACAGGAATCGTGAAAGTGGAGTTTGGGAACAATTTTTCTAAGGTGGTGTTCATGGTAGATTATAGGATGGAGAGATTGAAGGCAGACAGGCTAAAAAAGAAGTATTTTAATGATATAAAGTTTGAGGTGATGAGGATCTTCATTAGGTGATAGTTATTGCAAAGAAAAGAAGGGACAAGATTAGCAAATACTGTGGTACTGAAGAAAAAAAAATAGACAAGGCTGGAAGGGTGAGTTGGAAGAGATTGTAGACAAAAAATGGCGTCAAGGTTTTGAAATATCTGAGAGAACTGTGACCCATTCAATGAAAGAAAGTTACTTTTGGAACTAAAACTTGACCAAGAGAAAGAACATTACCAGCACCCAGAAACCACATTTATATCCCTCTGGTCACAGCACCCACAAAGGTTAGCACTATCATGGCTTCTATCACCAATCGATTGGTTCTGCCTGCTTTTCCATTTTTATATACTTGGATTTGTATTGTATATTTACTTTTGTATATGGAGTCTTTAACTTTTATGGTAAAATTTACCCTTTTAAGTATGCAGTTTGCAACTTCTCAGAAATATATCCTTCAGTGTAACTGTTACCCAAATAAGGATATAGAACAATTTCATTGCCCCAAAGTAATTCTCGGTGTCTCTTTGTAATCAACCCCTTCCCCCACCTCATGTCCCTGACAACTCTGGTCAGTCCTTTGTCTCAGCTTTGCTTTAGCAGAATTTCAAAT
Organism: Potos flavus; assembly: GCA_028534135.1. Classification (NCBI taxonomy): domain Eukaryota; kingdom Metazoa; phylum Chordata; class Mammalia; order Carnivora; family Procyonidae; genus Potos; species Potos flavus. The sequence goes on from CM052898.1 coordinate 103,607,419, forward strand.
AAATGAATTTTAAATAATGTCAATTTGTTTGAGTTCCTACACTTAGTATAATGCATTAGAGTTTGTTCCATGATTTTACAAGTCTTAGTCATTTATTTCTTTTTTAGGCTACACATAATTATTTATTTACTTATTTTTAAAGATTTTATTTATTTATTTGACAGAGAGAGAGAGATCACAAGTAGGCGGAGAGGTAGGCAGAGAGAGAGGGGGAAGCAGGCTCCCCACTGAGCAGAGAGTCCGATGCGGGGCCCAATCCCAGGACCCTGAGATTATGACCTGAGCCGAAGGCAGAGGCTTTAACCCACTGAGCCACCCAGGTGCCCCTAGGCTACACATAATTTATTTATGCATCATATAGTTGAGGTATATTTGGGGATTTTCCAGATTTTGGCAATTATGAATAAAGTCACTGTAACATTTCCATATAGGCTTTTTTGTGGACACAAGTCTTAATTTAACTTGGATAAATATGTAAGAGTTAGATTGCTGGGTCACATGATAGGGGAACTTTTAAAAAACTTAACTTTTAAAAAACTCCGAACTGCTTTCCAAAGTATCTATACCATCTTGCCTTCTCAACAGCAATGTTTAAGAGTTGTGGTTGCTCTTCATTCTTGTCTGCACTTGATGTCAGTTTTAAATTTTGTCATTCTAATAAATGTGTCATGGTATTTCATTGTAGTTTTAATTGCATTTCCCTAATGATTAATAATGTTGGGCATCTTTACAAGTGCTTCTTTGCCATCCATATACACCCTTTGGTGAAACATTGCTGGAGTCTTTTATCCACTTTTTATTTTATTATTTTATTTTAATTTTTTTGAGGAAGAGAGTGAGTGAGAGGGGGGAGGTGCAGAGGGAGAGGGAGAAAGAGAATCCCAAGCAGTCTCCATGCCCGGTGTGGAGCTGGACGTGGGGCTCAATCTCATGACCCTAAGATCATGACCTGAGCCAAAATCAAGAGTTGGACGCTGAACCGATTGAACCACTGAGGCACCCCTCTTTAGTCCATTGTTTAACCAGAATATTTATTTTATTATTATTGTGTTTTAAGAGTCCTTTATATAGTTTTGGATAAAAGTTCTATATCAGATACATAATTTCTAAATATTTTCTCTCAGTCTGTAGTTCGTCTTTGCATTCTCTGTATAGTATCTTTAGCAGGGCAGAAGCTTTTATATCTTCATAATAACGAATTTGTCGATTTGTTTTCAGTGATAGATTGGGCTTTTGATGTGATATCAATAATTGATAGGCTACTACAAGGTGACAAATCTTTCTCCTGTGTTTTCTTCTAGACAATTAATAGGTTTTAGTTTTTATATATAGGTCTAAAAACTACTTTGAGTTAATTTTTAAATATGATCCAAGATATAAATTTTACATACAGTTGGCAATTGTTCCAAAACCATTTAAGAAGACTGTCATTTTTTAATGAACCGTACTTTCACCTAAATAAAAAATCAATTGCCCAGTTATTAGTGGGGCTATTTATTCACCCTTCGCTTGTATTAATACTTTATACACTTTCATGCACATGTGTGCATACACTCACATAAGTCACCCTGACTTTCTCCAAAGATGTACAAATGATCAATAAGCACATGAAAAGATGTTCAACATCATTTATCATTTTGGATGCAAAACCACTGTCAGGTACTATACTTCACTGCTCCCCCCCAGATGGCTATAATCAAAAAGACTGTATGTATCAAGTGTTACTGAGGATAGGAAGAAATTGAAACCTTCATATGCTGCTGGTAGGAATGTAAAATAGTTCAACCATTTCAGAAAAGTTCTGAAGTTTCTCAAAATGCTAAACATGGAGTTACCATATGACTTAGCAATTGCAGTCTTAGATATATATCTAAGAGTATGAAAACATATGTCTTGTACACAAATATGTATGCCTTTATTATAGTAGCATTACTCATGATAGCCAACAAGTGGAAGTAATTCAAATGTTTGTCAGTTGAAGGGTGGATAAACAAATGTAGTATATCCATAAAATGGAATATTTTTCATTAATAAAAAGGAGTAAATTGCTGATATATGTTACAACATAAATGAACCTTGAAAACATTATGCTAAGTGAAACGATCCACTCACAAAAGATTATGTACTGTATGGTTCTATTTATATAAAATGTCCAGAATGAACAAATCTATAGGCATAAAGTAGATTAGTGGTTGCCAGGGCAGGAAGGGTATAATGAAGTATGGAGGCTAATGTGTATGGAGAATTTGGGGGGATGATGAAAACAACCTAAAATTAGATGCTGGGGATGGTTGTCCAATTCTGTGAATATATAGTAAAAACTACTGAGTCGTACACCTTAAATAACGAATTTTATTGTTTGCGAATGATATTTCAATGAAGGTGTTATAAAATGTACTAAATTTGCAGAGATAATATACATTGAAAATCAATATAGTTTAAATTAATTTACTATTAATATACTTTCAATCTCCAATGTTTATCCTGTAAGAAATACACAAATTTCATCTGAGAAAATAAGAGATTTATTATGGATTGCTCTCTATTCTCTGCCCTAGACATAAACAAATAGTGATTACTCAAGGGCAGAATAGCTTGCTTGCTGATATGTACATTTTTTTTTCATCTCTTTCAGGTCCTGGAAGCCCCTCAGCTTTTTCTGACACATGAGTCTCCTTTGTGTCTTTGCCTCCTTGCCAATATGGTTCCTTCCATTGGCTCTGGTACTGATGTCTTTCTACAAGTCTGGGATTGAGTCTCCTTTCAATTGTGTCACTGGGCACAATGGGACAGTTTTACTACCCAGGAACTAAAAGAATCTCAGGAGTTCAAGCCGGATCTTCGCTTTGCAAGTCTACGGCTTCCCATCCCTCATGTTGGGCCTATGCAGAAAATCAATTTCCTCCCCAAATTCCCAATGGGTATGGAGTCAGGAATTCTTCCTTCTTTTTTCCTTTCCTAATAGTATAAAATATCTTTTTCTTCACTCTAGGTTTTTATGATACTGTAGTTGGGAAAATAGAACGAAATTGTTCGTTTTTGTCTTTGTTTTTAAACCTTTGTCTTTTTTATGGGCAATTTTCTGGATCTAGAAAAAAGCAAGACATCACATATAATCTTCCTTATCTTCTCCTCTTTTCTGATTCTGTTCATAGAAAAAAGCCTTAATAGATGATTTGTTTATCTTCTCTACCATTCAACTACTTAGAGCATAATAACAATTTTTACTTGTTTTTTTTGGACTTATTCAACACATTTATTATCACCCACTATTGCGTACTGAGTTAGACAGTGGGAGATGGGAAGCAATCCCTGTTCTTTGGCCTCAAAATCCCATAATCTACTTGGAAAATATAAATAGCCAACTTCAATTTCAAATTAATGTAGTATAGGAAGTGCTATGGGAACATCGAGGAAGAGAGAACTAATTTTGCTTCAAGGAGTTAGAAAATCATGCCCATTAATTTGACAGTGAAGCTTAACTATAATGTAACAGGAATTTGTTAAGAGAATAAGGCATAAAGAAACAGCATTCTAGGTAGTGAGGGAGGAAGAAACACAGTGAGTATGAAAGATTAAGTTGAAATTAAACTTCTTTATAAAAAATAAGGTATTTTTTTCCAAAATATTTAATTTTTGTCACGTTCCTTAGTAGAACTTTATATTTTTTTAAACTTTCAGTTGGAGCCTTGCATATAACTATAAGAGTTTTGGATTTTATTTGAGGGGAATCACTGAAGAAGTGTGATCGAGAAAATAAAATGATATTTGTAGTTTATATTCTTACTATATTGTGTGGTAATTGGGAAAGATTAGAGGAGATGAGAGGAAAAGCAAGAAGAGATATTTAGGAAGCTCTAAAAAATTGTTTCCAGATTAGAAACAATGGGGACTTGAACAAGAATAGAGGAGAGATAATAGACTGGAGAAGGCTTTGAAATATCAAATATAAGGCTTTTTAATATATTGGTCATTTTATTTCGGATTACTGCAAAGTAAGTCTCCTTCATGTAATCACCAAATTCATCTTCTTAGCCCCTTAAATCAGATTTACAACATTGATTTTGTGAATCACTAGGGAAGATAGTGAACGTCATGTATTTTCTACTTTATAACTTGTATGTTTTGAAACACAGCCATTAGTCACTACTTATGAACAATAAAGACAGCAAAGATTATGCAGCAGATACCACCCACTACATGTCACACCATTAAAGGTTGGAAGCTGAATTTAAACTCATCTGTTTAAAAAAAATTAAAAAAATAAATTCATCTGTTTGGCTCACAATTTTATGTTCCTTGGGTAGCCAAATGCATAAGTCACATAAACTGGAACTAATATGGATGAAATGAGGATGGGGTAGAAGATTTAGCCTGCTAAGTCTTTCTCTCTTATCTGGAGAAGGCTTTACAGAAATGTTAAGGCTCTATTGGGGGCTGCATTTCTCAATCATTAGTCGATACTTCTCTGTATTTTGTATATAATCTCACTGGCAAGAACATAAAGCAAGTAAAGTTATTTTAGGTAGATAAAGAATCATAATTTGAACATATCATATATTCCATGAAACAGTTTTTAATTGCAGAATACTCATTTTGAACATTTTTTTTTTTAGTGTAGATAATATATGCTGGCTTTCTAAGCAATAAAGAACTGATTATTGGTACATGTTAAGTTTCTATCTTCACCTGAAATTTGGTTCCAAATGCCAACATGATGTCTTATACAGCTTTGTGTGTAATTAGTGCTAAGTAAATACTTGTTAATTGATTATTATAGTGCTTATAATAGCTTGTTGACCAATTGTCTCTGGTGTACGGTTTTTAAATCCATAGTGGATTCTTACTTGTCTCAGTTTGATAACATTCTGTTTGGCACATGGATAAGTCTAGGAGTGTAGCAGGCAGAATTTCGGATGACTCCTATGAGCATCACCTTCTGGAATTCACACTTTTGTGTGTAATTTCCTACCCTTGAGTATGAACAGAGCATGTCAATTATTCTAATCGATGGACTATGGCAAATTGATGAGACATAATTTCTTTGATTATGATATGTCACACCAGACTCCACCTTTACTAGCAGACTTACACCAGAAATTCTCCTTGCTGCACTAAGTTAAAAGGCAATGTAAAGAAAGCATACATACTAAGGAACTGTGGGTAGTCACTGGGAAGTGAGGGTAATATCTAGAAGCTGAGGGTAGCCTGTAGCTGGCCATCACCAAAAAAAGCAGGTCTTCAGTCCTAATGATGCAAGAAAATGAATTTTGCCAACAATCCAAGTGAGCTTAGAAGTAATTCTCAGCCTAGTCTCAGGATGAGAACATAACCCAGCCAACCTCTTGATTTCAGCCTTGTGAGCCCTGAGCAGAGGAGCCAACTAAGCCAGGACCCACCTCCTGACTCTTGAAAACTATGAAATTATAAAATTGAAATCTTTTAAACTGCTAGATTTGTGATAATTTGTTACAAAGCAATAGAAAACTATTGTGGGAAAAGTTGTTTTGATATCCTGAAGTTCCCCAGAGTAAATCAGTTCCTCCTTGCCCAGACAAGAGAAAGTCAGTGTCTGTGGAGAATATTATAAGGTGAAACAGCAGTGGCACACAACAGAGGCATAGATGGCCTCAGGTTGTTTAGGAGAGACAAGTATAGGCATCTCATTTTTATGTGAACAGCTACAATAACTTATCATTCCCTCTTAAAATGTTTACCTGAAAGCCTCCACACTGTCATATATGAAATATGACATTGAGAACAATTGCTGGAGTAATAGTTACATTACACAAGTTAGTTTTATATTTAAGACTAACATATTTTGACTGGTTTCATCCTGGGACCGAAATTTCTTACAAAGTGACTAAGGATCCTTAAAGAGTATCATCACTAAAACTCCACTATTACAGACACTATCTCCACTTCTTTGCTACCAAAGTCAAAAGTGATGTCTTTTATATTACTGCATTTTTTTTTTCTCTAGGAGGTGGAAGGAATGGAACAGAACTACAGTTGCAATTGATTAAAAAAAAAAAAGAAGGAAATCACTCATATTAGTCCAGAGAAGCAGGTGTTGGGTAGTTTTGTGATTTAGATTGTTTTTATCATTTCCTATCCTCAAAAATAATTATGTATAGTCTTGTTTTTGTCTTGCTCCACTGTGGTTGGGTGTCTGTGAAATGTTTATTTTCAGTAGAAAAACATAATGGCTTAATTTTTAGAGTCAAACCAACTCCAAGCTGACAGCAGTCAATGAGTATTTTTTTTTCTTTTCAACAACAAGCAGCAAATATGTTTGTATGTACCACTTTGTGCACTTCTGTGAAAGTATCTCAAGATTGAAACTCTGAGGCGAAAGGGATACACAAACTTAATTTTACTGAATACCACATGATTGCCATTCAAAAATGGCTATGCTCATTTATAATCCCATCCTTGGTGACTAGATTCCTTGCCAGCACCTGATTTTATAATTCATAAACCGTTTGTAAATTCTCCTCAATTTCTATTTCTTCGCAGTAAACTTAATTTACTTTTATTGTTGTTATCATTATTATTGCCATTATCATTATTGTTGTTTTCCCTGGTCCTTGTATTCTGAGTTATGAATTGCCTTAAATATTCCGTAATAACAATATTCTAACGTTTTTCTTTTCTTTAACCTTTTGACCCTCCTCTCCCATTCCTATCATCCCCCCATTTCTCCCCCACCTCTGGCAACCATCAGTCTGCTCACTACGAATTTTTTTGTGTGTTTGGGTTTTTTTAAGGTCCACATACAAGAAATTATATGGTATTTGTCTCTCTATGATTTATTTTACTTAGTATAATGTCCTTGAAGTCCAACCATGTTGCCAAAAATGGCAAATATTTCATTCTTTTTTCATGGCTGACTAATATTCTGTTGTGTATATGTATCACAATTGCTTTATCCATTCATCCATCTATTGACACTTAAATTGTTTCCATATCCTGGCTATTGTAAATAGTGCTGCAATGAACATGGAGTGGATATATATTTTTGAGGTAATATTTTTGTTTTCTTCAGATAAATACCCAGAAATAGAATTGCTATATCTTATGATAGTTTTATTTTTAATTTTTTGAGGAACCTCTATATTGTTTTCCATAGTGACTACACCAATTTACATTCCCACCAATAGAGCACAAGTGTTCTCTTTTCTCCACATCTTCATCAACACTTATTATTTCTTGTCTTTTTTTCTAATAACCATCATTATCTTTATTATTGTTTCACCAGTCCTTGTATTCTGACTTATGAGTTGCCTTAATGATTCCATTACAATATTATTTTAATTTTTAATTAGAAAAGAATTATATCAAGTTACAGATATTACTTAAGTAAATTCGAAGAAACTTGTGTTAAAAAAAACAATGAGTACTATTTTAGACCGTGATTTAGAGCCTTCCAACCTACATGAATGTGCTAGAATGGTTGATTTAACCAAGTAAATAGAATAAAAGTTAAGTATTTTTTTTCTCCTGTATAGAAAGCAAAGCTAAAAAACAAATTTGGATTTTTGCTATGGACTGAATGCTTGAGTCCCTCCAAAATTCTTTGGCTGGACCTCCAATCTCTTGTATGATAGCACTTGGAGGTGACACCTTTGGGAGGTAGGTAGATCATGAGGGTGAAACCCCCATGAACGGGATTAGTGCCTATAAGATGAGACAACACCGAGCTTGTGTTTTTTCTTTCTGCCCTTCACCATGTGAAGATACAAGGAGAAGATGGCCATCTGCAAAACCAGGAAGAGGGCCCTTACCAGACACCAAATCTGCTGGCACCTTGTTCAGGCTTCCAAGCCTCCAGAACAATGAGAAAAAAATGTTTATTGACTAAGCTTTCTCAGTCTATGACAATTTGTTACAGAAACCTAAACAAAGACAATTTATTTTTGGAAAATAAAGAGAAATGTATACATTCTATACTTATATACATTTTATTTTGTTTTTTAATTAAATGTACATACTAAAAAGTAATTAAATCTGATGACAACTATTGTTACATGACTTAAATTTACTAAACATTGAAGAAAATATTGTATATAATTACACAAAAAATTCATTTAAAAAATTACCTGTTTTAATTATGCCTTAGTTACACACATATATATTTAGTAACTGGTTTACAGTTCTGGCTGATACTTAGCAAGGTAACTAGAACTATTTAAATCCTGATAAATATGTTAAAAATAAGATCCAGAAGACATTAATATAATAAAATTAGTATTAGTATTATTGTACACTGTGGAATAACTTTAGATAGATGTTATGAAATTCATATTTTATACAATATAAGAAACCAACAAAAAGGGAAAACTATAAGTACAGTGAAACTTAAATCCAGGTGTTAATTTCCTTTTGACAACTAGAATTGATGATGATCTTCATGACCAGCTGATTTGTATTGGTTCATCTAGAGTAACATTATTCACTGTCAGATCAATATTTAATATCTGAAAAGAGAGCAAAATGGTAATTATTGTTTAATCAGAACAGGGCTGTTTTTTGTTTTTTTAACAAAGACTATTTCCATATATAAATTTTCTCTAAGTAACAGAATAGTCTTTCTCTTTTTTTGATGAATTTTTATTCTAGAGTGTTCACAACTATTTCAGTAATAATCTCACCCAACCCACTCATTATGCAGATAAAAATAAATCCCAGAGAGGTGGAATGGTTGTTAAAAGACTGTGAAAAACTAAAACTATCAACCAATTATCTTGATATCTATTATTTTATTCTTTCTCCATATTCTTAAACCTGGAATTATTTATAATTCTATTACATAAATCTCTGTGCTTCCTGTCCTCAAATATTAGGGCATATTTACACAGAAAAATTAGACTGGAAATATGCTTTCTTTTGTATCAATCCCAAAATGCTTTAGGATGCCCAATAATTTCAGTTTTGTTGTGTTACTTTCTTTCACTGGACAGAATCTCAATTAGACCATGTAGGGACTAATTATGGAGGTTACTGAGCAGCTGTAGCCAATCATCTGTAATATGATTTCATTAGACCTTACCACTGCTTTTTCTCCAATACATCACATGATTTTCTGTGCCTCAGCTCAGAAAATTTAAATTCAATTATCAAATATGCAAGAGAAGAAGAAGAAAATCAACATTCCTTTACTGCTTACTGAAAACCGGGTACTCTCCTGGGGGCTTTATAAAATATATTCTTCACTAAAGCACAACATTCTAGGATTTATTTCCCACACTGTACAATAGAAGAGTTTAAAAGGTAAAAGTTAAATAATTTTTAAAAATATGTATTTGCCGGATTTGAAACTGATCCATCTGACACCAAAACCTAACCTAGTTCTTTTATATCAAAAGTGAAAAGGAACAAATACATCAGATAGCTTTTAATACCTGTACAAGAGGCAATAAAACATAATTGTTGCTAGGAAAATGTTTTTAAAACTGTATTGATAGAGGGATTCCTGGGTGGCTCAGTCAGTTAAGCGTCTGGCTTCCACTCAGGTCATGATCTTGGGGTCCTAGGATTGAGCACCCCCATCAGGCTCCCTGCTCAGTGGGGAGTCTTCTTGTCCCTCTCTTTCTGCCCTTCCCCCACTCATGCTCTCCCTCTTTCAAATAAGTAAATACAATCTTTAAAAAAAATAAAATAAAATTGTATTAATATTCTTTGTGAGTGTGTTTGGAAGCAGCGGAATGAACTTTCTTTATAAATGATGTGTTTTTATACCAAGCATCTGGTTAAAATGAACATAAAATAATACTTGGTATGTTTAAAATATCTTATTTGACATTGTTCACCTTACTGTATTTAGTTTGTTTTTATAGTAAAAAATAGGAACTTTCTTTTTACCAATGTAGTACTAAATAAAGAGCAAGAAAATATATATGGCAAATTATCCTTTTTAATCTGAACATTGGGCAGTTAAAAAACACTGATTGCTAATTGTGATCGATAACCATTAACTATCTATTCCTGGAGAATTAACTCTCCTTTCGAAGGACTCAGTTTCTTGGTCTGCCACATGAGACCACTGGCTTAAATCAGTGATTCCCTTAATTTGTAATTTTATAAACCAGTGAAATTTTAAAAAGAGGAAAAATAGGGGCGAGGCACTGAGTTATCAACTTTTATTTTACCAAGGAAGGACATTAAGTATACAGAACTCTAACTTCCCAACCTTGATATAACTTAAAGAAATAAAAAAGTTTTGATGCCAAAATAGAAATTAAAACATAGTTCTACATTAAAGGGGAAATAACACTTGCCTACAAAACAGCAGTAACAATAGGACAGTATTAAGTTTCAAGAGGATGGAATGACCTTTCAGGTGCTGTTTACCTCTCACCTTCGTAAAATCTATGAGGACATAAGACTGTGGTTCAAGACACAATCATTATTTTTTTAAGTTGAGGTCAAACAATCAACTGTTTTGTAAGTTAGATATCAGAAGTGACTTGTTGATTAACAGCTAGTTATTTTTATTCAGTTATAAACACTAACAGGTAATACACACACACAATTTTAGTAGTAGAGCCATAGCCTTGTACTTGGATCATCTATAACAGTTAGCTGTTGACTAGAATATATATTCTTTGAAATCCACCTTTTCAGGACATGGATTCCAGAATTTAGAATTGGAAGGAGTTGAAGAGATTGTTCACTTGCATATTCTTATTGAATTTGAAAGAAAAAGAAGGCTTAAAATTATTTGTTCAAAATAAAGAACTAATTACTGGTAGCAATGGAAATTTAACATAAAATCCCTATACCTTGTTTAATGTATGAATCATATCCTTATATACCTATATGTCAAATTATTCATGAGTGGCAATAGACAATTCTATTAATTTTGCAAGTATTTCCAAACATATTTTATCCAAGATGTATTAAATATTTAAATGTAGACATTTTATATTTGAAAAAAATTAAATTTTGAGGCACTTTACCTTATAGGGATAACAATGACTTAGAGGCTTAATGTAAATTTAATCTTGCTTTGATTATGTCAGGAAAATTGTAACACAGATGCCACTAAGTTGATTCATATGACAGGTTACTAAGGATGATAATATGGAGATCAATTTGGAAGTTAGCGGAAAATAAATAAACAACAGAGGTCATAGGTGACCCATAATTATGTTTCGTTAGGGTTAGGAAATAGAAGACATCCATATAGACGTTTTAAAAACTCCATTCAATTTCTTTTTCTTATGTCACTTACCTCCTGGTCTGGCTCTTCAGTAAATTTAACTACCTCTCTATTTCCATTATATATAAGAATAACCTCATTAACAGCAGTTTTTCCTTTCCCCCATATGTTGATGAATCCAAGCCTCATTTCATTTTTGTTTATGTAACCATTGTTCAGTATAGTGCTTGTCAAGGTATTCTATAAAGACAAAGAAAAAGAAGTAATTTAAATCCCCACTTTCCAAAGCAATTAAATCTTTTAAAGCTACATCTGTTAACCAAAATGTATTTCACAGCATAGCAAATTTTTTATTCATATATTTGAAATGAGGTATGTTATACAAAAATATAAAACATGAAAATATAAAATAAATATAAAATATGGAACGAAACTTCAAATATTATTTAACTGACATGAATACATACCTGATTTAAATTAAATTGTGCTGAGAAATATAAGCCTTTTTCATAGGTGTCTGTAGAGAGAAAAAAAGGTAATATATTTATATTACCAAAGAAGAAAAATAGTAAAAACTAGAATATTTTGGTTCTCTTTCCTAGTATAAAGGGTACCAAACACCTTCAACGCATATCTAATTTTTCTCTAAGTTTATTTAATTTGTTCAGACACAGTCTGAGGAGCACTGTAATATGAAGGATGAGTCACCAGAGAGGGCCCTAGAAAGACGGGGTAGGTTGGTGTGTATTTATTTGTAGGAGGGTAATACTAAAGATTGACAGGTCTAAAATCACCTTAACACAGCTCTGGCGGGATGAAAGAAGTATAAGAATAAACAGAATTGGTTGGTGACAGTGGCAGACACTTACTGGCCATTTCAATGACTGACAATATAATAATATTTATAAAGCAAAATGAACATGATGGAAACTTACTCTAGTGTCATTTGACAAAAAATATTCAATTGCTGGGCATTATTAGAGGTCTATTGAAATCAAACTGATAAAACACAGGGTTTATATCCATTTCTTCACCTAATTATAATCTTACCATATTTAAAATAAATTTTTAAAATAATTGGACAGCTAAAATTTAAGTGCTTACTATTTGTCAACTTTTAAGTACTTTATCACACTGCTCTAAGAGGTATGTCCTTTATTTGTTCTTATGGTTGAAGAGGAATGTGAGCTCCAGAGATATTAAATAAACGGCTGAAAGTGAATCAACTAATTATTAACAAAATCTGGAATCAAGTCCAACTTTCCCTGAATTCTAAGACTGTGTTTATATGTAAAAACAAACAAGCATGGGTAAGGCAGAAAGGCAAAAGTAGGTTAAATGCATGATTGAAACAAGTGTTAAAATAACATAGAAAAAGTAACAAATTTTAATTTCCTTTTCGAACTTATACACGCCAGCATTTTATTAAATAATTCTTTGAAAAAGCTGCTTAATCTGCAACTAATTTTGCCTAATCTACAACTTTAATAGCTAGAATGGTTAAACTTTATTTAATATACACAAATTTTGAGATAAGTTTACAATAGTCTCCCTTTATGTGGGGGGATGCACTCTAAGATCCTCAAGCCCTATATATACTAAGCTTTTTCCTGTAATACTTACCTCTGATATAGTTTAATTTATAAATTAGGCACAGTAAGAGATTAACAGTAACTAATAACAAAAAGGAACAACTCTAATAATATACTGTAATAAAAGTTATGTGAATGTGGTCTCCCACTCTCAAAATAGCTTGCTGTGCTATGTTCACTCTTGTGATGATGGGAGATAATAAAATGCCTACATGGGGAGATGAAGTGAGATGAATGACTTGGGCATCATGACACAGCGTTAGACTACTACTGATCTCCTCACACTATAAGAGGGAGGATCGTCTGTTTCTGGACCAGGGTTTTCCATGGGTAACTGAACCTGCAGAAAGCAAAACCATCGATAAGGGGGAAGTGCTGTATTTTATCTTTGATTTTCTTTGGGAGAAAAAAATATGTCAGCAAATAATATTTTATAAAATGTGAATGTACTTAAAGGAGGAAATAGTACTGTGCCTATTAACTAGATTGATGGGCTTGCTGAGAGAGAATGCTTCTTTGGAGAGTCTGATCTGCTGAAGCAGATTCCTCATAAGCATTTGTTATATATTGTTGTTGTTGTTTACTCAAGAAATTTCAAGGAATTATTTGACTTTTATTTTAACATGGACTGGACTGGAAGAGATTATGTTGAGTGAAATAAGTCAAGCAGAGAAAGTCAATTATCATATGGTCTCACTTACGTGTGGAGCGTAAGGAAAAACATGGAGGACATTGTGAGAGGGAGGGAAGGGATGAATTTGGAGGAAATTGGAGGGGTGAAGAACCATGAGAGACTGTGAACTCAGAACAAGGGACTGAGAGTTTTGGAGGGGAGGGGGTGGGGGATGGGCGAGCCTGGTGGTGGGTATTGAGGAGGGCACGTATTGCATGGAGCACTGGGTGTGGTACATAAACAATGAATCTTGTAACACTGAAAAAATAAAATAAAAGTATTTGGGGAAAAAAAAAAAGAAATTTCAAGGAATTATTTGAAATCTTCATACTGAATTATAACAAATATATTGAGTTTGTGAAATACAATTTAAAAAACCCTCAAATATAATGGGCCAGAATAATTTTGTATGCTTACATGGAAAGATCATAAATAAATATTTGAAGTATGTTACTTTCCAGTGATTAAAAAATAAAATCTGCCATAAAACTTTAATAGGGTAAAGGTCATACCAAGTTCTTTCATCTGTGTCTTAGTTTGATAGGGAAAGCTGGAGAAAAATTTCTAAGAGAAGCGTTGTCTCCCTTGCTGTTCAGATGAATTAACTCAATATATTGGATAGGTAAATTCAAAGGTTTCAAGACAAGGATGCAAATGCATAACTCAACTTTACAACCCTGGGAAATTGTAGGCAAATTTAAAGTGCAGCTTGCTGGGCACAGGTGAAGAAGGCTGCAAACTTTGTAGAACCCTGGTTAACGTGTTAACAAAGGTCAGGACTCTAAAAACATAGGGTTTTAACTGATAGCGGTTGATTTTTCACCTTAAATCACAAGATACTAGGAAAAGGATTTTTTTGTTTTGTTTTTAAGAGTTTTGCTTTTTACCATATGATTCTTGTATCAACCTTCCGATATACTTTATTTACTAATAAATTGATTCCCATTTCTTAGGGTTGCAAAATATTAACTATGATTTACCTAAAAAGATGAAAAATACATGTCTTGGCTAGTAATCAAAGATCTCTCTTCTGCGGATAATTTATTTAAATTGCACTGAACTGCCCCGTGAGAACATCAGCTCCACACACATGTTAGTTTTTATGACTAATGTTTGTGTTAAGAGAATGTTCAGAACTCCCATCTAGCAGAGTGGCATTGTTAATGACAGTCAATAACCCTAATCCACAACTAGTGTTTACTTAACAGCATGATAACCACCTGAAGGTGATACCTGGGCTTCTCCCCAAATTAATGGAAATTAACTGGTCTTCAGAATCTGAATCTTCAATAAACACCCCAAGTGATTCTGACAACAATGGTCAGCAAAGCACACATGGTTGGGAGCCTAGCAATTGTCTGGTCTTAAGAAACAGTCACAGAGTAAACATAGATCTAAATTTAAATCCTTAAACTTTTCATGTAAAAAATATTGAATTTAAAAAACAAATAGGCATGAAGTACAGAGACCAAGGTTGAGTTTTGTTTCTAGGCTATCTCATGTTTTAGAGGCACCCTTTATGCACCGCCATGTGCACATGGAACGTGGCGTTTCAGCTTGGCTGGCCTCACACACACTGAATGTCTCTCATGTGAATGGCACGGGCTACTTTCTGGGAGTAACAAATGATCAATATACATTCTCTGTCCATACACGTTTCTTAGTTATTCAGACATTTACCATAGGGATTAACTACATTTAGGGTAAGAGGAAAGTCTTTGATGTTTAGACAACTACGTTTTGAAGTTGATTTAGCTAATTATTTAGCTACTTTAGCTTTGGATAATATTGTTAGCCTTTCATGCAGCTTCTAAGGTACAAAAATAGGTAACATAAAAGCACTGTGAGATAATATGTATACCATCAATTACATTATCTACTAAATGGAACACTCACCTATACTCTCTCCATCATCCCAAAACAGAGATCCTTGTGCCATCTGATTAGTATCTGCAGCAACAATGAGCTTCATGTAATTTTGTCGACTAAAAAAAAAATACAATTTTTACCTATGTTTATAGAATACTGTATCTTTAGTTATGATATGGCAGCCATATAAATAATGAAAGGAAAACAAATAAGAATATTAACTAAGGAGAATACAAACTGTTTTCGACAAAGAAAATTAAAGGCCTTCCCTTAATAATGAGTTACTGGGAATGACATAAACCATAAAATCCTTCATATTTAATAGAAAATATCATGCATGTCTTTTGATCTCAAGAGATACCTACTTAACAGATCAAAAGGGGACTCATTTATAATGATTTAAACCATATTAAGTTTATTGATATATTTATTTATTATTCTCTCTGCTAATCCAGCCACTGGCCATTAAACATGAAACTATGTTAATAGCATTTTTTATCTGTTATAATTTAAGACTTTCTCACATTTCCATACATAAATCACTGAGTTATCATTGGAAATTATTAATAAGAATGTGAAGAGTAGCCTGAAAGTTATAATTTCTATCCTTGAAATGGGCAATACCTCCCAAGCTGGTGCCTACATAGACCCATCTGTGAACTAATATCTGCTTCCTTGCTCACTGTATAAGTGATTTGGTTTGACAGCCTCATATTGCTAAGGAAGGATTTCTTAGACAAATTGTGCTTAGATATAACTGCCTTTTCCAATCACAAATGTTGAAAGTTGTACTGCCATCGAAGTTCCCTAAAATATTCAGAACATCTAGAGTTCAAATCTCTGCAGCAACTTGGTATTTTCCATGTAAAGATGTTATCATGTCTCAGCATGAATACATACATATATTTATATGTAATGTATGTATTTCAAGTTCATAGTTACTGAGGTAAAAGATATATATTAGCAACATTAAAAATATGGTTTAACACATAATTTTCCAACATATTTAAAACTTAAGATTAAAAAGTGTTTCAGAGCTTACATTCTACCCTATCTATATACCTAACCCTAATATCCTATCTACTTTACTCCTCTACACACACACAGACACACACACACACAGTGGCCTCTCTTCTTGTCTCTTATACCAAAAGGATTCTTTAAGGTCCAATTTATAAATGTTCTCCTCCACGAAGCCCTCACTTCTCAGATATAATTATTTTTCTCCTCTTTAATTGATATCAGGGTAGAATATTGAAAGAAATGGATCTGGATAGTCCTAGGAGATAGAAAAAGTCCATTCATGCCAAATGGGGCTGTCAGCACGTAGATCACCAAATGAGTGAATACGGCATGAGAAGAAAAGAAGAACAGAGACTGAATGGAATCCAAATGTCTAAGCAAGAACATAGGCAATGGAAATAGACACTCTGGTAAAAGGATTTACTCTTACTCTTACATCAGTCACAAAAGACAGTGTGGAACCATGATCCTTGGTAGACTGGATATATTGCTGAATGAGAGGGAGAGAATTCCAGATAGGGGTGCTAGAGCAGAGAAGGTCTTAGCCAGAGCATCAGTTATGAATGGTAATGTCTAGAAAATATGAATTAATATGAATTATCTTTCATCTTTATATGGGACGAGGCTGCTAAAAAACAGGTCTGGTTCTTCTGTGGACAGCAGTGGACTTGTAGTTTGAAGAAGTAGTGATATTGTCAATGGATGTCTACATTTTCATAGACTAAAGTGAGCTGGGAAATATTTCACAGGACTGACAGAGGGAGGTAGAAAGAGGGAACACAAAAAAATGGAAGGAAAGAGAAGTCCTCTGAGCAATATTTGCTTTAAAATTTATAGAAAGTTCATTTAAGAAATCATGTTTCGGGGCACCTGGGTGGCTCAGTGGTTTAAAGCCTCTGCCTTCGGCCCAGGTCATGATCTCAGGGTCCTGGGATCGAGCCCCTCATCGGGCTCTCTGCTCGGTGGGGAGCCTGCTTCCCCCCCGTCTCTGCCTGCATCTCTGCCTGCTTGTGATCTCTCTCTCTCTCTCTCTGTCAAATAAAAAAATAAAATCTTAAAAAAAAGAAAGAAAGAAATCATGTTTCAGTGAAGTAAATAATATTTCTTTCCACACATCAGAGGCATCAAAAATGATAAATACTTAGGTAAGGCAGCCACTCAAAATACAAGACATTCATTTGTCAATATAATTTTAGTTGGTATTTTGATCTGGGAAACTTTCTTACTATTAGAAGGAATATCATGTTGGAAGACAATTTTTCATGAGTCTCTAATATCTGCATATCTTGCATATGGGTGGGGATACGCAAAGGGAGAGGGAGAAAGAGAATCTCAGGCAGACTCTCTGATGAGCACAGAGCCCTATGTGGGGCTTGATTCCACGACCCTGAGATCATGACCCCAGCAGAAAGCAAGAGTTGGATGCCCAACTAACTAAGCCACCCAGGTGGCCCTGAATTATATTTTAACAGATATTTTTAAAGCAAACAGCATTGGAAAATAGGGCAGTGTTTGTTTATGAATTAATGTAAAATAATTTTTACATTAAAAGAAAAAAAGCAAAAAAAGAAAGCAAAGAATGAACAGGTTTGCTTAGAGCCCATTATAAAGGACTGAGTGTAGGGCTGCCTGGGTGGCTCAGTCATTAAGCATCTGCCTTCCGCTCAGGTCATGATCCCAGGGTCCTGGGATCGAGCCCCACATCAGGCTCCCTGCTCAGCGGGAAGCCTGCTTCTCCCTCTCTCACTCCCCCTGCTGTGTTCCTTCTCTCGTTGTGTCTCTCTGTCAAATAAATAAATAAAATCTAAAATAAATAAATAAATAAATAAATAAATAAATAAATAAATAAAATGAAATAAAAGACTGAGTGCCTAAGCCTGTACTTCCTTAGTTGTGACACAACCTCCTACATGTGCAGCATCTGCCTAGGCCTAGTCCACCCCAAGTCATCCCCATGGGACTTCAAGAACAAGGAAAACTGAAGCAAACATGAAATTCAAGTCTCTTGCTAAGCCATGAGTAAGAGAAACCTTTGTCTCTTACCCAACATCCATGACACTGTAGCAGACTAACTTGTTCACTTGGAAATAGGGTAAAATCTCAGACCCTTCCCAGTTCTTGACAATTCTAGCATGACATATCTCAAAATTTAATGTAAGCTCTTGTAAGTACTTCATTTACCTGTGAAATGTGTTTTTATCAGGCTCCTGACATGGTAGGATGTGACCACCACGGACGTGTAGGTTTATTGTATATAAAGGAGCATTAAATACATGAAACTGCCTTCTGACACCAATATCTTGGCCCTGGAAATGAGAAGGTTGGAAGGAAGAACATAAGCAGCAAGAAATAGAATCATCAGCAATATTGGTGTTTGATGTATCAAACAAAAATTTTGGTGTAACTATATCAATTGATACACTTAATATAAAAATTAATAAAAACTCAAACACATATTCAG
This sequence comes from Potos flavus, assembly GCA_028534135.1. Taxonomy (NCBI): domain Eukaryota; kingdom Metazoa; phylum Chordata; class Mammalia; order Carnivora; family Procyonidae; genus Potos; species Potos flavus. Next base: position 103,626,201 of record CM052898.1, read on the forward strand.
GAAATCATGTTACTTAAAGTATGTACTTAGTTCTTAGTTATTAATAGCTTTGAAAGTAATTCACCATTTGTTTTCATGCAGAAAATGTGTGGGTTTTGAAAGGTCACAAAAGTTATTCCTGTCTTGTCATATACATTATTCTTGGAAGAACCATATTACCTTTAATGATAATTTTGCATATTTGATACAGGACAATGACCTTCTTGCGTACAATGTGTGCTCTCTATGTTTATTCAGTAAAATAAATCAATGACTCCATAACAAACTATGGCAGAATAAATTAACTCTCTTTCACTGTGTGTTAATTTGATTCAGCTGTAATTAGCAAGAAATATCTTACCTTTTTAAGTGTAAAGTAAACCAAATACCTCACCAATGAAAAGGGTAGGATCAAACTGTTACTCATATGCTTTTAGTCAATTTCCCAGAATTCCCTAACCATTTACCGTATGATAATCAAACCACCGGGCATCAGGGACGTAGCCTTGTACAGTGTCAGCATCCTGGAATTTAAAGATACAGTCATTAAAAACATATAGGCCAAGGAAAATAATATTTTGTGAACAAAAATATATGATAGGACTTACAGGTTCCAACACAGCAGTAATCATAAATGCTGGACCCCACAAGAACTGCTTGAATATATCCCACGTTAGCTTGTCATTAAAGAACCTTGACAAAATATTTACAAATAATTAAGTCAAAGAACTTCATTTCTCCTGAATACCATAAAATAATTATTCAAATCACATTTTGCTGTATAGACTTTTGTGGACTGAAGTGAAAACCAAACTATAAACAAATCAAAAATAATTCTATCATTTGGAATTTAATGTTCAATAAGTAGTACAATACTTTATAAGTTAATGTAGACTATAACTAAACTTCCTGACAAAATACAGAGAATTTCTAAAAGACCAACTGAATGAGAAATCTTTGAAGAGAATTTACAGAGGCACAAATATTAACTTTGCCTAGTAGAAGATCAACAAACTAGGAAGCAAAAATTATACTCTGGAAGAGAATTGTGAGGCAAGTGTGCTATAAGAATCTTGATTCGGGGGATGCCTGGGTGGCTCAGTCGGTTAAGCATCTGCCTTCAGCTCAGGTGGTTGTCCCAGGGTCCTGGGATGGAGCCCCGCATCGGCCTCCCTGCTTGGCGGGAAGCCTGCTTCTCCCACTCCCTTACGCTCCTCCTGCTTGTGCTCTCTCTCTCTCTCTTGCTATCTCTCTCTCTCTGCCAAATGAATAAATAAAATCTTTAAAAAAAAATCTTGATTTGGTAATTTAAAAAGATTTTGCTTCCCAGAGTCCATAATAAGAAAAAAAGAAAGAAATAGAAATGAGCAAAAAAATAAAAAAGATTTTGCTTCTCTTACTTAAATTAGAGCTCACTGAGTAGTGCATTTAATGTATTTCTGAATTTCAGATACAAATGGTTGGGAACACCAAAATCTGTTCTTCATAGTTTGAGAATAGTCACTATTAAATGTCCACATTTTTTCCTAATTGAAACAGAACTGCACATTTTTGTTTGTTTGTTCTTTTGTTCTTGTTTCACTCTTCTACAAACTGAGATTCATGCCAAGGTGGACTGCTGAATTTACTGCTTCCTGGACTTCCCATGGGAAAAAAGGGCCCAGATGTTCTCAATAGGACAAGAGTCTGCAGAGTTAATAATAGTTTCTGGTTGGGGATTCAGTCCAGAGTTCATACTCTGACTTTTCTGGGAAGTTAATAGGGAGAAGACAAAGGGGGAAACTCTGGAAATAAGAGAAGCAAGATATTAATAGAATTTTACCAGAAATAAAGAATGGATTATGGTAGGTAAATTAATAAAGTAACTGGTGGATAATGTGAATTTAGGAAGACCTATTATTGTTTAAGACCCTACCATCAGAACAGATAGCGTATTGATCAACCTATTACTTTTGTCATTTTGCCTTGCATACTATTATTTAATTTAGTACATATATGCTGTGTATTTTTACTGATTTATCAGTTGGGCAATCTAACAAATCACCTCACTCAATTACTCTGGTAATATAGGGTACACAGATGTTACATTTGAATATTTCACAGGTTTTGGTATTTTTGTTTGATTGTATGGTTGTGTGTGTGTGTGTGTGTGTGACATAAACAGTAAGAATTAGCTTGTATTTGCCTTAAAAATAGAACAGGCTACAATGTTTACAACTATGCTCCATAGAATAGAATTTTAAGATTTGATCATATATCAGTTTGAGCTTTAAGGGTGAATCCAAAACAATTTTCTAAGGAAAATATTAGAACTGTTCTAGCATACTCTATACCACATCTCCAAGAAGAGGTGAGATGGTTTTCTTCAGTCAGGCATACATATATATGGTAGATTTACTTAACTACTATAAACTTCAATTAATCAAATCATTATGTAGAGATAATATTACTTGCCTCCATTTTTAAAATATTCAATATAATAAGGTATGTAAATCTAAACACTGGGTATATAGTAATTATTTCTAAGAATTATTACTTTTCAGTAACTGATTAATGTTTCATTTTTAATATCACCCTGTTTATTAATATTTATTTATGTAAATGTTTATTAACCCAAAATTTATATTAAGATAGCAATGAAAACATTTCCAATTTCGAATATTCTACACTACATGAGATTACTGAATAAATTAAATGAAATCTATCTCCTTTTGGCAGAAAAAAAGAATTTGTACTTACTCATGCAAAAGGGGTCGAATAACAGTGCCCCCATGAGCATGAATTTCATGCATCTGTGTATAGAAATAAGGCAATAAAGTGTATCTAATATTTAGGATATTCTTTGACATTTCAGAAAAAGTTGCATTCCAGGAAGCAGGATCTTGTCTCTGAAACAAAGCAAAATGAAATAGTCATAAGCTCTTGTCCTTGTTTAAATCATAATTTTCAAATACATGTTTGGAGAATAAAAAGTAGAAAATAGTATTCATTCACTGCCATGTAGTGTATACTTTCTTCACAAAAAAATCACAGAAATCTTTGCAATAATATTTCTATTTCATATGATGCAGAGAGAAAGAACATAATATTTTAATAAGAAAAATGCAAATTATATCCATAGCTTGATTTAGTTTAGATGAACATACGTAAAGAGCGGTTCATATTTGAATAGGTGGAAAATACATTGTCAATCATGGTGATAATCAGTGTAGGGATGAAAAGACTGGAAAAGAAATGAAATGCTGTACAAAAGCAGATCAAAATAAACAGAGACATGCAGAGCTCATCATGGTGACCACCACATTGTGTGTTCTCATGAGAAACGGACAAATTATGATATGAAAGAATTAATAGGAGAGGAGAAAGAGAGGACCTAATTAATTCTGAATAAGAAAGAAGGACATCATGCCTTAGTCTCCTCTGAAATATGCACTCAAGGTAAAAACGAAAATTGACACTGAAAAGATTAAGACCCGTTAAAAATGTTGCGTGGCACCTGGGTGGCTTAGTTGGTTAAGCATCCAACTCTTTTTTTTTTTTTTTTAAGATTTTATTTATTTATTTGACAGAGAGCACGAGTAGAGGAAGGGTCAGATGGAAAGGGAGAAACAGGTTCTTTGCTAAGCACAGAGCCCTATGTGGGGCTCAATCCCAAGACCCCGGGATCAGGACCTGAGCCAAAGGCAGATGCGTAACTGACCGAGCCACCCAGGGGCCCCAAGTATCCAACTCTTGATTTCGGCTCAGGTCATGACCTCAGGGTCAAGTGATGGAGCCCCCCATCAGGCTTTGTGCTGAGCCTGGAGCCTGCTTAATATTCTCTCTCCCCCTTCCCTTTACCCCTCCCTCCACTTGCACAGCTCTCTCTCTTCTCTCAAAAAAAAAAAAAAAAAAAAAAAAGTTGCACTTACTGGTTAAAAAATAGTAGGGAAGGTGATTAGTATTTTACATTTTAATTTGTACTAGGGAACAAACAGGCTGCCACATAACTCCAGGGGGCAATAGTTTCAATATTTTTTGCTGGTATCAACAGGAATGATGATATTAAGAACTGTGCCATATCTATACAGATGCCAACTTTTTTAGATTTCAGTAGTAAGAAAGCTTGAATGATAACTGTTATCATCGTTATATGTAAAATAATGTTAGAATAGGCAAAACCTTGAAAGTAAAATGGTTCAAAAATTAGTAAGCAGTAACTGATCCTATTGTTACTACTTCCAAACTCAAGAAGAGGTAAAAACCATATCTTTTGCTTACTGACTTCGCTGACATTATTTCGATTTTAACAATACAGAAGAACTTAATTCTACATTATGCATCCCTAAATTTAATTACACTACCTCATAATTAAACTTAAGTTGAGGCTTCTGTTCCATAGATTTTTATTTAAAAATACTTCCTCAGTTTTTCCTTCCTCCATTTCATCTTCTCCAAAACTCCAGCCACCTTCCCATCTTGGAGTTTTTCACTTGCCACCTCCACCTGAATTCTCTCCCATATCCTTATATTGGTTTGGGTTGCTGTGCCTTACTCAAGTCTCCACTCTAATGCTTAAGTCATTTCATCTAAGAGGACCTCCCTAAGTACTCCTTCTAAAATTGAGTCCCATAATCTCTATCACTTTGGTTTACACCATTTTCCCTCACATGCATTTATTTATACCTGGCTATACATATATACTTACATACCTACACACGCATAAATGCCTATTATCTCTGTCCTGCCTACATTATATGAATCATGGGGCAGGGACTTTGTAAATATTAAATAGTAGACTCTTAATAAATGCTTGTTGAATAAATCCCTGTGCAGGCTTTTATTGATTCATTCCACTCTTCCAATGTTATAGCTTCCTAAATTGCATTACTGACAGCAAGTTTTCCTGTTAAAATATTCCTTTTCCATCAAATTATGTTACTGACCAACTTTCAAATTCTTCCAAAATGTAGTCCTATACTGCCTTCTATCCTTATATAAGATTTTCATTTTTATTTTTTTTTAAATATATCCTTCCCTCTATTCTAACTAAAATTTCCCAAAAGGGACACAAAGATTTCATAGCATCTAATGAGCTCCACCACCCAGTTACTACTGCTAGAACCCATCCTTCAAAGACCAGCTCTGTTTGCAACTCTTCCATGAGGTTCATTTTGATAATTCATCTTTCCTCTGCACTTCACTAAAAGTCAACATCACAAAATTTAGCACTTAATTAGTTATTGCCTCTAATTATTCATACATTTCCATAATTTTTAATATTGTCACCTCTCTTTCCCAAAAAATTTCTTTCAGACAATTTAGTAACATGGAGAGTTGTGCCACCACACAAGAATTAGCTCTAATAATTCCCTTTTCTTTTTTTTTCTCAATTTCTCAACTCATTGTCTTAACATTTGCCTTTTAAATCTGCTCATTTTCATACACTGATACTAGTATTTCAAATGACTTTTCACTAATTATTTAGTTTGAAGCTGATTTTTTTATTGTTCTGTCTCAGTTGAAAGAAGTTCAGGAAGCAGGTTTTTTTCTCCCCTGGCTGGCTATTCCAAAATTATATAGAACAGTAGTAAGTATGTCAGCTAACCAAGTTCTAAACCCCAAAGCATAAAGTCGCCCAAATCAGAAAATTCTGAAAGCAATGGGCTCAGATGCCCTCAGTAAATGTAAAGAGAGCGCCAAGTCCTAACCACTAGATCACCAGGGACACTTGTAAAGAGTTTCATTCAAAGTATGCATTGAAAATCAGCCTGATAGGGTGAATTCTTTTTTTTTTATTTGCGATGATGTTTGTTCATTATTATTATATTTAATTAGCCAACATATAGTACATCATTAGGTTTTGATTAGTGTTCAACAAATCATTAGTTGCGTATAACACCCAGTGTAGATCACAACACGTGCCCTCTCTAATACCCATCACCTGGTTACCCCATTCTTCCAACCCCACCCCTCCCTTCTGTAACCCTCAGTTTGTTTCCCGGAGTCCAGAGTCTCTCATGGTTTGTCTCCTCTGATTTCTTCCCATTCAGTTTTCCCTCCCTTCCCCTGTAGCACAGAGGGTGAATTCTATTTAAAAACTTTTAAGGTTAGTAGGGGGAGAGGAATGAGAGTAAATGTAGTAACTACATACCCTAGTAAATGCAATGTTGTGATTTCTTGAGTACGGATAAAATGCTCCAAGTTGCATCCAGCGGGCACAGAGCTCATATTCTGAATTGTTGAAGAAACCACAAATATCTGCTCCAGTCTAAAATATATTGTGATGTTTAATTTTAATGGTTTCTTAATTTTTATAAGTTATAAAGACAAAAGGAATAGAGATACTTACATATGAGATTCCAAAGAGACTAAATTCCATCATACCTAAAAAAAATCAGGTAAAAACTTAGAAAAGTATTATTTCATATATTTTGATATTTGATTTTTTCTATTTATGAAGATGTCCTATTTCTAATAACCTAA
>CM052898.1:103633144-103659900 GCA_028534135.1 Potos flavus
TGTTTAATTTTAATGGTTTCTTAATTTTTATAAGTTATAAAGACAAAAGGAATAGAGATACTTACATATGAGATTCCAAAGAGACTAAATTCCATCATACCTAAAAAAAATCAGGTAAAAACTTAGAAAAGTATTATTTCATATATTTTGATATTTGATTTTTTCTATTTATGAAGATGTCCTATTTCTAATAACCTAACTCAATGACACATTTTTCAGATTATTAATATACCTTTCTATAATTTCCTCTTACAGTATTCAAGTTTTTTATGTTATAGTGTTAATGACATTTATACAAATAAGACACTATGCTCCTTTGTCACTTTCAGGATGGTACATTTAGAGTACAAAATGGTTATAAATACATTGTCGTATGAGAAAAAAGTGGCAGTATTTTCCTTGGTTTAATTTTTTTTAAGAAAAGGCTATCTATGTAATTATTTAACCACAGTTTTCATCATTTGGAAAAAAATTATCCTTATTAAATAAAATCATTTGAGTCTCTTCAGTAATACAAGATTCATGCAATATCCTAGCTCTCCTTTTAAAGTGGTATTTCTAAAACACTGATTGTTGGGATGCCTGGGTGGCTCAGTTGGTTAAGCAGCTGCCTTCGGCTCAGGTCATGATCCCAGGGTCCTGGGATCGAGTCCCACATCGGGCTCCTTGCTTGGCAGGGAGCCTGCTTCTGCCTCTGCCTCTGTCTGCCTCTCTGCCTACTTGTGATCTCTCTCTCTCACTCTCTCTCTCTGACAAATTAATAAATAAAATCTTTAAAAAAAAACCACTGTTTTCCTTGAATCCTAATATAAACAGTAAAAGAATTTTTAAAACTAGATCTCAAACAGAAAAGTATCTATTTCCCCTTTAAAATAATAATGTCTTATTCACTATTTACCCAATGATTGTCAAAAGACTCTTTAAAAATTTGGCTTGAAATGTTTCATTCTTTAGCATCTATGAGTATTCTTATTCCCTAGAATCTAGAATTTCTACCCATTTCTATTCTTAGCTCTAGATGTTATCTTTCCCAGTTTCTGCCCTTTCCCAGGGAGCTGAGACTAAAAAGGATGAAATTATTTTCTCAAAATAAACTAGGTAGATATCATTAGTTTCTATAAAGCATCCCGGATCCTACTTTCTAGCCCACTCTCTTTTCATCATGCTATTTGTCATAAAATATGATGCAAAAAGCATATTTCTGAAAAGGACTTATAAGGAATATCGAACTAGCACCAGCAAAACTCAATACCTAAAAGAAAACTCAACCGAGTAATGATATAGATGGTGTCTCACATACCAATGATTGATTTGTCCAAATTGTCCCATTGTGCATAGTTGTCTCCAAGCCAATGTCCTCCCCATTGTCCACCAGTAGGATATGTGGAACGAGAAATAACAATTCCTCTTTTGCCAGTTGTCTTCTGCAATGCACTAAGATAGATGGAGAGTTTTCACATGAGGTATTTCCAGATATTTCTACTTATGAGCATGTCATTAAAAAAAGGTGTGTGGGGTGTGCGTGTGTGTGTGTGTGTGTTTACGGTGTTTTTGTTGTCTGTTACTACAACTTGCTCTTTCCCTTCCAATATTTACCAGACTGATATGCCCAAGCAGCCTTTGTTTATTTGTTTAATCAACACAAGTTAAGTCAACTACTGAAGTTATCAAATCAACGAACTAATTATATCTTGAGGTTTTTTTAATGAACTAATTTTATTCTACTTAACTGTGTTCTCTTGAATAAAGGTCTAGGCTCTAACTATTGATTGTCCAATCCTTCTCAATTATAACATTTCAACACTTAATCTCCCTATCGCTCTACAGAGACTCTTTGCTACAATATTCTCTGTTTTAGAGAGGGTAGATTAAAGGGAGCAAGGTTTTTTGGGTGTTTAAAATAAAACTAGTTGTTCTATTTCAAGTACAGAATCTATCCAAAGCCAGATGTCAAGAGAATGAATTTTACAAATCACATTATATTTTTTTCTTTTTTCCCCTCCTCAGTCTTTGAAGAGACTTCAATGACTTGCTATTCATTTTAAAACATAGTCTAGTGCTAAAAACAATATATTAATGTATTATTTTATATTATCTGCATCTCTTTCTGTGTGATACTATAAAAGCATCTAAAGTAGAAAATATCCCACTATTGGGAAGTAAAGTGCTTATTTTTATATTATTTAAAATAAATTGCATATGAATAAGGACTACAGAACTATTCAGGAAAAAATACTTCAAATACCTAATTAGGCAGATTTCACAATCATTTTGGACCACAGTGTTTGTACTGAGTTCTTTATACATAAAATTTCTTCAGTGAGATCTTGAGATTCTTGACGTTAAAGATAATGTTTTAATCTTCTTTGTATTGTTTTTAAAGATTTTATTTATTTGACAGATAGAGAGAGATCACAAGTAAACAGAGAGGCAGGCAGAGAGAGAGGGGGAAGCAGGCTCCCTCCTGAGCAGAGAGCCCGATGTGGGGCTCGATCTCAGAACCCTGAGATCATGACCAGAGCCGAAGGCAGAGGCTTTAACCCACTGAGCCACCCAGGCACCCCTGTGTTTTTTGCACCTAATACAGTGCTTGGCATAAACTAGTAGCTCAAGAAATTTTTGTATTAATGAATATCTCAAATCAAAATTACAGGAAACTAAAAGTGTTTTCAATGGACGTAAGAAGATAAATTGAACCTCTGTTAATAATAAAGACCACATTGTACTTGCTAATTTAAAATTTCCTATTTGCATGTATGTCCATCTTTAAAAGATCATATAAGAAAACTATTTTCATTGCTTCATTTTCTACAATAAATATAAGGATATAGTCTATTTAGGAACATTAATATATTTAAAATACATCACATATATTTGCTGACGTTTAACAAAAAATGAATGATTATTTATATAGAGAATAAAAAAAAACTGATGATCGATCTAAAAATACATGTGAAAATGTATATTCTAAGTTTAGTTAATTTGCAAACAAAATTAATTTTAATTAACTAGTACAAAAACTATAAAGATAGAGTTTTCTCAAATTCTTAATGTGTTCACATTCAAGAAATATATATTCTTTTTTTTTAAGATTTTATTTATTTATTTGACAGTGAGAGAGAGAGAGAGTGTATAAGCAGGGGGAGCGGCAGGGAGAGGGAGAAGCAGGCTTCTGCTAACCAGGGAGCCCGATGCGAGGCTCGATCCCAGGCTCCTGGGATCATGACCTGAGCCAAAGGCAGACGCTTAACTTACAGAGAAACCCAGGTGCCCCCAAGAAATATATATTCTTTTTTTTTTAAAGATTTTATTTATTTATTTGAAAGAGAGAGAGAGATCACAAGTAGGCAGAGAGGCAGGCAGAGAGAGAGGAGAAGCGGGCTCCCCGCCAAGCAGAGAGCCTGATGCAGGGCTCGATCCCAGGACCCTGAGATCATGACCTGAGCCGAAGGCAGAGGCTTTAACCCACTGAGGCACCCAGGCGCCCCTAGAAATACATATTCTTAAAGAATTTCTTTTTTTCCTGCTGTATGCAAAAATTTTTTACTGAGGCTTTAAATCAATAACTGAACATATACCTTGTTAGATTTCTGATTGAGAAGAATTCTATGTTAAGTATTTTCATAATAATTTTCTCTTAAGGACCTGTTGCATTAGAAGAACCTCCTCTGTAACCCTTCACAGAATATTAGGGAACAAAACTTTGGAGAAATCACTTGCTACCACTAAAGATACAATTTAAAAATCCCACCACCATAAATATTTTCCAAATATTTTCGACATCTTCCAACTTTACAAATGGTTTAGTCATAATGAATAAAGCTTAATTTAAGAAAAACTTTTCACCTGTAGGATAGCTTGTCCTCTGTTACCAGTTGATTTTGGAAAATCTAACTTATAGAAAGGATTTTAATGTTGTGTTATGGAAGTATTTTTATTCTGTGTTTATAGTTTCCGACGTTAGCATTTTTTGAAAAGAAATTTCAAAATTCTTTTGAAAAGAATTTAAATAAATTAAATAAATTAAAGAATTTAAATACTTCTAAAAACACCTTAAGTTATTGGGCAAAAAGTCTATAGGAATATCTAAGAAAATAACTTGTATCTATTGATTTTTTTATTCCATTCTAAATTATGATTACAAAAATCTGGAGGATTTACTTAAAAATCACGTATTTAACACCAAAGCTCCCTTTTTTCAAAGGGAGACAAAGATTTTGATTTTTCTAATCCTCTCTCATGAAAAATATATAATAATCTCTGAAGTCACTCAAGGTACTGTTGAAGTTGAAAATACAGAATATATAGGTATCGAATCCTTGAATAACTGTCTGAAATTTGAACACACAATTTCAGGTAGTTTTTACAGTGTATTTATTCCTATATTAGAAGCATAGACTTTGTTTCAGTTCAACATTGAATTTTAAATAAGAGAAAGAGATCTATTGAAGGCTGAAAGTTTTTGTATGGAAACTTCGTTTGCCGCTGGTATCCAAGGTCCTTCCTCTAAAACTGCAGTTTCTCAAGCTGATTATTTATCTCCTGTTTCTGAGTCCATTCACTGTATTCTTTACTTGGTTTTTCTTGTTTGTGACAGGTTTAATGAAGAGGACAGTAGCAAGAACTAGTTGCATGTTAAATCTGCACCAGTTTTGAAAGACACAAGCTACGTCAAAAAAAACGGTACAATAAAATGCTATAGTCTGTATAACTTAAAGAAAAAAATTTTGTTCTTAGTCCTTTCACTTTTTCCCAATGATTAATAGAAAGTCTTTACTATCCATCCTTCGCTTAAATGTAAATGTAATTTATTTATACTGTCCTTTTACATTTGTGAAGGTTTTTTAAAAATATAGACTATATGCAATCTCTAAAATCTCTGAAAGTTAACATTTTTTTCTAATGTGACTGAAAAAATTAAATATCAAGAAAATATCTAAAACATGAAAAGTCTAGGGCTATGTATAAATTGAGCTATTTAACTCAATATTTAAAATTTATTAGTCTGTTTAATTTAAATAACAAATGTGGTTGAAACTTTTACTGAAAGTTCTATGAATAGGAGCAAAATTAATACTATTAAAGAAATGTATTAGGACTTTAAATTAAAAAATGTTCTTTGGAAGATTGTACTGATCCCTTCCTCATAATGTCGGTTATTTAAGAGTAAAATATATTTTACATATTCCTAAATTTCCCTAAATATCTTTGTATATCGACTATTTAGAAATTTTCCTACATTTCCTTAAATTTACTAAGCTTCCCACAGTGTGTTAAGAACTGTGAAATGTGTTCCAGAAGTTCAATTTACTACCTCGGTGAAGAAATTTATTTTCAATTTCCCTTAAACTACATAGTTTCATCTCAAAATGTGTAAGTTTTGCCAACAAGATTATCAGTCGATTCTCAGTATTTTTGTTTTTTTAATATCTATATTTTTATGATAAAATGAGGCTAGCTGAGGACAAAAATTGAGATTAATTGTGCTCCAAAATTATGTTCCAGTAAGATAAGTTTAAAGAAACATTTGTCCAAATAAAAAAACCATTATCGAAGATCAATTTGTTCACTCTTAAAAATGACACTTCCTAGTCTTTCTACATGATTTTAGTGTCCTACATTAGAATTTTGTGAACAAATCTGTGGCCATTCATTCATGTAATAATTGTAATAATTAAATAATTATTAAATAATAAAATAATAAATAAATAAATAAATAAATAAATAAAATAATTAAATAATTCACCTCTTTTAGGTGGAAAAAATATGGTGCTAAGATAAGCATGTTTCACTAACTAGAGAAATATTACCCATACACTTTACTCCAAAATGCTTTTCATTCTTTTCCAACTCCAGTCATATACTAGACCTACATGCTCATTGGAACCACCTGGGAAATTTTTAAAAATTCAGATCTTAGGTACACTATAGACCAATTAAATCAATGCATTTTTAAAAAAATCTCCAGGTGATTATACTGTGTAGTTAAGACCCAGTGACCTAGAGTTGCACTGTGTGATATGGTGTACACTAACCACATGGGACTATTTAATTTAAATTTAAATTTGTTACAATTAAATAAAATTTAAAATTCCATTTCTGGGGATGACTGGGTGACTCAGTCGGTTAAGCATCCAACTCTTGACTTGAGCTCAGATCATAATCTCAGGGTTGTGAATCAAGCCCCTTGTCATGCTCCACACTCAGTAGAAAGTCGGCTTGAGATTCTCTCTCTCTCCCTCTCCTTCTGCCCCTCCCTCCACTTGCACTCTTTCTCTCAATTATGTAAATAAATAAAATCTTAAAAAATTAAATAAGATAAATAAAATAAAATAAAATAAAATAAAATTTCTGAGTCACACTAGTCATATTGTTCAACAGCCTTATATGGATAGTAGATACCATATTGGACAACCCAGAATTATAAAACATTTATATCATTCCAAAAAGTCTTACTGGACAGTGCTAATAAAGACTTGATATTCAAAGAATGGTTTGTGTTCCATCATCACTGGCCTCACATAAAAGTTTGTTTATTGTGGACATTAAATCAAGTTCACTTACACATATTCTAACTTGGTTATAATGGATTTAAACAACAGACTTAACCAAATTTTAATGCCTTAATTAATGACATCAATTATATATTATTTACTCATTTATTCATTCATAACTATTTATTGATCACCTATTATTTATTAATCACTGTGCTACTATGAGCCAGTGAGGAACAAAATAACATTGTTGAGAACTGCTTTTGGAATGGGATGAAAATTTAAAACAATCATAAATGATACCCATGAAGAGAGAGGAAGAGAAAGAGAGAGAGAGAGAAACACAATAATTCTAAGTGCCATAAAGGACCAAGTAAGTTACAGACAACCTTGGGAAGGAAAGTGCTACCATATAAGGTCAACAGGGAAGAACTCTTGAAGTAGGTAAAACATTAAATCTAATATCTAAAAGATAATAAAGAGTCAAAAAGGATAATTATGAACATTGCTTACTCATAACTAGGTTTCATTTGTGACCATCCATATAGATTGTGAACATTGTAATGCAAAACAGATGATCCATCACTAAGAATCTGTTCAGTTTCCATACACATAGTTCTGAAATGTAATCCACTAGTTCTTTTCGTGAGTTCTGGGGAGAATCAATGGAAAAACATTAATATTTTATAAAGTACCTTGTATTCAAATATGTAAATCATATCTATATTTTGGCAAAAGCATTAATCATTGTTTTAAAATAATATTGATTTTTAATCATTTGTACACTTTGTGAATTAAAAATGAAAAAATCTGCAATTGTAACTGACTGTAATTACAATTGTGACTGAAAAACATGAAAAATTTTACTGTACTCAGCAACAAAAATGTTACCAATTAACATTAATTAATAAAAACCTGAAAAAAAGGTATTCCTAAATGTCTACTATATTTTGTGCACGCAGATGAGACATACTGATTAAATAAACTTTTATTAAAAATCCATTTGGTAACACAAAGCCATGGGGATAAGAACTGGACAAGTGCTATAACAACACTATTTTTTGATCCACTTTTTCTCAGATGCATTTTTTTCAGAGCTTTGCCATAACATCAAGTGTCAATAGTTTATGAACATAAGAGCATGAGGATGAATATTGAGTGACTGGACCCCTTTTTCCTGGGTCAGGGACAACCAAAGAAATGCTATCAGTATTCTCTCATTTTTTCCTAATGAAGAAAAATTTAAAAAGAAAACTCCATAAAATTTTTTTTTTAATTTTAAGAATTATTGAGAATTTTCAAATCTGAAAAGATTCACAAGAAAATCAAACAATTTTAAGCATGTTTAGTTAGGAATATGTTCATATAAATACTACATATTTCTTGATTTTTCTTCTAAAAATAATGTTAAATAGTATTGGTAATGGGTTGAGTTATGGTTTAATGTGTAGATGGGTAGTGGGAATTAGGAATGTGAAACCTATTTCCTACATCATATGGTATATAAACCAGATTAATAAATACCAATAACATCAAAGGTATAGCAACAATATTGTACCTGGGAAATAAGGTGGATAATTTAACTCTCTATTTCTGCATTCATTACTAACTGTTCCATGTACAAAACTTGATGGTTCATTCATGTCCTTAAAAAAACAGAGAAAAGTGAATAAAAAAAATTTAGAACATACATTCTCAAAGGAAATAATTCAGAGAGCCAATAAATTAAACCAGCATATTTGAGCACATTCACTATTCTAAAGAGCAAAAATATAAGACATCTCAATACTAAAAGATTTAATTTATATTTTTCTTTTTTTACATTTCATGTCTCCTTTTGAAAAACATAAAATGTCCTATATTTCTCTGTAGATATAATATAAATGAAAAAGTGAATTTTCTGTTTTCTTGACATAAAATTAAATTATAATGTGTATATTCTCCCATGTCCTTCTCTCCACTCTTGCCCCAGAGCCTTTGATCAATTTCTTTTTTCAAAAAAGCAATTGTATGTGGCTTTCTAAAACCAGAAAATATAGTTTACACACAGAATATTTATTTCATTTTTTTACTTTTATTTTTTAAGTGTAGAATTTAATAATTCATAACTTACCTACAACATCCAGTGCTCATCACAAGTGCCCTCCTTAACACCCATTGCCCATTTAAGTCATCCCTCTGCCCACCTACCCTCCAGCGACCCTCAGTTTGCTCTCTATAGTTAAGAGTCTTATGGTTAGCCTCTCTTTTTTCCCATATATTCGTCTGTTACAATTCTTAAATTTCACATATGAGTGAAATCATATGGTATTTGTCTTTCTCTGACTGCCTTATTTCACTTAGCACAATAGTCTCTAGTTGCATCCATATTGTTTGCTAATAGCAAGAATTCATTTTTGTTTGCAGCTGAGTAATATTCCATCGTGTATGTGTGTGTGTGTATATATATACACATACCACTTCTTTACCCATTCATCAGTCAGTGCACAACAGGGCTCTTTCCATAATTTGGCTACTGTTGATAATGTTGTTATAAACATTGGGGTGCATGTATCCCTTCGAATCACTATTTTTATATTCTTTGGGTAAATACTTAGTAGTGCAATTGCTAGATCACAGGATAGGTCTATTTTTAACTTTTTGAGGACTCTCATACTGTTTTCCAGAGTGGGTGCACCAGTTTGCATTCCCACCAACAGTGTAATAGGGTTCCCCTTTTCCACATCCTCACCAACACCTGTTGCTTCCTGTGTTGCTAATTGTAGACATTCTGACAGGTGTGAGGTGGTATCCCATTGTGGTTTTGATTTGTAGTTCCTTGATACGAAGTGATGTTGAGCATCTTTATCATGTGTCTGTTAGCCATTTGTCTTTTTTGGAAAAATGTCTGTTTGTGTCTTCTGCCCATTTCTCAACTGGGTTATTTGTTTTTGGGGTGTAGAGTTTGGTAAGTTCTTTATATATTTTGGATACTAGCCCTTTATCTGATGCAACATTTGCAAATATCTTCTCCCATTCCATAGGCTGCCTTTTAGTTTTGTTGATTGTTTATTTTGCTGTTCAAATGCTTTTTATCTTGATAAAGTCCCAATAGTTCATTTTTGCTTTTGTTTCCCTTGCCTCTGGAGACATATCAAGAAAGAAATTATGTCAAACAGGTTGCTGCCTGCATTCTTCTCTAGGATTTTGATGGTTTCCTGTCTCACATTTAGGTCTTTCATCCATTTTGAATTTATTTTTGTACTTGGTATAAGAAAGTGATCCAGTTTCATTCTTCTACATTTGGTTGTCCAGTTTTCACAATATCATTTGTTGAAGACAGTGTCTTTTTTCCATTGGATATTCTTTCCTGCTTTGTCAAAATTAGTTGATCATATAGTTCTGTGTCCATTTCTGGGTTTTCTTCTGTTTTATTGATCTAAGTGTCTGTTTTTGTGCCAGTACCATACTGTCTTGATGACTACAGTTTTGTAATATAGCTTGAAATCCAGAATTGTGATGACACCAGCTTTGGCTCTCTTTTCAACATTCTTCTGGCTATTTGAGGTCTTTTCTTGTTCCATACAAATTTTAGGATTGTTTGTTCCAGCTCTGTGAAATACGTTGGTGGTATTTTGATAGGGACTGCATTAAAAGTGTAGATTGCTTTGGGAAGTATAGACATTTTAACAACATTTGTTCTTCCAATCCATGAGCATGGAATGTTTTTTCCATTTCTTTGTGTCCTCTTCAGTTTCTTTCAGAAGTTTTCTATAGTATTCAGAGTACAGATCTTTTATCTCTTTGGTTAGGTTTATTCCTAGGTATCTTTTGGTTTTTGGTGCAATTGTAAATGGGATTGATTCCTTGATTTCTGTTTCTGATGCTTCATTATTGGTACACAGAAATGCAACAGATTTCTGTACATTGCTTTTGTATCCTGTGACTTTACTGAATTCATGTATAAGTTTTAGGAATTTTTTGATGGAGTCTTTCAGGTTTTCTACATAGAGTATCATATTGTCTGCAAAGGGTAAAAGTTTGACTTCCTCCTTGCCAGTTTGGATGCCTTTTACTTCTTTTTTATTATCTTACTGCTGAAGTTAGGGCTTCCAGTACTATGTTAAATAACAGTGGTGAAAGTGGATATCACTGCTTTATTCCTGACCTTAGAGGAAAAGCTCTCAGTTTTTGTTCATTGAGGATATTACTGACTATGGATTTTTCTTATATGGTCTTTATAATGTTAATGGTCTTTATATGTTATATGGTCTTTATGATGTATTTTTCCTCTATCCCTACTTTGTTGTGGGTTTTTATCAAGAATGGATGTTATACTTTGTCAGTGTTTTTTTTGCATCTCTTGAGAGAAGCATATGGTTCTTATCCTTTCTTTTATTAATGTGATGTATCACATTGATTGATTTGTGAATATTGAACCACTCTTGCAACCCAGGAATAAATTCCACATGATCATGAATGATTCTTTTAATGTACTACTGCATTCAATTTGCTAATATTTTATTGAGAATTTTTGCACCCATGTTCATCACGGATATTGGTCCATAATTTTCATTTTTAGTGGGGTCTTTGGTTTTGAAATCAAGGTAATCCTCACCTCATAGAATGAGTTTGGAAGTTTTTCTTCCATTTCCATTTTTTGGAATAGCTTCGAAAGAATAGGTATTCTTCTTTAAATGCTTGGTAAAATTCTCCTGGGAAGCCACCTGGCCCTGGACTCTTGTTTGTTGGGAGATTTTTGATTAGTGATTCAATTTCTTTGCTGGTTATCGGTCTGTTCAAGTTTTCTATTTCTTCCTGTTTCAGTTTTGGTAGTTTATTTGTTTCTAGGAATTTCTCCATTTCTTCCAAATTGTCCAATTTGTTGACATATAATTTCTCATATAATTATATTCTTTTATAATTATATTTCTGTGGAGTTATTCTGTTGGTTGTTGTTTCTCCTCTCTCATTTGTGATTTTATTTATTTGAGTCCTTTTGTCTTTTTAATAAGTCTGGTTTACCAATTTTATTATTTTTTTCAAAGAACCAGCTCCTGGCTTCATCGATCTGTTCTTCTGTGGGGTTTTTGTTTATTTGTTTTTAAATTATTTATTTCTGCTCTAATATTTATTATTTTCCTTCTTCTGTTGGCTTTAGGCTTTATTTGTTTTTCTTTTTCTAGCTCCGGTAGGTATAAGGTTACGTTGCATATTTGAGACTTTTCCATATTGCTATATACTACCCTTTAATGACTACTTTTGCTGCATTCCAAAGCTTTTGGACAATCTTTTCATTTTCATTTGTTCCCATGTATTTTTTTATTTCTTCTTTAATTTCCTGGTTGACCCATTCATTATTTAGCAAGATGTTCATTATCTTCCCTGTATTTGTAGTCTTCCCAAATTTTTTCTTGTGGTTGACTTCAAGTTTCATAGTGTTGTGGTCTGAAAATATGCATGGCATGATCTTAATCTTTTTGTACTTGTTGAGGCCTGCTTTGTGACCTAATATGCGATCTATTCTGGAGAATATCCATGTGCACTTAAAAAGAATGTGTGTTCTGCTGCTTTAGGATAAAATGTTCTGAATATATCTGTTATGTCCATCTGGTTCAGTGTGTCATTCAAAGTTTCCTTGTTGATTTTCTGCTTAGATGATCTGTCTATCAATGTAAGTTGGGTGTTAAAGTCCCTTACTATTATTGTATTATTATGAATGAGTTCCTTTATGTTTGTTATTGTTTTATGTATCTGGGTGTTCCCAAGTTGGGGGTACAAGTATTTATAGTTGTTAGATCATCTTGTTGGACAGACCGCTTTATTATGATATAATGCCCCTCTTCATCTCTTCTTACAGTCTTTGATTTATAATCTAGTTTGTCTGATATAAGTATGGCTACTCTGGCTTTCTTCTGATGTCCATTTTCATGGTAAATATTTCTCCATCCCCTCACTTTCGATCTTCAGGTGTCTTTAGTTCTAAAATGCAGCTAGTATATAGATGGGTCTTGTTTTTCATTCATTTTTGACACCCTATGTCTTTTGATTGGAGCACTTAGTCCGTTTACAGAGTAATTATTGATAGATGTGAATTTAGTGCAATTTTATTACTTGTTCTGTCATTGTTTCTGGAGATTTTCTCAGGACCTTTCTAGTCTTTGTTGCTTTTGATCTTTCCCATTCAGAGTCCCCTTTAATGTTTCTTGAAGGGCTGGTTTAGTGGTCACAAACTCCTTTAAATTTTTGTTTGGGAAACTCTTTATCTCTCCTTCTATTCCGAATGATAGCCTTGCTACTTTTCATTTCAGTCTGTTTGGTTTTAAGCTCTTTTATCTCTGAGGTATAGTTGTCCCTGATGTCTTCTATGCTTTTCTCAAGCCCAGCTAGTATCCTTTGATTGTTACTTTAAATTCTGGATTGGGCATATTATTTGTATCTGTTTTGATTAGATCCTTGGCCATGATCCTTTGTTGTTCTTTCTTTTTGGAATGAATTTCTCCATCTCATCATTTTGTCTATGTTTCTGTCTTATTCTGTTCTATGATAGCCTGTTACATTTCCTGCTCCTGAGAGTAATGGATTTATGAAAAAGAAATCATGTAATGTCCAAGGTCAGGTGTTCAGGAAGTATCTCTGATGTGTGCTGCATGCACTTTGCTGCTGTGTTATGGCTGCTCTATCCCTCAAGTCAGTCCTCTGCAGTTTTTCCTTGCCTTCCATGGGGAATGTTTAGACCTTGGCCAGAGTGTGGTGAGTTTTAACTAGGTGTGGTTTGATCTGCTTGTTAAAAGAGACCTGACATTATTTCCATTAGAACTGAAGCTTTACAGAACTCTATGATCAATAGACATTGTGCCGGCAGGGGTTTGTGCTGGTCTTCTGGGGGAGGGGACCACTGCATTAGTTCTTAGGCACACTTGCCCAAGAAAACCAGTACCATTGGAGTACAGGGGGGTAGGACTTGGTGTAAGCAGTTTAAGCAGTCATATTTGGCATTGTGCTGTTTACTGAGGTTAGTTTATGCTAAGGGGCAGGGTACGGAATTAGCGCCAGCCAACTTCTTTGTTCCTAGAGAAGGGAGTTCTGCTCCCCTCTGCTGTTAGGGAGACCCTCTTGGAATAGCGAATAATTTTACCTTGTGTGTTCTAAGCATTTTTCAAATTGTTGTTTTCATACTGTCTGTGTCTGGGTTGCTTGCCTGCCTGGAGAAGCACAGTGCACTTTGGGCTCTATTGCAACCTGGATGGCCGACTTTTAAAACTCCAAACTTTAGGGTCCTGTTGTGGTGGGTACCTGCACTAGTCTTCTCAAGGAGGGTGTTGAAGGGCTGGGGTCGATGCAGGTTTAACCCAGAAGGGCAGTCGTATCAGAGTGCAGGACCATGTGATTTGGAGCAAAGCACACTAAACATCCAGTGTCTGGGCTAGCCACTCTCAGAAGGTGTCCCTGTGCTATATTGAGGGGGAGGGGAGGGAAATGGTGCCTGTCAGCTCTTTTGTCCTCAGAGAGGCAATGCCACCTCTCTCAAATGTGCTCCAAGAAGTGGGAACAGCCTCTCCTGGTGCATCTTAGGCAATCCTCAGATTGCACCATCTGCCTCAGGGTTATCTGCCTGACTTTTCTACAGGAGTAGGTCAGCACCTTTAGGACTCTACCCAGACACACTATGGACCTCTAAAACTCCAGTCTTTGAACCCTGCTGGTTGCAAAAACTCATGAAAATCAGACTTTCTCATTTTCCCAGCCAATGGCTTTGGGAAGTGTTCTCCTTGCGTGCTCCTGTGTGCTCCTCTCTCTTTTGTCTCTCTCAGAAACCAAGGCTCCCTCCCCTCAGCAGCACCTGTGATCGTTTCTCCCCCAAATCACATCTCTGCACCTCCTACCTTCCACAATGTGGCCTCTTCTCTCCCTCTAGTTGTACGGTTTGTTCTGTCAGTCGTCAGATCAATTTCTTGGGTATTCAGAATTATTTGATATCTATCTAGTTGTGTCTGAAGGATGAGGCAAGGCTAAAGTCCTCCCAATACTCCACCATTTTAGCTCCTCACCCTCTTACCACCAACATTTTAAAGTTACATCTAAAATTAGGAGATTGTTTGAAAGATAATTTGCTACATTTGTAAGAGATTATGATTTCTTGTACCAACGACTGACAGTTACGTGAGATTTATTCCTACATTGAATACAAATAAAATAAATGTTTATAAGCATTTATAAATAGTTATAAAGAAAGGTTTTTTTGGTTCCTTGGTGAAGTTGAAACTATTCAGAAAATAGCATCTGTATACATAAAATGAATTGTTAACACTATATTTTACAGTTCTATGAATATGGAAAGGCCTTTCCTTTCTATGGAAAAATGAGTGGGCTATTTTCACAAAGAATACTTTGTTGGAATTATTAGAATCTAGTAAGAATTCTGAATAATAACTACATAAAAAATAAAACAATAACAACTTAAAATATAAATTGCTCAACGTTTACTTACAATCCACAAGCCATCAAACTTCATCTGGTTATTGTAGAAATCTATAATTTCCCTTGCCCACCATTCTGCTGTGGCATTCCTGAAAAAGTCTGGAAAAGCTACATGAGCTCTGGAGGCCTGTAAAAACATGTAGAAAGTCAGAAGAAAGACCATGCATGTCTAAGTTAGACATTTATCTGTCAGATTCACAAGCTGTGCACAGGTGATAATGAAGGCAACCTGATCCCAACTTTAATTGCATGCATCTATATTGCATGCATCTATATTATTTTTCTCTAACCAAAAACAGTGAAGAGTAAAAAAAAAAAAAAAAAGAGGTATATACATGGAGACAGAAGGGAGCAGCCTTGGGGTCCTTACAGATTGTCAAAAAAAAAAGTTCACAAAACAAGGAAATTTATTTTCAGCATTTCTTACACTTTTATGGAATTTTTTTCTTTGTATCCTTAGAGTCCTATAATGCAGATTTACTTTTGTGGAGCATGATAGGAAAGGAAAAGGCCTTGGTTTAGTCTGTTTAATCGAATAAAAAAATTTTTTTTACCCAACTTTCTGCCCTTCTAGGATCAATATATTGCTTTACCACCCCAACCATTTGCCTTTCTCTCTCACATCTAACCCTTCCCACCCCAGCAGAGAAGAAGTGATTTACTTCTTTCCCTACCAAGAAAACTCTCTACTTGTCAGCTTACCCATATATATTTTGAGGTCAAAGTCTGTGTGCTAACAGAGGATTGACCTTCTGTAAATAAATCAATTGCCTGAGAAACATGGCATCACTTATATCCTTTCCTGTCACACTTTAAGTCTATGTAGTAACTGCCAGAATAGTCTTACCAGTGCATAGAGAAAATGCAAAGGGTAGGGAATATAGGCATTTACAAAACACATATGGTACTGGCACAAAGAGACACAGAGACCAATGAAATAGAATAGAGAACCCAGAAATGGACCCTCAACTCTATGGTCAACTAATCTTCAGCAAAGCAGGAAAGAATACCCAATGGAAAAAAAAACAGTCTTTTCAACTAATGGTGTGGGGAAAATTGGACAGCCACATGCAGAAGAATGAAACTGGACCACTTTCTTACACCATACACAAAAATAAACTCAAAATGGATGAAAAACCTAAATGTGAGACTGGAATCCATCAAAAATCCTGGAGAAGAACACAAGCTCAGCAACTTCTTGTTAGACATGTCTCCAAAAGCAAGAGAAAGAAAAGCAAAAATGAACTATTGAGACTTCATCAAGATAAAAAGCTTCTGCACAGCAAAAGAAACAGTCAACAAAATAAAAGGCAACCTATGGAATGAGAGAAGATATTTGCAAATGTCTCATCAGGTAAAGGGCTAGTATCCAGAATATATAAAGAACTTACCAAACTCAACACCCCAAAACCAAAAATCCAGTCAAGAAATGGGAAGAAGACATGAACAGACATTTCTCCAAAGAAGACATACAAGTGGCCAACAGACACATGAAAAGATGCTCAACATCACTTGTACCAGGGAACTACAAATCAAAACCACAATGAGAAACCACCTCACCCCAGTCAGAATGCTAAAATTAACAAGTCAGGAAACAACAGATGTTGGAAAGGATGTGGAGAAAAGGAAGCCCTTTTACACTGTTGGTGGGAATGCAAACTGGTGCAGCCACTCCAGAAAACAGTATGGAGGTTCCTCAAAAAGCTAAAAATAGAGCAACCATATGACTCACCAATTGCACTACAAGGTATTTATCTAAAGGATACAAACACAGTGATTCAAAGGGGCACGTGTACCCCAACATTTATAGAAGCAATTTGGAAAGAGCCCAAATGTCCATTGACAGATGAATGGATAAAGAAGAGATGATGTACATATACAATGGAATATTCCTCATCTATCAGAAAGAATAAAATCTTGCCATTTCCAACGACATGGATGGAACTTGAAAACTTAAAAACTCTCAGCAAACTAGGAATAGAAAGAAGTACCTCAACATAATAAAGATGATATATTAAACACCCCAGCTAATATCATGCTCATTCAGAAAAAAACTGTTTCTCTCTCTCTTTCTCTCACATGTACACACACACACACACACACACTGTTAGATTTAATAAATTAAATAAAGTTGTAGAATGTAAAATCAACATGCAAATATCAGTTGCATTTTTATACACTAACAATGAGCTATCAGAAAAGTAAATTAGAAAAATAATCTAATTTACAACAGCAACCCAGATAATAAAGTACTTTGGAATAAAAGTAAGGAAGTGGAAGACTTATACACTGAAAACTACAAAACTTTGCTGAAAGATATTGAAGGAGATACAGACAAATAGAAAGATATTCCATATTCATGGATTGGAAGAATTAATATTGTGAAAATGTCTGTACTACCCAAAGCTATCTGTAGATTTAGTGCAACCTCTATTAAAAACCCAATGCCCTCTCTTATAGAAATGTAAGAACAATTCTACAATTCATTTGGAACTACAAAGACCTTGAATAGCCAAAATAATCTCAAGAAAGTAGAACAAAGTTGGAGGTATCACATGTCCTGATTTCAAAATATATTGCAAAGCCACAGTACTGAAAACAGTATGATACCAGCATAAAAACACACATAGACTAATGGCGCCAAATAGAGAGCATATAAATCAATCCATACATGTATAGTCAACTGATCATTGACAAGGGTGCCAAAAATACACAATGGAGAAAGGATAATCTCTTCCACAAATGATCCTGGGAAAAGTGGATATACATTTGCAGAAGAATGAAATTAGACCCTTATCTTACATCATACACAAAAATCAACTCAAAATGGAGTAAAGACTTAAATGTAACACATGAAATTGAAAATCTTCTCAGAGAAAACAAAGGGAAAAAGCTTCATGACATTGGTCTTGCAAAAATTTTATAGATATGCCACCAAAAACACAGGCAACAAAAGCAAAAGTAAACAGGTGACTACATCAAACAACAAAGTTTCTTTACAGCAAAGAAAACAAGCAACAAAGAGAAAGGCAACCCACAGAACAAGAAATATTTAAACACCATATATCGAATTAAGTGTGAATCTCCAAAGTATATTAAAAAGTCCTACAAATCAATAGAAAAAAAAAAAAAGAAAGAAAAGAACCCTAATAACCTGCTTAAAATATAGGCAAAGTCTTGACAGACATTTCTCTAAAGAACGCATGCAAATAGCCAACAAGTAGATGAAAAGATGCCTATATTCACTTATCATCAGGGAAATGCAAAAAACACAATGAGATATCACCTCACACCTGTTACGATGGCTATTATCCAAAAACAAAGACAAAAAGTTTTGGAAAGGATATGCAGAAATTGGAATCCTTTTGCACTGTTGGTGAGAATGTGAAGTGGCACAGCCACTTAGGAAAACTGCATAGATATTCCTCAAAAAATTAAAAATAGAAGTACCATATGATTTAAATATGGTCTGGTATAGAAAATTTAAAAATAAGCTATCACTTTTTTGAAGAAAATACTCAAATTGAATTATTGGTCAAAGTGACCATTAAATCCAAGTGCTGAACTTCTTCATTATGTAGTCACTCAATGTAAAACTTACATTAACGGCTTCATCTTCAGTTACACTTTCATCTATTGTTATATTGGGCAAATCTGGCCAAACCTACAGAGAAAGAAAAAATAGGAAAATAATTGAAAATAAATTCAGTATGGTATGACTATGTTGTAAATAAAGTATAATAGGGCCTTGGAGGCATATTATTATATCTTGAGATCTCCAGACCAGTAATTTCTTCAATTGTTTTTTGTTTTTTTGTTTGTGTTTTGGTAAATGTAACATTTACAAAATATTCTCATCTTTCATATTAATTTCCTCTTTAATATGCAAAATAGGAAAAAGAACGCCAACCTTTGTAGTAGGTAGTGGTATTAAAAACAATGCATGTAACCAAAAGTTCTAGGCAAGAAATAATATGAAGGCACATACTAAATTTAATTTAATGTAGTATATTAAAACTATTTCTATAATTATTTCAGCATTAAAATCTAAAAACAATAAATATATTTTTATTTAAAAGGAATTGAAGATCTGAGTTGGATGATGCCATGCTAAGGCAAACATCTTAGTTTTCATAATTAGTACTAAATACTCCTCTCTCTCCATATCCTCATCCCTGTCCCTGCTTTCCTACCAATGTTCTCCTGTACTCAACCACAAACACAAAACTTGAGCCCAAATTCAATCATGCTGAAAGCTCTGAGAATTTGAATCTATGTTGTAAAACCTAGATAGTTCCATATAAAAAAAAATGTAGTTAATTCTCAAGGGCTAATTACCTACAAGAGATTAGCTGCTGATGGAGAGTAGTTCACTAAAGGAATGGAGCAGAAGATAGAAATCTGAGAAAATGTATAGATATTAGGAATAAGAAGATAATAGGAAGGAAAAAAAACCCCTTCTACAGCCAATATGCCATACTCTATACTTTCATGTTTCTTAAAATGTTATGATTTCTTATTATCATAGGATTTTTTTCTATTTTATTTTTAACTTTTTGTTTTGAAATATTTTTACTTACAGAAAAGCTGCAAACATTATACCTATAGTTCTTTTATATCCTTTACTCTGTTTCCCTAATGTCAACAAATTTCTAACCTCTCTATAATCATCAAAACCAAGAAATAGGCATTGATACAATATTATTAAGTAATCTAGAGGCCATGTTTGAATTTTACCTGTTATCACTAATATGTTATTTTTGGTCCAAGATGAAAAAAAGGATTCTATATTGTATTTCATCATGTCTCCCATTATGGAATTTTGTTTTTGTTTTTCATTCTAGTTAGGACTAATGGATTTTTTGTTTACTCTTTTATATGTAAGCCAAATCAGGATTTTTCTATAATATATTAATATACCCAGGTCCGAATATTATTGCTTAAATAAAATACAATAAATTATAATCCTTGTTCAAGTCAGGAATATAAGTGTAGCTCTTAAAAATTGTCTTTTTTATTAAAGAAAGAAGTACAAACATTTAAATGACTTGCAGTGTAGAATAATAAACAACCATCTTATTAATGTTAATTTTATAATACACAAAAGACATTCTAAGAAAGGCAATAAAAAACAATTTAAAATGAAACAAATAGCAAACAAATATACAAACTATATAAATTCTGTTTCTAATAATTTAAGTTGAAACAGAATATTATTTTGATTATTAGCTATTAAATCATTACATTTTTATATTCTGTATCTCTCCTTCTGAATATGTCTTTAACAGTCTTATTTTTACTAAATACAAACTTTCAGTGAAGTAACATTTTATACTTATTTTATTTCAAGATATCAATTCAGTACCTTTGCCCAACAAATATCATTGGTGTTAGGCCATTTGACAAAAACATCTTTCTCTATTCCTCTTTCAAATGCAGGGTAAGGCTTTGTTTCATTTCCTGAAATTGCTGGATCCTAAAATTAAAATGAAATACACACCAGGTAACTCTGGAATAAAAGTATGACCACTTAGGTCACAGTTATGAAACAAAATCTTCCATGATTACATTATTGTTTCACTGTGCTCTCACACAGACTGACAAATAGACTGACAGTATAAACTTCAGTGTTCTAATTAGACTGTCCTCTAAATCCTTTGGAAGGAAATTTTAAGAACTTCTGAAAATGTACTGGCTATGATTTCAAGAAAGATTCCTAGCATTTTTAGTTTTGTTTTTATTTCTCCCAGTGGGATTACTGGCTGCCTAACTTGCTTCCTTTAAGGTATTGATAAAATATTCTCCCCACTAAATCACTAACTTGAAGTCAAATTTTTAAACATGACAAGCATAAGAAGCAATCCCATAGAATGATTTGAGAATTGTATAGAAATGGAAAATCCATCAAAACTTTGTGATAGCTTCTATAAATTGGGGTTAGCTTGTAGCTTCAATGATTATTAGAAGACAGCTTGTCTTTGACTTCCAGATTCAGTCTCAGATCTCTAAGGATATATCCAAATGTAAAAGTAGCTTGGTAGCAGCCCATGTAAATAAAAGTCTTAAGGGAAGAAAGTCTTAGATTTGGGAAGAATTTAAAATAATAGTCTTCCTATTTTGAAACACCTCCCTCCCCACTTCATTCTAAGAGAGAAATTTTAATGAAATCAAGATAATAAGACCCAGATAAAATATAAAATATAAATACTGACCAGGATAATAATATATCTCATTCCTTCCTGTCTTATTTTGTCAACAAACTCAGGAAGGTCACGAAAGTTTTCATCAATTGTAAAGTCTAGTTGCCTTTCCATGTAATCAATGTCTGTATATTGAACATCCTGAAAGATATGAAGATTGTGGCAGTGGAGTAAGAATCACAGGAGTCAGTGCATCTCATTCTGTCATCATATAAAAGTAATAGCAATATGAAAGTTTAAATGCCTCTTCATTTAATCCTAAAGAGAATTAATCAAGTAACACAATGTTCAACAAATAAAACTAATATATAAAGACGCAAAATAGTCCATAAACAAGTTAGTATAAACGTTCTGTTTGCGAACAGTTGACTTAACAATTTTGATTTCTAAAAATTCTCTCAGATCAGTATCTTTTGTTATGTAATTCCCAAAGGAACTAGGAAGACACAGGAGTAAAAGATTTATGAGGCTATGAAATTATGCTAAACGACAATT
Organism: Potos flavus; assembly: GCA_028534135.1. Taxonomy (NCBI): domain Eukaryota; kingdom Metazoa; phylum Chordata; class Mammalia; order Carnivora; family Procyonidae; genus Potos; species Potos flavus. The sequence goes on from CM052898.1 coordinate 103,654,794, forward strand.
TGGAATGTTGTACAATATATACAGAAATAGCTGTTTTTCTATTTCTGGAAACATAAAGCCAGTAGGGGATAATTTAAAATAATTCTAATATTGCCAAAGGGGAAGAAAGAATTATTAGCAAATCCATCAATTAAAAGATTCTTTTATTATCTAGCAAAGTCTTTTTAGAATTATAGACCAAGCTTAAATAACCAAACCACTGCTTACAAATAAGTATTTACAAATATGTTTAAACTAATAAATGTTTGCCTTCTATCATGACATCTTTTAGACCTAAATAACAAATTTTTAAATCATTTTCTTTATTAAACATTAACTCAATTTCTTCTTCTAGGTGTTTTAAAAAGTATGGCTGATATAATGGACCTAATAATGGAAACAACCTCTCTTTTTATAAAAAAAAAATTCACTTATATATTTCTGTATTGTCTACTTATATGATTAATTTCCTCATAATAATGTATTCAAAAATCATGTACTTGATTCTACTACATGTACCAATGTCTTATAATGAGGCCCTTCTCTTTCTTCTTAGAATGAGTTCTTATATACCGAGCATTCTGGATTTCACTGTTTAAGTTCTCCCAGAAGGACCCCTGGGATTCCTCAATCTTGTTAAAAGATAAAATCACAGGGATAATTATTTCTAGATACTTAGTAATATTTAGTTTCCTGAATATTGAAGGAAGAGGATATTCTGCAAGTGCTCCAATTCTGTGTTCTAATATTACAACTATCACCTATTTCAGGGCAAAAATCACTTAGTTTCATCTCCAATTTCTTCTCTGTAATAAACCTGATGAAATAAGTTTCTGTAGACTCTTATTCTCATATAAAAAAACATGGGAAACATGTCTGATTACTTAAGCAACCCAAAGTTTATGAGAGAAAAACAAGTGCATAGTGACTTGTTTAGTACAACTCAGGGTCATGGAACTAGAGAGAAAGGAGAAAAAGGAACGGTATTATCCTTTTTCCTTCATCTAATAAAGACACTTTATAAAAATCTCATAACCAAGTCGTTAGGTGCTACTAAAAAATGAAAAATTATTGCCAAATGACTAATTTTAAAGTATACATACTTATTTCATTTTGCTTTTATAGATAACACATTTAACACTGTTTTAAAAATTGATATACATACATAGGGGATCTGAGCGGCCACCATATCATTATATACTTGCTCAACTTCTGAAGTATTTCTGTACCCATAACGACATAATTGGAATCCCAAAGCCCAGTAAGGTGGCATGACTGGTCGGCCAATTACCTTTGGGGAAAAAAAAAAGTTATTTGTGAACTAAGAGAGTTACTTTATATCACAAAGAAAACTTAAAAAAAAGTGTACAATCATACTTCATGGTATTGCTGTGTTGCAACTTCTGGAGTTGGGCCCAAAAACATATAAAAGTCCAAGATTCCTCCAATTACACGGTAAGTTAGAGCAGGAGTTGGCTGAAATGTAACATCTGGAAATCCAAAATATGATTACATTTTTATCTATGTATATTAGTTTACTAAAAAGTAATATAAAACACAAGAAATTCAACAAATGACTGTTTTACCCATTGCATTGCTGTTAAGTAAGAGAACTCCATGAGCATAGCCTTCATCTTCCACAACCATGTAATAGGGATGAAATCCATAGGAATTAAATTTATACTAAAATAAAAAAATTAAACATAATTCATAATATTTAAGTAATAATAGTGTAATATTTAAACAATAATAGCATATGAATTTTGTGAAGGTTAATATTCAAATTCATCATAATATTGAGGCTATATGAATTTAAAGATTTCTTCTTTATACACAAAACTATGCTTAAATTAAAATAAATATTTCTCCTTTAGAAAAACATTTCTTTATTATTTGAACCATTACTGCTTTAGAGCATACAAACGAATGTACAAATTTGTAACACCCACAAATACTGTCATATTAACTGATGTAAAAAACCATTGGTATTGGTGTAGCTGGGTTTCTTTCTACAGGTATATGTTAATTTATTTATAAATTGGCACTTCTTTTTCAATAAAAATGTCCTAGAAATGATTAAAATGATGAAAGTATTCAAACCTCTTGAGAACTTACATGGTAATACCTAAGTTTATATAATATTTTATGGTAATATTTTAAATGATAATATTTATACAATAGTTTATAAAGCATTTAATTTCATTTTCAACTAGATCTTTTCATTTTCTGGAATAAAAAACCTATACTCGGGGTCATGAAATGACTTCTCAAAAGTCACAAAACTTTTAAGTTGATGATCCCTAATCAAACTGACAATTTTAGGGGCACCTGTGTAGCTCAGTCTGTTAAGCCTCTCACTCTTGATTTTGGCTCAGATCAATCTCAGGGCCTTGAGATGGAGCCCCGTGTCAGGCTCTGCCCTGAGCATGGAGCCTGCTTGGGATTCTTTCTCTACCTCTCCCTCTGCCCCACCTCCTCCCCACTCTTGCTGTGTTCCCTCTAAAAAAACAAAACACACACACACACACACACACACACACACAAACTGACCTCTTTGACTCATACTGTATCATAGTATTTGATCGGCATGTGAAAGATTTATATTTTGAGATCAAGATTATATTAACCTGATAATGCCAATACTAATGTTGCATAATTTTAAAGAAATACACTTTGTAAAACATACTTTCAAGTTGATACAAATGAAAAACAGTCTGCATAATCTAAGTTTGAACAATTATGATACAAATAAAAGTTGTTTGAACACCTAACAATAAAAAGTCCTTGCAATAGTATATACCTTTATAATCTAATAGTGAATATATCCTTGAGATACACATCATGTGTGAAAAATGGAAATGAATTATCATTTTTATTAAAATGTGTTTTTGCATGATATACTTAGAAAAATTATTGTTAGTATTAGTTGTGCAATGCATTATTCATGAAATGTAGTCATTAATAAGACAAAACATTGGGAAAAGTGACATAAGCATATAAAAACATTTTCTAAAGATGTAACTAGCAATATGGCCTTATAAAAATGCACACCTGTAGCTGGGTATCATAAAGGAAAAAATTAGCATTGAATCAATATCAAAGAAGATATTGAAAAAAAGATATCTCCTTTTTTTCCAAGGAGAATCCTAGTCAGTTGTCTCTAAAAACTGTGAGTAAAAGTAGATTTGGTAGATTTGGCAGGGGATTTTGAATCTGAATATTTGTTCTATGCAGTTGAGAAGGTAGAGAATGGGGTTGCAACCTCACTTTTCACTGTAGTCAAGGATGTTATCCATCCAATCCTCTGCTTTCACCTGTAATTTATGGTGGTTTTTTTGTTTGCTTTTTAGAAAATCACTATCACAGGTCTGGGGCCCCCTTGTCATTACTTCAGTACTCAAGTCAGGGCCTACAGAGAAGTGGCCGAATCCTAATCATGGTCTTAGTTGCCTCATGGAGTAGTCAAATATTGATACCTACACCAGGGGGTTGGTCTCTTGTGAACATTCCCCAAGTATGCCAGTTCAGGTCTCTCTTAAATGCTGTATGTTCCACTTCCCCAAAGCCATATATATATTCTGATGGCAGGCGAGTAGATATTTGAATAAACTGGTTATTAAAAGCAAATCCAGGCAGGTGAGAATCCCAACTGAAAAGAAAAGAAAACAATTCTAATATATATAAAGTAGTACCACAAATACCAATGGTAATTCTTCCTTAGATGATCTGAAAACAGTAATATTTTTCTCTAGGTACCTATTGTACTCAAATACCAAATGAAAATAATATCCCAATACATTTTTCTTTTGACTAAGTTAAAGAATATCTAAAATATGTTTGATTTATTTGGCATTATTAATAAGTTATATGATGAATATGATTATAGTTTATCTTTAGATATATATTGCTTTTTAAAATAAAATATGAAGTTATAAATAATATTGGCCTAGAAGTAATATATGTCCCAGAAATTGAAAGTCCTCTGTTTTCCTGTTCCCTTGAGATAATCACAGTAAACTTTTTCTACATATAGATTAAGATGAAATCAATATCAAAAGAAACCATAAGGCATGGTAGATATTTTTTTTTAAGATTTTATTTATTTGACACAGAGAGAGAGTGAGAGAGAGCACAAGCATGAGGAGTGGCAGGCAGAGGGAGAAGCAGGTTCCCCACAGAGCAAGAAGCCCAATGGCTGACTCCATCCCAGGATTCTGGGATCATGACTTCAGCCGAAGGCAGACGCTTAACAGACTGAGCCACCTGGGCGTCCCATGATGGATATTTTAATTCCAAGCTCTCCCTAATTACTACTCCCAATCTTTTTCTTCTTTTATTTTGTATTTATAAAAATGAGTGCTTTAAAATAAATCCAGAAGAAATGTGTTACAGAGAATGCATTGTTTTTCCAGTCATTTGTAAGAATATAAAAGAGGAAGAAAAGAAATTGAAGTTGGAAGGAAAAAGAAACATAAGAATTACAAAGAATTTAGGACATATTTAAATTTTTATCTTAAGGATTTTGGAGAAGTATTTAATAAAAATAATGCTTTCCAAATAAAAATAAATAATGCCACTGCACCAGAAATTTTTTACAAAATGACTTCGCTTACTCTCCAAAACAAAAATATTGTCATAATAACACAATTTTTAAAACAATACAGATATAATTTTTTCATTATTTGTATCCATTCTGATAATACCTGAAAACATCCTGACAACATCTTCTATAAAGTAGCAAGGTAAGCTTAAATTACATAAAAGTATCTTTTAATATACTATAGTTTGTCTACAAAGCTCTACTTCTTACTAAAATAAAAATAACTTTTTATATAAGTTTATTTGCTGTAACATAAAAATACAGAGAGATGTATGTGTATCAATTTCCTTTCATCATTACCTGGCAGAGATAGAATTAACTTTATCAGATTTCAGAACTAATAAATTTCAATTTCAATTAATTTAAATATTTACATAACACATTTCCAACTACTTTTTTTGCTAACACATTTTTCAAGAGGAGTCTTGGTTTTAGTTCTCAACTTGGTTAGAAGAAGAGTGTGATAATAATGAAATCTATCACATCTAAAATGAAGATGAAATTTTACTAATCCTTAATGATAGTCCC
>CM052898.1:103660400-103710482 GCA_028534135.1 Potos flavus
ATGGAGGACATTGGGAGAAGGAAAGGAAGGGTGAATTGGGGGAAATCGGAGGGGGAGATGAACCATGAGAGACTGTGGACTCTGAGAAACAAACTGAGGGTTTTGGAGGGGAGGGGGGTGGGGGTTTGGGTGAGCCTGGTGGTGGGTATTGAGAAGGGCACATATTGCATGGAGCACTGGGTGTGGTGCATGAACAATGAATCATGGAACACTGAAAAAATTAAATAAAATTTTTAAAAAAAGAGAGATGCTAGACCAAAAAAAAAAAATTTTTTTTCTTTTTTAGTGTGATGACTGATACTCTAGCACGGTGAAAATAATATTACTTCTCCCTAACCTAAAATCAAAATATTCCTCATATCAAACAATTCAATCACTTACATAACTCTTCCTGTACTTCTCCTTCGAATCTGGATGCCGAAAGGATTTTCTTTGATTTCAACATCATAAAGTCTGTTTTCATAAGTACTTGTTGGTGTGGCTGGAATGTTTAAAGGTACTGGAACTTCATACCTCTTATTTTGGGGATCATAAATCTATTGCAGAGAAAATGAAAATAAATACGTTTCTCTCTTATTCTCTCTTATTGCTGAAATATCATGTAAATAATCATTAAATAATTTAAGTAATTGCTCAAACAAGAATATTAGAATTCTGTATCCATGGCTCATACATCTACATAGAAATCCACATACACACATAACGAGATCAAGTTATGAATTGCATTTTATCATTTTTTAATGTTTTATAATTCATTTTGCCAAACAATGAGAAATTGTCAAAAAAAATTTTGGAGCTAAATGTTCTCTTATATAGATACACAAAATTATTTACCACCTCATGGTTAGACTCAGAAGCTGTTTCAGTATTTTTGGTCACATTTATGATCCTACAATGAACATTAGTGGTTATTTATGTTTATTCATTTCTTTATTTCTTCAATACATTTCTTAGAGGTGATAGTGTTAGGTCAGAAAGAGTGTACTAAAATTTGTAGGGTCCTTGATATCTATTTTCCAGAAATAGTTTACTACTTAATGTTCTTACCAAAATGTATATCCTACTATTTTATGTTAAACTAAAAGCATTCATTTTTCTAATTGTCATGTATTTCCTTGCTGATAATGATATTCAACATTTAGGTTTTCCATTTTTTAAATTTTCTTTTTGTTCCTTTTATTTTCAACTAATATAAGTATTTTAATATTTTTATCTCTAATTTTTATTTCTTCTGTTAAATATCTGCTTATGAGGTCTTACTATTTTTCTTGATTGTGTAAATTGAAATTGCTTGCTTTTTGTCATGTATGTGGCAAATACTTATCCATTTTTGTTTGTCTTCTAATTGTTTATAGTGTTTGTTGATGTTGATGTTTAATTTTCATGTAAGAAAATATATAGATTTTTATCTGTAGGACTTATACCTTCATATAAGGTGGTTTGAAAGGTTTTTACTAGGCAGATACAAGATAAAAATGTAGCTAATTTTTTTCTGGGCTTATGTTTGATTGATATATATATATGCGCATATATATATGCATATATATATATATATATATATATACAAGTACATCTTTTACACACACACACACACACATATATTTTTTATGTAATCTTTTTTCAATAAACTGTCAGGTATTTCTGGCTGCAGCTCCATACTGTTTCAATTCCGTAAGTTTTATCATCTCTTCTTTTTCTGAGTTTTAATTATTGCCATTGTCAAATGTTTATTTTTCCAGATGAACATAAAGAAAATGAATTAACTTTAAAAACAATTAGGCTTATTTAAGATTTTTTAAATTTGCTTATTTTTTAATGTACTTGTTTAAAATCTACCAACACTTTTCTGGGGGGCTTCTGGGTAGCACAATTGCCTGGGTGTCTGACTCTTGTTTTTGGCTCAGGTCAGTGGTGATCTCAGGGTCATGAGATCAGCCCTGCATCTGGCTTCCTGCTCAGCAGGGCATCTACTCAAGACCTTCTCTCCCTCTGCCCCTTCTCCTTGACCTCACCCAATAGGCTCTCTCTCAGATAAATAAATAAATCTTTTAAAAAAAAAATCTATCAACATTTTTAAGTCTTTTCTTTTTTTTTAAGTCTTTTCTTATAAACAATTTACTCCTATGATTTTTGATATTTTTGTTTTTTTTTTGATTGTCTTTCTCATTCGATTTTGCTAATGAGATTTGCCTCCATTTCAATTTTTAAATGGCAAATGATAACATATATTTTTTGGATATTATTTTACATCCATTTTGCTGATCTTATCATTTTTAATAGTTTTCTTAATGGATTCCCTTGGAGCTCTTAAGTAAAAGGTAATGAGAACAAACTGTTGCCTGAGGGGAGGGGTAGACACATGGGCAAAGTGGCTGGAGGGTTGTGGGAGATACAGGCTTCCAGTTATGGAATGAATACATTAGGGAGATGAAAGGCACGGCTTAGGGAATGTAGTCAATGGTTTTGTGAGAAGGTTATATGGTAACAGGTGGTAGCTACACTTGTGGTGAGCATAGCATAAAGTATAGACTTGTCAGATCACTATCTTATACACCTCAAACCAATGTAACATTGTGTGTCAACTATACTTCAATTTAAAAAACTAACTACTCAGTGTATTGTTGAAATAATTTTTTTTTAATTTTTTTATGTCTATTGCACTGGTCAGAAAATTCAGGCCACTATTTAAAAATAATGGAAATAGTATCCTGTTTTGTTTATTTTTTTTAAGATTATTTATTTATTTATTTATTTATTTGAGAGAGAGAATACAATCAGGGGGCAGAGGAAGAGGGACAGGGAGAGGCAGACTCCCTGCTGAGCAAGAAGCCTGACCTGGGGCTCAATCTCAGCACCCTGGATTCATGACTTGAGTCTAAGGCTGATGCTTAACCAACTGCGCCAGCAGCATCCCTGCTTTGTTTATTTTAATGGGACTATAAACATATTCCGATTCTAAGTAACTTATGTATTTAGCAAGAATTTGAATTTTTTTAAAATCACCACTACATGTTTAATTATTCACAAAATTGCAAAAATAAGAAGCTTTATTTATTGTGCACCTAGGTATGAGCTGTGTAGGAAAAAAAACTTTATTTTAATAAAATCAAAATGTCTACAATTCAGTTAATAATCCTTAATATCACATTAAAATTGAAGTATCTAAACTATTCAGAATCTTTTGTCTTGAGAGATGAGTCATGCATTGGGATAGTTTATATCAAACATACCTTAAACTGCAGCATATCATTTTTGTGATATATCACCTCCACACGAAGAGTTGAGATGGGTTCAGAAGGTAGATTTATTTGAGCTCTTGTAGGATTCAGCTGTAGGTCAGTTGTTATACCCATTGATGAATACTGAGTCGAACTGACCAAATAAGGGTTATATTGTCTAGGAAAGTAACAGTCAGGCGCTCGGGAGCTAAGAGGAGCCTAAAAACAGAATATATGTTCATTGCCAGAAATTGTAAGCACTGTAACATTGAACTCTTCAAAAAAGGTAGACATGTTTAATCACATGTATAATTTATGAATTTTATTATTTAATTATAAAATAAAATTGTAATCATAACACAAATATCTATTATGCAACCTAAAATACCATATACTAAAATCTTAAATATAATATTTATATTTTGACTCTAAACATAGACCAGTAGAGGAAAAGAATCAAATGTCATAGCTTTTCAACCGAAAATAGAATGATTCTATGGTCTTGGCAAAAATTAAGTATATTACTCATAAATCTTGATCCATGCTTATTCTTATTCTTCATACTGACTATTGCCTTTTGTATGTAAAATGGCTCTACAATAACCCTCAGAAGGGCCTGTACTTAAAGTTCTTTTCTTTTACTTATAATGAAACTATATCATTCCTTATCTTATGACTGATCCTTATACTGATTAATTACACCCTAACCAGTATTTAAATAGGGACTATGGCCAAACATCAAAACTAATTGCTTTATATAAGAGTGGAAGCTAGGAAAAAAAAAAAAAAAAAGAGTGGAAGCTAGGATCTAAGAAAAAGAGTGATAAATGGTGGCATTAAAGGCTAGTTGCCTTATGATAGTCCATTCTCCCATCTTTCTTATTTATTAAATTATTATATTGCTGGAAGAAGCAATGTGCTCATCTACATGTCCCAGTCTCTTTTGAGGAAGTTATACATGACCTCCAAAACCTCCTTAAAAGAAAAGGGTATAAGCTGGTTAAAATAGGATGCCCTTTCCCCTCCCACCTTTGGGCCTGGAATGAATACATAATGGCAGAAGACATAAGGACCTTAAGGATAAAAAAGAAATGATAAATATAAGACATTGATGACATTGAAAGGCCAGTATATCAGGCATGAGACTCTTTTTTGTAAGAGAAAAATACATTGTGTCTTGTTCAACCAAATCATTATTCTGTTGAATGGATGACCAAAACAACGGGCTACAAATTACCCCTTATTGGAACTAATACACAGACCATCAATTTCAGAAGTTTTAATAACTTGAGACAATGCTTTTGAAAGACTGGCTTCTATTGGCATAATACCTTAGTAAATTAAGTTAGTCGGCCATAGTCAATATCTAATAAGAGTTCAACAAATAGAGGACTATTTTATTAAGTAAAATGGACACACTTTATTAAGTAAAGTAAGGCACACTATCCAAAGTGCTTGGACAGCAACTTACACATCCATTTAGTCTGGCATTTACTAATCTATGTCTTTGGAGAATTAATTAAGATAAAAAAAAGTCTATCAAAGTCCTAATTTCAAATTCCAAATGTTTCTCTAGATGAATTTAGTTCATATGCTGTAGAATTAAAATTATAACACATAATGCTTACATTGAGATATATATGTAAAAGCTACACTATGAATTATAATAAAATTCTTAGTACCGTTTCCCATAAACAGCCACGTGCTTCACACTTTTCTTTAGTTGCAGGGTCTGCATCTGGATAACAAGTAAACCTTTCATTTACTGAGAAATTTTGATTCCATTGAACGGTAAAGTTTCTTCCAAGGGTAAAGTGGAGATCGTAAATTAGGAGACTCTGAAGACAAAGAAACATTAAAGAATATTTGTGAACACTGGATGACTTAAAAGTACTTAACATTTATAAAATGCAGCAACCACAGCAATTCTTCAAATCAAATCATTGGTACTTTTAATAGGATACTTAAAGAACAGATAAGAAAGGAGAAAATATGTCATGCCACTGAAATGGCTAGAACCTCAAGACAAGAAAAGTATGAGAAATAGTAGAATACCGATGAAATGTATTATTGCTAAATCCAGACATGAGTTCAGTTCTCAGTTCTGCCATTTAATGCTTATGCTTCTGTGGGACAATTGCCTATCCTTTATTATCTTCCATTTCCTCCTCCTGTGAAATGGGGATGATGGGTTCTACTAAAGGGGGATTGCTATACAGGATGAATGATAAACGAAATTTAAAGCACTTAACGCAATGCCTAGGGCAGATTAGGTGTGAAATAAATATTAGTTCCCTCAAAGGGGGGAAGTTAACGACTTAGATTTATATGGAGGCCCCCAGAGTCAGAGGAGGGAAATATCTATTTCTTCAATTCTGTCTCTAATTTGAGACACCGCTCATAATATTTGAGGGACTAGTTAAGAGATAACATGGCATGATGCAAAAAAGAAAAAATAAGAGGATAGTTACATATATCTATATCTATAATATATATTATAGATATATAATATATATAATTAATATATATTAATACATAATGATTTTTATGATTAGGATATTGCAAAGTTATGTTTATTGTCTATAAACCTTGAGAATAATATGGGCAAAATTTATCCCAGACTTCCATCTTCATAGCTTACTTTTGATATCAATTAACTTTCATACCTCTATATGCAGGACTGAAAATTCATATAAAGATCAGTCTAAGCACAGCAGAATTAAGAAGGTGTGTCTATTAGAGTCTGTGTAAATCTTACATAAGCATAAATACAGGCACAGATATAAATTAAAATTGCAAAAATCAAATAAAATGATTTTTGTTTTATACTCTCTTGGTAATCTTTGTTAGAGTCATAAAGTTCTCAATAGGCCTGTATTATTTAATTTATATGAATTAATTTTATAGTCCCAGGAATATACAAAATTATAGTATATTTACTAAATAAAAATAATTAACCAATATATATTTTTATGAAAATTGCGAATGAAAAACTCTGGGCCAGAGGGCTTAGGAATTAGAAAGAAAAATACTCCAAGGGAATATTCTATATCTCAAGTAATTTAGAATTTATGCTGATATTACCAATAATTTAGGGTGTATATGAATGGTGGGAAAAAAGTCAATAAAAATCATTTCAATGTTTTAAATTATTATGATCTATATTTTAAATACCATAATTTATTACTCTCGCAACATTATGATTTAAATATTACATTTTACAGATAAGGAAGTTGAGATAATAAGAAATTAATTTGATATGTTTAAATGCATAGATTGCAAGGCTGGAATTCGAGCCCTCTCCTATGACTCCTTTTCCCTCCCTAGTACACATCTTGAGTTTTTATTTTTAAGTAATCTCTACACCCAACCTGAAGCTCAGACTCACAACCCTGAGACCAAGGATCCTACATGCTCTCCTGACTGAGCCAGCCAGGTGCCTCTCTAGAACACATCTTAAAAGAGACAAAAATTATAATTGCCCTAGAAAGGAAGAGTGTAAACAAAATTTCAAAGAAAAAATACAAGATATATCAAGGATAGTGAGAGTTCTTGAAAGGAGAAGCATAGGGAATGAGTGAAGAAAGGGATTCAATCAATATCTTAAAGAGTATAAAAAAAAATATCTTAAAGAGTATTAAATGAGAAGCTAAAGCATTTAGAACCTTTACTGTATGCAATAGGTGAGTAAATTAAAGTTCAGGGTAGGAAAATGGTATGAAAAAATATTAAGATTTATATAAGTGATATTCAAGCTAAAATGAAATAAAGAGAAGTAGCAAGGAGTCCTTTTAATATTGATATCTGAAATCGGAATGACCTAAAATGGAATATTGATAGCAAAAGGGGAAAAAAAAAAAAAGATGTAACATCATGAAGGAAAAAAAGTCACAAAACCAGAGACTGAATTGTTACATAATGTTAAATGTGAGAATATATAACAGTTAAAATATTTAAAAATTTTAAATTTACCTGGTTGGAAGCAGTATAAGTAAAATTGTAGTGATCTTTTATTGGCTGATTATCTTCCACCACTGTAACTTGTGTAACAGAATCTATCAACCCAAGGATTTTTATAGTCTCAAATGCTAAAGTGGTTCCTTCCTGGTATGATGAATGTGTGCATAAAATATCTAATTTGTTCTGAAAAGAAGTATATAGTAGTATATATTAAGTAGAAGGTCATTGGATACAGACTTGAAATAATACAGGTATGAAACAAAGAACCAATCCTCTCTCTCTCCATTCCCACCAGCTCTCCAAATCCAAGTAACATATATAAATATACTCATTAATAACTATTTTCACTTTTTGCATACATGTCATAAAATTTATTTTCAGAGATTAACACGAATTACCCATAATGCAATTCATATATATCTGTTCTCATTCTAGCCTTAATGTTGATGAAGAATAATAGCTTGGCAACAAAGAATATATAAAGAAATCCAACATCTACAAAAGCTATTGCTATTAATTATTAAAACTTAGCCTTGTGTGTAGATTTTTCATCCTCACTCAAAGTCCATAACAATTATTGCTGTGACTGATATAGTAAATATGTTGACATTATTTTCCTAGGTCATCCTGCTTAAACCAGACATAGCACTTTAAGATGTTTGAAGATTTTTGTGCATCAATTTCACCATCACAAACTTATCTATTACGTTTAAATATAAAAATTTAAGGTAACAGTGTATTTATAATTTAACAACTTAAATTTTAAAATTTAACAATTTATTTCATTTCTTTCTGTTGAAATCTGAAGGTAAATGTAAACATCTTTCCAAAAGAAATCCATGGTAAAGGCATAACGCAGAGATTAGCAAGATACATGTTCAGCTGTGTGTCCAAGGAGAATACTTACATTAGAAACTGAAAAAGTATATAAAATGTAGTTGCCATTTTGTATGGTATCTGAAATGGGAAAAAAACAGAGTTATCAGATCAAAATGTAATTCTTTATTAATTAAATTCTCTATTTTTATGGTTATACTACACTTAAGAAATTTAAAATAAAAGGTACTGTTCATGAGCGCATGAGTGGCTCAGTTGGTTGAGAGTCCCACTCTTGGCTTCAGCTTAAGTCATGGTCTCAGGGTCCTGAGATTGAGCCCTATGTCAGGCTCTGTGCTCAGTGGGGAGTCCACTTCTCTCCTTCTCCCTCTCCTTCTGATCTTCCCCCTGCTTGCACGTACTCACATGTGCTCTCTCTCTCTCAAATAAATAAATAAATCTTTTTTAAAAATTATTTTAAAAGATACTGTTTATTCAAATTAGAAGGCTTATCTTTTCAAATTAAAGTCTTTAACACCCATATACAAAATAATTAGGTAGTTTATTATCCCAGTAAGTAAAGGTAATGAATACACAATGTGCGTAGTTTAATTTTTCAAAGATGGCTAAAATATTTCTGGAAATTAAGAGAAAAAAAACTTATAGAAAAATATACTTTTATTATAGAAAACTTATAGAAAAATACTTATAGAAAAAACGTATAGAAAAAAACTTATAGAAAACTTATAGAAAAATATACATAATTTTATAATACATAATTTTAAAAAAACTTATAGAAAAATGTACATAATTGTAAATTCATTACTGAAAGATATTTTATCTCTTTCTAGTAAACTATGTAACATTCAGCTTATCTTTGGAAGATATGGCACATCAAAATTTTATTTTGCATCTTTAATTTTTTTTCATTGAGGAAATAAGGTGAATCTGGAGATACGTTAAAGACAAATAAACTTTAATAATGAGGAAAGTAGAAAAAGACAATGATTTTCTATACTATCTATGTAAGAGAACTTTTTATTAACATGTTTCTTTAACAGAGAAACTGAAGATTATGGCTAAAATAATTTGAAAGAAAGTGAAAAAAGTAAAAGGAATCTGAGAATTTATATATATTTCCAACAATATTAATTTACCTAAAATTTTAATCCTAGTTAATGAAATAAAAATCATAACCTGAATTGAAGGTTATTTTACTGTTTATTTGTTTATTTAAAAATTGATTGTTTAGAAAATTTTGATTTTAACTTTTCAAAGCACGTAACTGTAGAGATACCATCTTTGATAGCTGATTAAATTAAATCATATCTCCTTCATATTTTTAACCATCTTTTTAGATGAAAGTAAATTATCAATATATGTTTTATATAGAAAGAAATATATTTGGGTGTATTTATATAATTTGAGAAAAAGAATAATCTTAATATCAAGTCCCACATGTTACCAATGGAAGTATGATCTCAACAGCATTCTTTAATTGATGATCACAAATAAGTTAATTCAGCAGGAATCCAGTCTTAAGGAACTTCTGTGTGGTAAATGCTTGGAACCTATTCTCATGGAAGAGCTCACCCTAGTGTGCTCAAACTCTAAGGTATTTGAAACAGAGCAAGAAGGCTGGTGTACTGGAGTAGAATGAGAAAAGGAGAGCGGTAGTGGATAAGCGTGTGTGTGCACATAAACATGCAAAAATACAGATCATGATGAGTGGTTAGGTCTTGGTAAAGACTATGGCTTCTAACTGAATAAAATGGAAAATCGTTAGAGGGTTTTAAGCAGAAGTGTGATGATTTGAATCATCTTTTAAAAGGATTACTCCATGAAACAAGACGAAACCAGAGAGGGAGACAAACCATAAAATACTCTTAATCTCAGGAAACAAAAAAAATAAATAAAACTGGTCTTTCTACAGTTCTTGTCAAACCTCATTTACATTCTGTTTACAATCCAGCAGGTGGAGTAATACTTTTATTTATTTACTTATTTTAAAATTTATTTATTTTTATTAATATATAATGTATTATTTGTTTCAGGGGTACAAGTCTGTAATTCATCAGTCTTATACAAGTCATAGCTCTCACCATAGCACATACCCTTCCCAGTGTCCATCACCCAGCCTCCCCATCCCTCCCACCCCCCTCCACTCCAGCAACCCTCAGTTTGTTTCCCAACATCAGAATAAACATTTTAAAAGTCTATCACATTGAGACTTACTTTTAGTTTCTCCATCATCCCAGAAAAAGTCTCCTTTTGCTGTGTTATCCTCATCTAATGCAACTATAAGTCCTAGAGGGTTCTTTCGGCTGTTAAGTAAGTGTGGGTGTATATGTGATTCAAAATAAATTTATAATGAAATATCCTACAAATAAGTCAATTTCATCCTAGCATAACTGTAGGTATTCTGCATTCATGTGAGAACACTGATATTATAAAATTCATGTTTACATTTATTTTTTTTCCATGAGAGAAATAATTTATATACTTATAAAATAAATGAAAGAAATAAATATAATATGGAACTTCTTGGAGGCAAGATACCAACAAAATCGAAACAGTATAATGATACTTCAATTCAAACTAGAAAAATTAAATATATTTTATGAATGCAGAATACATTTAACATGTAATTGCACATCTCAACTCCACCTTGCAATTTATCAAGGCTATATCTTATATACATTATAAAGAAAAGTACAATATAAACACATTTTACTGTTTAGTAGCATATCTATTAACCTTACAAATGAGGATAATTCTATCATGAGAAATGAGACATGAGGCATACAATTTTTTTCTCTATTCCTGTAGGTTTTTAAACCTAAAATAATACACTTGAGGCTCTACAGTCCAGGATACTGCTCTATAGAGAATATATTCCAGCCTGCATGCTCACCAAAGTGTATGCTTCTCTGGTTCAACACAGCTCTAGAGTATAACTAATTTTTTGGAGAACACACTCATGGAACAGTTACAGTTTGAAAATAATCAATTATATAATGCCAAAATAATTAAGTTACTAGCACACATTCATTCACTCATATATTTTTTCCTTTAATAAATATTTAGCAAAAATAGAAAGCATATTATGGGCCAGACATTTATTGTTGGTTTGGGGACTAAAGCAGGGAAAAGTCAAGTGCCTGCCTTAACGGAGTTTATAGTCAAAGGGAGTGAACACACTACATACAAGATAAAGTGAATAATATAATTCCAGATATTCTTAATGTTATGAAGAAAACACAGCAGGATAAGAAATAGAAAATGATTATCCCTTGGAGAGTTACAGAATATGGGGAAATATGTGCATTCAATATAACCTCTTCTGTGCTCTTGTACCCAGAATGAATGCTGCTAGACGGAGCACAAGAATTTTCAAGTTTCTTTTTTCCTAAATATTTCTGGAATTTATTCCTACTGAACAACTTAGTTTCTATCTCCTTCTTTCCCTAAACAGAATTATCCACCTCATTTATCATTTAAAGTAAAACATTTTAGCAGAAAGAAAAACATTGTGACATTTATGTATGAAAATCTAAGTATGTAACTGATACTTTCAACAATTATATGACTTACTTTTCATTTTTATTAAGAATGAGCAATTAACTTTAATTATACATAAACTATAGAGAATGTCAGCACATTTTTGGCATATGAAAAAAATTATGATTTAATTACATTCATTTTTTAAATAAAAAAATGTGTAATAATGCTACATAATTTGAATCTTTTCATAAATGATATATTTAAGAAACTCCTTCATATGGCAAATATCTTTTGGTGAAAAAAACTAAACAGCAATCTTTGAGTCTTAATAAAATATGAGATACTAAAACTTGAATTATATTTCAGATTTCAGTTAATAATTTTTCATTTTACCTTGCAGTTGTAGTTACAGCAGGTTGTTGAATGGGGATAATATAACCTCCTCTAAGATGTAATCCTATTTTGTCTGCTGGAAGATACATATTAACTCTTTGTTTTTTCCATGGCCTCTTTGCACCCTAATATTTGGAAGTTAAAAAGATTTTTTAATATTAGTGAAGACTTTAATCCCATTTCACAAGAATTCAATTTTACATATGAAATAATTTTTACTGTGAGCAATTCATGTCATCTAAAAGAATATTAACATGCTGTTTTCTAACTTTGAAAAAATCATTTCTTTTTCAGGTTACTGAACAAAAGCGAGAGAAAAATAAGTTCACTTTCTCAAAAAAATTAAAAATTAATTTAGAGAAATCAATTTCCCTTCTACAATAATTAATATTCTTAATTAGCCCTATTTTTTATTCTTTGTTTTGGTTTAAATTTAAGCATATCTTTAAAAAGCTTTTAAAAATCATTGTTTCGGGGCATCTGGGTGGCTCAGAAGGTTAAGCATCTGCCTCCGGCTCAAGTCATGATCTTAGGTCCTGGGATCAAGCCCTGAATTGGCATCCCTGCTCAGCTGAGAGTCTACTTCTTGCTCTCCCTCCGCCTCTCTCCCTACTCCTGCTCTCTCTCAAATAAATAAATAAAATGTTTTTTAAAAAATAAAATAAAAATCATTGTTTCTATAAAAATAAAGGGTCTTCTTAGCAAATATAAGTAATATGCAAAATAATGTCTTTTAAAATAAATTCTTTTCAAAAGGTCTTAGGTTGTATGTGAATGCTACAATGTTGCCTTTTCAAGGTTGAAATGAAAATCTTTCCCAAACTTTTGAAGGTGCCATATAAAAACAAATGCTTACCACTAGCTCAATACTCAATTCTTCTGTCAATAAAATAAATATATAAAGCAGGAAAAGCATCAAAATAAGTCATCACTCCTTCCTAAAATTACTCCTGACTTTTATTCCCACAATTTAAAAATGAGTAATATAACTCTTTGTACTAAAGAATATAACTTTATATTAATCACATGCAAGAAATATATACTTGCTCATACGCAACAAAACATGCAAACCTGCACAAATTTTACAAATTATTCAAATTTGGAATTATTCTTTTTTTATAATGATAACACACATGCTGAAAACAGATATGCTATGTGTTGGGAATTAAGTTTTCACATACAGATGTTTGACAGTATAATACTTGTGAGTCTGTTATTATATTAAGATTACTTACAGTTTCATAATCATACCAAGTAGCATTAGGGATGTATGCACTCACTGTATCTGCTCCCTAAAATAGAGCAAAATAATTTATATACTTTTTGTTTACTTTAATACTTATCAGAAGAGTATCTTATCAAATATTAAGTTGGGTTTGAACAGTCAAGAAAAAAGCTTCCTTTGTACTATTCCACTCCAATATTTCCTATAAATAATAATCAAAAGGCTATTTTACTAGTTTTATATAATATATAAATCACATCAAAAACAAAGTTGAAATTAATTTAAGTAGCAACTAAAAAAATGCATTTGTATTATTGTAATTGCAAATGTGTAACATTCGTTTCTGTATATTCCCATGGACATACAGACTTCTAAACAATAGGTAAAAACCAAAAATCTCACTCCACTATATTTTCAATATTTTCATACGATCAGCTGGCTTTCCAGTTCCCCTTTATTTACAATTTAGCAAAATTTCAATGTCTATTGACATATATCTATGTCTAGTTAAATGAGAGTACATTGTTATTACTATGAGGTTGATTTTGATTCCATAAATAAAACTTTCTTTTTTAAAAGAATATTAATATTACATAATTTTCTTCTCTCCAGTTACACATTTTATATTTGAAAAGTATATATCTACTTAACATTTTTATAATTTTTCAGAATTTACACATTTTAGAATTCAACATTTATCAGGTTGAAACAGTCAGGTTGAGTAACATTTATTACCAAGTCTTTTTTATAATTTTGTGTGAATTTGATTATAAAGTATCCTTTAAAAGCAATAAATTAATTAAAATCGTAAAACCTACCTCTTTCAAGACAGGAGTAATAAGTAATGCAGGACCCCATAAGAACTGAGTGTCCTCACTCCAGGTATTTATATCCTCATAAAACCTAAGAATGACAATTTGCTTCATAATGACAAAGTTTACAATATAAAGGTAAACAATAAGTTTATCCAAATTCCCTGTTTGGTTTATCATTTCAGTTTTTTCATAGGAATGATTATTAGCCTTAATTTTACTTGTTTGACATGTCATTTTGAATCTATGGTTCTTATATCCTTATGGTTCATCTGACACTCAAGAAAGAAGAAAAGAGGGAAGGAAAGGAGAGAGGGGGAAAAGGAGGGAAGAAGGAAGGAAATTAGTTCAGCTGGGCTCAAAAAAATTTATCAGATATAGTAAGGTTACTTGTTATTTGTAATAAATATTCTGTTTAATTCATTTTCTCCTCTAAGATATGTTTGTAAAGTACCAGGAATCTTTCATATTGTACTTTCTTCCCTTTAAATTTTTCATTATAAATTCCTATTTTAACCTGATTTGAAAGGGTCTTCACTCATTTCTTGGGGAAAGGTCCTGATTTACTCAAGGTATACAAAGACAGACACAATTAACTGCTCTGCAACTATACTAAACTCTTGATCTATAGTTAGATGGCTTTGACAATATATAGGTAATATGTCTTCAATAACTGCATATTTAATCTTACTAATATAATTTCCCTAATACAGCCTATATATTGTTTCCTTTAAAGTTCTATTCAATTCCAACATTTCTAGCTTAGTCTTGTCCAATCATTAAATTAATTATATTTATTTACTACCATCATTCCATAGTTCATCAAATGATTTACATGAATGTAAAGAAAGAAATCTATTTGACATCATAATTACTCTCCATTAATTTTTCAATATATGTCTGAAAATAATCTGAAAGATTAAAATTCTTAAACATAGTACTCACTCATGAAGAACTGGCCTTGCTACTGTTTCTCCAAACATATGGGCTTTGTAAAACAGAGTATAGAGGAAAGGTAATAAGGTATAGCGAATATTCAAATAGTGCCTTGATGAATTAACCAAAAGGGAATTCTGCCCAAAAAATGCTGGATCCTGATGCTGTGGAATAAAAAGAGACATTGAAATAAAAAAGCTAAAATAATTAATGAAAATTAAAAGAGATGCAGTTAATCTATTTTTAAAAAGCAAATTATATACATTTTAGCTTGTTTATAAAAATTTGAAATTGTTCCTCTTTCTTCATCAAAGTATATAAGTATTTTTATTTTTTATGTTTTCATTTGGATATATGTATTTATTAAACTTTTATTTTAAACTGGACATTTTTCATTTAAATATAGCTAGAGATGAAAATATATTTTAAGAATTTTTCACCTATATTATTGTGGTAGATTGAATTATTGTCTCTAATGTTCACATTCCCTTGTACACACAACCTTCACTGTGTAATTCTACAGTTGCTACCACTAAAGGTGGAGTGTACTTCCCCACCTCTTGACTTTGTGCTCAGCTGAGTGACATACTCTGGGCAATGGAGTCTTAGTACATGTGACACATTCAGGTAAAGGCTTGAAATGTGCTAGCCTGAGGACTTACTGCCTTGTGCCTTGTCGTTGCCATTAGAAGAAAAATCCCAGGTAGGAAGTCTACTGGCCCAGAGATACAGGGAACAAACTGCCTAGCCACCACAGAGGCTTGTAACTTGCCTTCCTGCTGAGCCCAAGCTGGATCAGTGGACTGTCTTAGTGCAGGTGCAGTGATGTGAGCAAACCTGCTTAGATCTCCTGCAGTGGGTAGCAAAATTAACTGAGGGTACCATCTACTGCCTCCCTGGATTCACCATCATTTTACCCTGAAGATATTTCCCTTTGGCTGCCTGTAGCTAATCAGTGACCATGGTGGGGGGGGGGGTTCCTATTCAGGCCCATTCCAGAAGATATAGGACATTTCCAATGGTCAACTTTGCCTTGAGGACTCACCACCACTGGACTGAGTGGAAACTTCCTTAGAATTGGGCTGCAGTATGTGACTCTCCCTAAAAACCCTCCTTCCTTGCCTTCATCTTCACCAGATTCAGACCCCAATTGTGATGTGAAGGCTCTCTTCATTTTTTCCTGCTCCCTCACCTTTATCCTTTCACAAGTATTTCACCAATAAATCTCTAACATGTTTGTCTTGGCATCTGCTTTTAGGAGATAGATATGAACACACAGTGTAATATAATTCATATCAGCATCTCCCATGAGCACAAAGTTCTTGAAAGCACCATTCAGGTGGATTAGGCAATGACTAATCCCCAATTTATACCTTTTACTTCTGTTCTGTCATGCCTCCTTCCAGACAGAGCTCTGAGTGATTTTCCCTCTTCTCAAACAGAATTAATGGCTTTATATGTAACCAGTGTGTGAACAGTGAATAATTTCTCAACCAACATGCACTTAATTGATTTAATGGCTTCACCTAATTTCCCCATTTCCTCTGAGAAATATGTTTCTGAGAGCCAGAACATGCTGAATTCATAGGGGTGGTAGAATAGCTCAGAATGTCCTTGTACTTCTGCTCCGACCAGTTCAGATGCGTGTGTTAGTTTTATTTTTCCCAACCTATCAGTCCAGTTTTACTTATTATACAAAGACTCTGGACTCAAACTGCTTTTTAAATCTCTTGAATTTCTTGTGTTTCTTTAATAGAACAAAAGCTGAAAATCCTTAATACTACATTATATTTTTTTTGAAAGTTACCTGGAGACTGGAAGAGATTATGCTGAGTGAAATAAGTCAAGCAGAGAGTCAGTTATCATATGGTTTCACTTATGTGTGGAGCATAAGGAAAAACATGGAGGACATTGGGAGAAGGAAAGGAAGGGTGAATTGGGGGAAATCGGAGGGGGAGAGGGACCAAGACAGACTGTGGACTCTGAGCAACAAACTGAGGGTTTTGGAGGGGAAGGGGGTAAGCATTTGGCTGAGCCTGGTGGTGGGTATTGAGGAGGACATGTATTGCGTGGAGTGCAGTACATGAACAATGAATCTTGGAACACTGAAAAAATAAATTAAAATTAATTTAGAGCACGTATTGCATGGAGCACTGGGTGTGGTACATAAACAATGAATCTTGTAACACTGAAAAAATAAAATAAAAGTATTTGGGAAAAAAATAAATAAAATTAATTTAGAAAAAAAATTAAATTAAATTAAAAAAAAAAAAAAGAAAAAGAAAGTTACCTGGAACTTACATTGTTAGAATCCAGACTCAAAAAGCTTTGGCTTTAATTTTAAATATTAAATTATTTTAAAGTGATGTAACACACTTGTATATGCCTCAGGCTTAAATAAAATATTTATGTTGTGATATCATTACATTTCATGTGACACCATTACATTTCATGATTTCCTTATTTCACCATTCTTTTAATATATAAAATATAGGCCTTTAGAAGAGGACTCCTAACTCTTCTTTATGAATTATGCTGCAAACTCTCAGACTATATCTTACGTAGATATAAATTTAAGTACATTGCTAAAACTAGAATTAGGTTTTATTTAAAAACATGGAGAACAAGAGGCATTTACCTCATATATATCACCATTATGGTTCCTGGAAAATGGATAAAATGCCCCAAGTTGCATCCACCTTCTGCAAAGCTCTTCTGTGGTATCAGCCACAAATCCACAGATGTCTGCTCCAACCTAAATAACAAATATATCTATTATTCATAGTGTAAAGAGACTCAAATTTGCCCAGAGCATCACATTTTATGCATCAACTGATTAATTTACATTATTTAGCAATCTTTTTGTTTTACTGTCTTCATATATTCTTCCTGAACATAGTTTTATATTTTCCATTTTTCTATGTACTTGTCTCTATTTGCATTATTTTACTTTTTTCATTGTCTCTTTATTATCATTGTTAGTCTCATGTATTTACTTTCTCCTTTGATCTAATTATTATTGTTAACTCAATATACAATGTGAAATTATATTATTAAAATGTGTTGTCTCTTAATCCAAAATTCACCCCACATGATTTTATTTTTTCTTTTATAATATATTGCTATAATAGTAAAATAGTAAGAAATGTTGCCTAACATGCAGCTGTATAAAATTTCATTCCTCATTCTTCAAGGACCCTCCAGAAAAAACTACTATTCTTAATTTAGTATGTTTATATTCATTTAAATGTTTATAAGCATTTCTTTATTTTTCTAAATAGTATGTAAGTACCCATTAACAATATATAGTATTGTTTTGTATGTTTATTAACTTTATGTAAATGGCATCTTGTATGCATGACACAGTATTTCATTTTTTTCTCAAAGCATTATTTTTGTGAGATTCACTTGGGTTAAATGTGAATATTTAGTTCTAGTTTTCTATAATATAGGATCTCATAACTATGAAAAATGCTCCTGTAAGTTTCATATATAGGTTTCTTTGTGAATATTAAAAAAAACTTACTATTCTTCTATGGTATTATGTGTATAAATATCTTCAAGATTATTTTCCTGGCTTATTGGAAATAAACATCGTTTAATCAAAACTGGTTGTAACCATTTGTAAACACAGTGACAGTACGTGAAAACTTCCATTATTCTGTTTCTTCCCAATTCCTGTTATTTTCAGACTTTTAATTTTTGCCATATATATATATATATATATGAAATGTACACTTCATCAAAGTTTATACTTGCATTTCTCTGATTACTAGGGAAGTTGATGACTTTTTTTCATATTTTTACTGAGTCCATATGGGTTTCTCTTTCACAGAATTACCTATTTACATCCTTTCCTAATTTTTCTATTGTTTTTACCTTCTATAGATTTATAGTAGGTACTTTAAATTGAGTATCAGTCATTTATTGTCTATTTAAAATAGTCTTTCAACGAACAAAAGTTTTTTTTTTCACTTTGTTGTAGTCAAACTATGTTTCTTTATTATTTGTGCCTTCTTCGATCTATTTAAGAAATTATTCCCCTAACCTAACATCACAGAATTCTTCTAGTATGTCTAAGGTTTACTTTTCACATATAGGTCTTTAATCCATCTGAGACTGATTTTTGTGTATGGTGTGAGGCATGGACCCATTTTTTTTTTAAATGGATGATCAATTTTCCATATGAATATTTGATACTTTCCTCACTGATCTATAGTGATAGTGCTATCAGTTAATGTATTTCATTAATTGCATAGGCATATATCTTGTTTGCCATATTAATCTATTTGAATATACAGAGACAAATATCATTGTGTTTATTACTATTTTATCAGACAGGGTAAATCCTTATGCTCTATTCCACTTCTTTAAATTGCATTGTCTTCCACATGATGTTTATTTAAATTTTCAAAATCACCTTTGTAATTTCATTTTGTTAATTTTTCTCCAAAAATTTTGCTTTGATTGCCTTAGTGTCTTATTTTCATTGCCTATTTCTTTCTTTAGGTTTATTCTGTTTTTCTTTTTTCCATTTTCTTTTTTTTCTTTTTTAAAGATTTTATTTATTTGACAGAGAGATCACAAATAGGCAGAGAGGCAGGCAGAGAGAGAGGGAAGCAGGCTCTCCGCTGAGCAGAGAGCCCAATGTGGGGCTAGATCACAGGACTCTGGACTCATGACCTGAGCTGAAGGCAGAGGACTTAACCCACTAAGCCACTCAGGCGCCCCACTTTTTTCCATTTTCTTAATTAATTCACTTTACTCATTAATATTCAGCATTTCTTTTTTTTAATCTAAGCAGTTAAGGCTGCAAGTTTACCTCTAAATAAATTTAGCTGATATCCCACAGTTTTGATATGAAGCATAATTGTGAGCGTTTAGTTCTAAGGATTTCCCCCCCACCATTTCTACTCAGTTTTTTTTTGACTCACAAATCATTCGATAATATATTTTTTTAATTTTCAAAGACAAGACTGTGTGTGTGTGTCTGTGTGTGTGTGTGTGTGTGTGTGTGTGTGTGAAGTTTTTGTTGTGGTTTTTGTTTGGTTGGTTTTTGGTTTTCATTTTGTTTTGTGTATATGAAAGAAAGAATAAGTGATCACTGTAATTTCCTAACACATTTTACATTATTTTTTTTTGTGTAGTGGCCTTCTTTTGTGTTGCATATCAACATGGCATACTTTTTTTGATTGATTTAGAACATCAGATTTTTTATGTTTAGAGTTGCCTAGCATAAATTTTCTCTGCTCTTAAAATTTTGAGACTTTGTCTTTATTTTTTAGCTTTTCTTTTATTTTATTATCATTTAAATAGAGGAAATAGCTTTATTGTTTTTAAGCTAAACTGACAATCTAGTATTTTAAATATATTTAGAATTTTGACATTTACTTTTATTATCAATGTATTTGAATTTTTCCCTACCATCTTATCTGGTACTTTATATATATTTGTAAGCTTTTCTATGCTTTGTTTATATTGGTATTTGTTTTGTGTATTTTTTTGATTTGCTTGAATTTTATTTATCCTATTTTCTCATTCTAATGGCTTGAATGTTATAGACATCACTCATATTCTTATTTCTCTTATAAATTCCCTAAGAATAAGGATTGAATTTTTTCTGCAATATACCTTAGTCATTATATTGAAAATCATTAAGATGATAATACTACAAAAGTAAGAGTAATTCACATTTTTTATAAATAACACTGTATGAAATTGCTTACCAATGGTATTCCAAACAAACTGAACTCCAGCATTCCTGCAATAGACCATTCCATTTGTTCCCATGAAGCAGTATTGTCTCCTAACCAATGTGCAGCATAGCGTCCAGATCCAGCAAAAGTTGACCGGGTGAGAATAAAGCTTCTCTTATTAGGAAAAACTTTTTCTACGGCTCTAAAAGTAAAAGTAAGTTAATAAATAAGATTTATTTTTATATAAATATAAATATTTTATCGATATTTCATACCAATTTTTTATTTATCTATCAATATTTACTTATTTAAATATTCCAATCAAACAGAGAAAGAAAATCTATTAGAAATGGCAGACTTAGTTTTCTTTATCAAATTAAATAAACATCCTTTTTGTAACCATTCAACATTTGTTTTTAACATATATGGTCTATTCTGATTGAAATCCCTTTAAAATATAAAATTTTGTAAACTGAACTTGAACTCTGTATGCATTTTTATGGCACAGTGATGTTGATGATATGTTAATATCTGTATTTTCAAATAATAGCATGTGATGTTGGGATAACAGTTACATATTTGAGAGGCATGTTTGTTTGTTTCTAGAAGCTTACCATCCACAACTACTAGTATTATTCATCTCACCTCTACTGGTATCTGAGTATTAGTGGTAATTTTTTTCCATAAATGGGAAATATTCAGGAAAAAATACAAGTGTTTGATTTAGTATATAAGATTATCCAGACTACCTTAGTAAAAAATAATGTTATCCTCGGGTGGCTATTCTATATTATTATCTTTACAATATTGAACTATAGTATTGCTTTTTGTTTCTAGAATTTATGTCTTTATACACTTCAATATGTAATGTTCTACTGAGTTTAAAAAGTGAAGTAAACACTATGAAGACAGTGTATAAAAGTGTATAATATCATGGTATGTTTAGGGACTAGATAAATGTGGGTTTGAATTAAACTTGATCATGGTTACTTAATTATGAGAAAATTAAAAATGTATTGAGATCAGGATCTGGGTTTTACTGACAATTGCATTACAGGTCCTTATATAATGCTTGGAATACAGTAGGCAATCAAGATATGATTGTCACCTTCCTTTGTTTTTTAACTTGTTTCTTTTTTAATACAAGTGACACACTGCCTTAGAAAAACTACTTTGGGAGATACTACAAAGAAAACTACATTTTAATTGAAACCTTTGATTTTGAAAAATAAAGACTTATTTAGAAATACCACTCTCCTAGGCCGCTTGTGAAGTTCATGCTTAGAACACCATTATATTCAGAGATAACAAACTGAGTCAAAACTTTGAAGCATAATTTAAATCTATGAATTAAAAAAAGAATCAAAGTTAAATACTTACACCACATAGTTCTTGATTAACGAGGTTCCAAATTCATGAAGATTAGTAAGAGTACTAGTGTTTTAATGCTCTAATTTTTTTACCATGAAACTACTACCTTTCTTTGTTTTCTTATTCTCATTACTTTCCAACTATATTAGGAAATTATAACATATACTTCTACACAATAAATATGAAAGAGGTTTCTGAATGAAATTGCACATACTTCTCTGTGGCGATAGCCATGCTGTACCCATAGAGGCTGTGAACATCATACTGCTTCCCCCAGTATTGCACAGCGTCCATGCAAATTGTTTTGGAATACAGGAGTTTGTCAAGAATATCTTAGAAAAAATACATAAGAAATTATTTTTAAGAGATATTTTGCCATTGTGAACTTCATAATCCTTAAATATTGTGCTATGTAAGATGATACTTAGTTATAAAAAAAATGAAAGACAATTGAAGCTAAGTTTAATTAGGTCTCCATCCTCTATTCCTGTTGATTAACTGTGAGGTTTGCACTTACACTAGTAAATATTTTGCTTCCAAATTTCAGTACTAAATAAACCAATAGAAAACACACACACACACACACACACATATTGCACATTTGTATTATACATTATATAAATATACACCCATTTTAAAGCTTTATAGCTTAGTTTATTTAAATATAATTTAAGTTATAAATCTGTTACACAATTACAAACCATGTAAATCTCTGCTTTTCAGAAAAGTTTTTTATTATGCTTTCATTTGCAGGCATGTGTGATACTTTCATAATTATTGTCATCTTTCTTCAGGTGTACTTAATTGCTATCTATTCCCTAAGAGTAAATCCTTTTCTTTGGTTAAATTTTTTACTCATTGTTAATGGTGAAAAACTTGTTTTTTAGAATATAGGAGATGTAACTATTCACATTAGGTTCATTCTAAAAACTCATAGACTTATAGCATAGTGCTCACAGAAAATCTGATCACTTATATTACAATTTCAAACAAATTTTGTTTCTTTTCATTAATTATTTAATCATAGGCAGTTTATCAGTGATAAAAAAAAGTCAATATGCTATACCAAAATTTAAAATCATACTCCTTTTCTTAAGCATAAAAATTTAGGTCCAAAAGTAAAACAAAAACAAACAAACCAACAAAAAATCATTGATTTCAGGGTCTCAAAATTGTATCAAATTTTGTGATTTAGAAATATATGCTAGGATTTACCAGTCAACAAGGAAAATAATTCTCAGCTAATGGTAAGTAAATAACCAAATAAAATTTACCAGGAGTAAAAGGTGGATAATTTAGTTTGTTGTTTTCGCATCCTTTCTTTGAACCTTGAATAAAGCTGGAAACTTCATTCATGTCCTGAATGGATATGATATGAAAAACAGCAGATTTTAAGTAATAACAGAAGTATCTTAGATAGGATTCAGGGGTTGCATACAACCAAAATGTTTTTAATTTACCTAGTTTGAATTATACATATAAAACAGTAATTACAAGTATTAAGCAACTGTCTTTTCTAAATAGTTGTATCAGTCTTCTCACTGAGTCCACCATTGTCCACATTTCTAGCACATTCATTTATTCAACATGGTTTGCTCATCTCAGCTGACATTTATCTAATTTCTATGATGTGCTTTGCTTGCTGCTAGGCACAGCACTTTTTTCATACCCCTCAATTCCTACACTCTCACAAGAGAATGACAGTGAAACAAGGTAAATAGCATTTTAGTATTCTAATGAAAATAGTTATGACCTTACTGAATCTCAGGGAACTCTAAGGCAGCTGGACATTATAAGAACCAGTGACCTAAACATCTCTTGGAGGCTGAGTTGTGTCCATAGATTATTTTGCTATGCAAACCGAGGCTCCAATATTGTCTTGTCACATACTAGTTCTGTGACCGTAACTTTAAATAAGATCTTTGAATGAAACAGATAATGTATATAAAATCATATATCACAGTACACAGGCTCAAGAAATTATGAATTTCTTCTCCTCTGTTAATTGCTTTGAAGGACTTCTACACATTTTTGAACTGTATTTTCCACATCTCTGTGATATGCAGTCTCTGCTCTCACATAGCTTCACACTCAGTCAAGTTCCTTGTTAGTTTTGTTTTCCTCGGAAGAAATATATTTTCTTTATTACTCTTCCCTTCTGCCATCCACATCATGCTCAGATGGAATTAATGTGAAAAATTAAGGTTGTTCAAGGGAGCAACAAAATAAATTTCTCATTGTGATAACAGATATTAAAAGGTAAATGTTTCCATTTCCCAAATATTTTCCTAATAGTAATAAAGAAGAAAAATTATGTAGTTATTCTAAAATATTGGAGTTATTTTATTGAAATTACCTGGAATATTATATTCAATTTTGTTTTCCTATGTCCAGTAAAACTAATACAAAGAGAAACTATAGTTACACTGCCAATAATTTTAGGTCAACTTAAGTATATTTTCTTCACAAATCCATCAATTACATTAAATTTAAAAACAACTTCAACTGCTGAAATTCATAATTGGGAATTGAGTTGCATTATTTTAAACTTTAAGACTCTTTCTAAACCGTTTACTTCTTTTGTATATCATTATTCTTGAGAAAATAAAAGGCAAAACATTTAACTATGAAATGTACGTTATTCTATTAGAATTATGTATTTGCAAATTTGCAAAATTCACAAAATCTTTCAGCATTCACTCCAAATAGACAATACTTACATAATTTAAGAATAAACAATTTTTTTTAAGATATATATTAGAGAGAGAGATATATCACAAGTAGGCAGAGAGGCAGGCAGCGAGAGAGGGGGAAGCAGGCTCCCCGCTGAGCAGAGAGCCCATGCAGGGCTCTATCCCAGGACCCTGAGATCATGACCCGAGCTGAAGGCAGAGGCTTTAACCCACTGAGCCACCCAGGCGCCCCAAGAATAAACAATTTTTAAAGAAAAATTAATTTATTTCAAATGAAAATTGATCAAAAATATTTGTTTAGTCACTATTACACTGTATGTTCACTAACTAGAATTTAAATAAAAACTTTAAAAATAAAAATAAAATATTTGTTTTAACATACAATCATGTAAAAAAGTTAAATCAAATGTATTACTTCACCAGTTCGCCTTATAAAGGAAAAGAGTCTTGTGTACTCAAAAAAACAGATGTATTAACCTACTAAAGTAAAAAAATAAAAACTTTTACATGATTTTAACCATATTTTACAACAAATACAATATTTGCCATTTGATTATTTACTTATTTATTTATTTAGATTATTTATTTTTAAAATATCCTGTCTCCTTGGCAAGATTGTATTATGAATATATTAAATATACTAAATATATGAAATATAAATATATTAAATATAAACATAATGTAATAGAATTTATTTGTATCTCTTTTAATGTATATTGTATATATGCACTTTTGAAAATTCTGGAAACATTTTTCTCTAACTTACACACATTATTTAAGTGATGCTATATGCATTTAATGTCATGTAAAAATGAACTCAATTAGTATCTTTAACATTACAACCTGCAGATTCAGATCAGTGGAAGGCATGAGGAAAAAGCCTCAGTGAACTGGCAGTAATAAGTACACCTATAGATATTCAAGTGTCATTCAAATTATCCCAAATCAAGTAATGACCATTCCTAGGAATTGTCAACACCATTTTTAGGGATGTTTCTGAAGGTTCTTTTCTTTAAAATCAATTGAAAATTGCGTATAAAAGTTTGGTGGCTAATAAAAATTTTTCAAAAATCTGTTGGCATTTCATAGCTCCACATATAAACTCAATCTAAATAAAAATGGGCCAATATTTCAAATAATTTTTAAAATAACTCAATTATTATAAGATTCCTCTAAAATGTAGAGAGAATGCAATCAAATAAGCCCCAGTTATTTGGATATATGAATTGTTGGAATATATCTTCTTATTGAATTTCTAGTTTCCTAGTACTATATATGAAATTACTGAGCTTCTTTATGGAAGAATTCTACTTATTAGATTTTCAAGAATGAAGTCATAACAACATGATCACAACAATATGTATATTTATTCAGAAAAAGATCTTTGAATTTTAAAAATATTGATTAATGCTTTTATTTTGAAATAACAGCTTCAGTGTTAATTATACCACATGCATTAGGCTCTTATTTCTCAAATATTAGAAGATTATCTCAAGAATGATGCAATAAAAGATAATTCAAGTATATGTTTGTAAGCAAAAAGATAACTCAAGTATATGTTTATATGCAAAAATCTATTTCTCAATGACCATTAAGCTCACATCATTTTCTGAAGTGATTTTAATATTTAAACTTTAAATTCAAAACATTAGCATGGAGTTTAAATTAGAAATCTAGAAAACCATAACACTATTTTTAAGTTTGACCTAAAAATAAAATTTCAGCAGTTAAATGACAATACTTTTTTACTGTATGTTCATTCTATAAGAACAAATAATCTGAAGAAAGTGAAAGAATTAAGGAAACAATTTAGCAACAGGATTTGGCAGTTATTCAAGTAAGAGTTGGAAGTGGTATAACCACTGCTTATACATCATATAAATTAATTCAGTGATGTTTAGTGAGCTTTGAAATCATACTGATTATCATGTGTTTTGTTAAGCTTAGTCAAATGTTTATGTATTAGTATGAGAACAATTCTGCCATTCTCAGATGCTCTTCCTCATCCCATCCCCTCCCTATCTTTGGAGATGAATCAAGTATTTGTCTTCAGTGGATATAGGAAATGAAGTATTCTCTATGTACAGCACAGTCAGATTCTTTTTTACTATTCCTAAAGTGTCATTTATACTGTAATCTTCTCTAATGGACTCAAACTGTTTTCTAAGCCAAAATAAAAACAGTAACAAAATAAAACAAACAAACAAAAAAACCCAGAAACTTTTAACTTATATAATACATTGAAATTGGGACTGGAATTAAAAATAAAACCTAACAATAATGGCAATAACAACAACAACAACAAAAAACCCTCAGGAATGGAATGCAAATTTTTGTTATTTGTACCAGCAGCTAGGTATTATTGTGATCTCACTAATTTTGTGTCAAATAACTAAAGCCTCTCCATCTTCATTCTATTCATCATAAATAATCCTGAAGATTATGGTAACCTCTAACTCAGTTCCATGTTGTTAGCTAAAAACATCATTTTCCTCTTTGCATTCTCCACAACATACCTGATATATTGATGGTGCAAAGTAACCACGTGTAAACTAAGTAAGTGATTAAAGAAATAATCACTGAATGAAAAATGAGCAATTCATGAAAGTAGTGATATTGTGTAACCAAAAAGCTTAAGAAAGGTATAGCTATCCCTAGGACACCCATTATCTCCTTCCAAATTCGGTGCAGTTACAATACCTTTGAACAAAATCCCTGATGATCTCTCTGTGTTCAGGTTTATTAGACTTTTTTTTTCTGAAACAGAGAATCCTGGGATCACCAAGTAGTTTCATTCCCCAAATATGATTGCAGTTTCCATTAAAAAAAAAGCCACTAAATCATTGACTATCATTCAGTATCATTCTATAAAATAAACCCAGAAGCAAGCAATCAACAGTTATAGATATAAAACTTCATTCAAAGAAACTTTTAAACATTAGCATTTTTCTTTAATAACTTTACCAGAAACCTAGGATTTTGGTTGTTGCTGTTGTTTATCTTGTGATAATACACTTAGCCTATTACAATTTTGCTTTGTTCTGTCCCATAAAGTACTAAAAAAAAAGTTTCTAAAGGCTGAGTGCTTATTTATTATTATAGTCCATATTGCTACAATCCTCGAACACTGTAGACTATAATAAATATTTTTAGAATTGCAGTACTTATCTCTAAATCTTGTTAACTGTTTTCAAACATAAATTATAAGTCATAAAAATATAGCACCTTAGTAACAGAAATGGAATTTATTCTATAAAGTGTGTTACTGAAGAAGAAAACTCTCAATTTATAGTTTCTAGTTTTCATTCTTTTCTAACTCAGGAACATGACACATATGAATTTATACATTCTAGAAAAATATTTTAAGAGTTTTTAATTTCATGTTCAATACATAACAAACCATACCTTGTTAACTTAATAATTATTTTATAGACAAATAATTCTGTTAATTTTCCAAAATTGCTTAAAATAGCTACTTACAATCCAAAGTCCATCATATTTCACTTCTTGATAGAAAATGTTGCATTCATCTGCCCACCAATCTATGCAGTTTGGATTAGTAAAATCAGGGAATACTGTTAATCCTGGCCAGACCTGAAAGAATAGAGCATTCACATATACACATATAAAAAAGGAAAAATAAATAAGTGATAATACAAAGTTATTGAGTGGAGAAGAGTAAAAACAAATGTTAAAGTTATAATATTGTACTTCTTTAGGTACATGTGATCCATGTGCCATTTATATTTATAATAATCTTAGACCTAACTTTAAAATGTATTTAAGTGACAGTAAGGTAGAGAGAGACCATAAAGCATTTTAAAAGGCAAAAATATAACAGCATGAAGTAAGGCTGCTCTTTTGACTGCAACTAAGTTTATTTCTTAGCATCCTAATAGTTTAGGCTAAAAACAAATAAAAAGTATATAATATATTCATTTTTTTATAAAAGAAAGTACACTACTTAATTTCCAAAGACATTTGCTTCCAAGAAATTCAAGTAAAAAAAGTCTTTGTATATTTATTTTTTATTTAGTAAATGAGAATATGACACTTACTATGTGCTGAGTACTGTTCCAAGCATTTTTATAATTATTAGCTCATTTAATCTCTACTAGAACTGTAGGTGAGAGGCATTATTTTTTAATCACCACTTTACAGATGAGTTATTTACTATAATTAAACCCACTTTACAGATGAGAGGAATGATAAACAGAGAAGTTAAATACATTTTTTAAGATCGCACCACTAATATGTGGCACAGAAAGAATTCAAACACAGCAATCACATTATTTGAGTCCATGCTATTAAACACTATACATACTATGCTGTCTCTTTATGATTTATGCTTCTTCAAATTATCTACTTATTACTTAAAATAATGATAGGCAAGAGAAATTCAATTTCAGATGAATTGAAATAAATCATACTGTTTTATATACAAATTATCATATTGGCTATCTGATCCATCCATATCTAATGGAGCTGGTCTTAATAAAGTATATTCTGTAAGATATTAATAGGCATTATGAGGAAGAAATTCAGCTTTTATTTCCTGATGGAGCTCATAATTATTTGAATGACTTTCACCAGAAATTTTTACTTTGACGAATGTAATAAAACGTGATGATTAGGATATTCTTTATTATTGTAATAATGCTATAATAAACATGTTTTTTATAAATTGACATTATCTATTTTATTTCCTTTGATTAAATTACAGAAGTGGAATTACCATGTCAATATATTTAGACCTTACGGTTTTTGATATATCTTATAAGGTTGTCTCCAAATGAATGGTTGTTCTGGTTAAAATTATGCATTTGGGATATAATCTGTTTCCTATCTCTGTTTTTATTAGCTCTGTGACATCGGGAAAGTTACTATGCCTTTCTCAAATTCACTTTTTTCACCTATAAAGTAAGAATTCTAATCATAGCTATCTCATTATTTTACTGTGAGGATTAAATGTAAATCATAAAATTTAATACCCAGCATAAAAGTACTCAATTTATATAAGCAACTAATTTATATCAAATATTAAAATTTTTGTAATCTATATTATATTTTGTTAGTTTTGTTTTAATTGTATATAGCACTGAAAATTACCTGTCTTCTTACAAGAACTGTTTTAGAGATCATTGAAATATTTCCTCTGTCTAAAATTTCTTTACACAATTAAAATACCAAGTCCATATTTGAAAGCAACTACACACACACACCACACACACACATACACACAAAACTTTGTGGTTGCACAACAGAAAATCTCAACAACACAACTTTAATGAATATCATGATTTACCTCTCCAATAAGTGCTGTAGTCCCATCTGATTCATTTACCCACACATTTTTTGCATTTCCCCTGTCATAGGTCTCATATGCTGTTCCATTGGTAAGCTTCTCTACTGAAATTGCAGGGTCCTAATAATAGAAAGAAGAAACTATAGAAAATCTATTAAGTTACAAACATGTGAATACTAAAAACATTTTAAATATATAATGTCATTACCAAGATGATGACATATTTCTGTCCATGGTCATGTAAATCTTGAACAAATTCAGGGAGCCCCTGAAATGCAACTTTATCATAAGTAAAGTCTTTCCTGGCTTCCATATAGTCAATATCAGTGACCTGTGTATCCTGAAAATAAGTATAGTTCAATAAATAGTACTGAAAGAACTCTAAACACTTTAACCTTTAAGTCCAATGAATTTGTATTATAAATCTAATGATTAAAAAGTAAATGTTCTTAGATCTCTTCTATTTCACTAAAAACACAGTTATAATTGTTTATAAGTAAATTTTCTAGTTCTAAAGTACAAAAGTATTAAATGATTATTCACACTTGTTTCAGTGATGATCACTGGATAAGTACTATGTTTTATATATGGGAATCATTGTATAGAAAACAAAACAAAGGGGTGACTACGTGGCTCAGTCAATTAAGCATTCTGCCTTCTACTCAGGTCATGATCCCAGAGTCTCAGGATGGAGCCGCAAGTTGTCAGATTCCCTGCTAAGCAGAGAGTCTGCTTCTCCCTCTGACCCTCCTCCCTCTCATTCTCTCTCTCTCTCTCTCACTCTTTCTCAAATAAAATCTTAAAAAAAAAAAGAAAACAAAACATAGATATTACATAAAATACTTTAAATTTTTTTTAAAGATTTTATTTGTTTATTTGAAAGAGAGAGAGAGAGAATCTGAAGCAGACTCCGTACTGAGCACAGAGCCCGATCCTACAGCTGTGAGATCAGGACCCAATCTGAAAACAAGAGTCTGATGCTTAACCGACTGATGCACCCAGGTCCCCTAAATATTTTTTACATTAAAAAGTATATCGGCTGTAAAAAACAGTCTGTATTAAAAAACTGAATGTGATGTTCACAGTTAACTATGTATTCTGTTCTAGTATAACTCATAATCAGTTCTTACAATTTCAAGAAGACCTGGCCTTGTGTATGGATTTAAAAAACACTTTATCATTAAAATGCAGCTTAATGATCCATATTTGTATCATATCATGTTATGTATAATGATGACAATTCCTACATTTATTATGTGATAATATTTAACTTGATGTATATTCCCACAAACGCTTCATCCACTTACAAATGGTATGCCAGCATCCCGATTTCTTTGTACCACTTCTTTCACTACATCAAGTGACTTATAATTCCAGCGACTCAGTTGGAACCCAAGACTCCAATATGCTGGCATTGCTGGTCGTCCAACAAGCTTGAAGTAAATGGATATTTGATTAATTTCAATAAAGAGCATTAAAATTATTATTAATATGCTTCTTATTCTGTTATCTCTAGTATTTATTTAAGTTAAATTACATATTTTGAACAAAGATTTAGTGTTACCTGAATTCTGTGTCCTAGATATTCTGTTAGAACTTTATGTTTTGTCACTCATCTTTGTTTATTTTGTGTTAAAAATTTAGAAAGTTAGCTCTTAAGAAAGTAGCATTTGCAAAGGTATATTTTGCCTAGCATGGAAAGTTAAAAAAGAGAATATAAAAATAGCATGAAAGAGAAAAAGAAAATTGTCCCAGTACACTCTCACTTCCTGTAGCAACAGAATGAATGAATGAGTGAATGAATGGTCCTCATGTAAGAAAAAAATGTTTAAAACTATACAGTTTCTATCCCCTTATATTTTGATGCTTATTTTTCTCCTTTTCAAAATATGAATATTTTCGAAATATTAATAAAATATGTTCTGTAAGGCTCCGAGTCAATTCTTTTATCAAGTACTTATGTCATTCACATGCAGGGTTTCTCCCCCATGAGCCAAATAGAGTCTCTTCTCGCTCTCTGTGGCCCAAACAATCTCGGTGCACACCAGCAACAGCATACCTGTGTGTCATCCTAACAGAGGACATGATTTTGCACATAGAAATATGGGTGTAACTAATAGTAATTATTTTCACTAAAACTGAGCATTAGGTTATATAAAGTTTGTAATATAAGACTTTATTGGCATGATTTTTTTTAATTAGGCATATATATGTATATTTCACGATTTCTCTATCACATATGTCTAAAAAATTACAATGTAACATTTTTAAAAAATTACTTGTATTGGGTTATTATTTTCTACTCATTAAACATTAAATTTATTTTAAAAATAAATTAGTATCAAAACTCTCAAAAAATTAGCATTTTTAAACTCATTTCATAAACACTTTGTTTCATGGAATTTCACTAAAGATTTGGACATGTAATTGAAATGTCTTTGTGTCTTATACATGTATATGACATAATTTATTTTTAAAAAAGTATACAAAATATTATTACATATCATATTAATTCATATATTATTTATCTTATACTTTACATATAAGCATTGTTTTTAAAACTATTTGGTCAGTCAAACGAAGTAAATTTTAAATTTTAAAATATTAAGACAGCTGGTGAGTTAGCTTATACGGAAGAAAATTTGTTTTTCTTTAAACAAGAAATAAAGTTTCTGGGGCGCCTGGGTGGCTCAGTGGGTTAAAGCCTCTGCCTTCAGCTCAGGTCATGATCTCAGGATCCTGGGAGACCCTGAGCAGGGAGCCTGCTTCCCCCTCTCTCTCTGCCTGCCTTTCTGCCTACTTCTGATTTCTGTCTCTCTGTCAAATAAATAAATAAAATCTTTAAAAAAAAAGAAATAAAGTTTCTTTTGCCTACTCTCTACATAACTTAAACCTCAATTAAATGTCGCAGTGATTAATTGTGCTGTATTCTACACCACGATTGTATCTTATTGCTCAAATTCAAGCCTCTGCAAGGCTACCCATAAAATGATGTAAGCAAGTGTGCCACTATACTATATGCATGCTGCATTCATACATCATGCATAACTCAAACTCAACTACTGCTGACCACAGACTTTACTCAGCATATAATAGACAACAATCCCAGCTAATACCTCACAAAGCCAATATCAAATTCCTTCAGAAATGTGCTATCCACTGTTTTGATGGTGTAGTAACCATACCCAAAGTCTGCAT
This sequence comes from Potos flavus, assembly GCA_028534135.1. NCBI lineage: Eukaryota > Metazoa > Chordata > Mammalia > Carnivora > Procyonidae > Potos > Potos flavus. The sequence continues at coordinate 103,693,528 of CM052898.1, forward strand.
AAAGCTCAGCCTAACTATATCATGTAGTATAGATCAGCCTACTATAATCATGTAATTACGATTTCGTATTACAGACTGTAAATTTTGTGTGCTTTTCTGAAACTCGTATTTATTTTTTAATAATTTTTTTAAAGATATTATTTATTTATTTGACAGAGAGAGAGAGATCACAAGTAGGCAGAAAGGCAGGCAGAGAGAGAGGGGGAAGCAGGCTCCCTGCTGAGCAGAGAGCCCAATGCAAGGCTCGATCCCAGGACCCTGAGATCATGACCTGAGCTGAAGGCAGAGGCTTTAACCCACTGAGCCACCCAGGCGCCCCCGAAACTCGTATTTATTAATAGCAATTTGGGAATTATAAGACACTAAATTATTTACTTGTGTAAAACACCACCTACTCTCATTTCACATTTTTGGATCCTAAATGTGGGCTTTAATCCGCTGAGCCACCCAGGCACCCCCAAAAGAAAGTTTTTGATAGTAATTACTTCTCCTTTAACATCATTTTAGCAAATGGGAATTGCATGTCAAAGATATAACAATAAAACAAGATTTTAAAAATGGGATAATCCTTAAATTTTATGCTTATTTTTCCATGCTAACACCAGGAATTATATATACCAATAGTCATAGGAGAACAATTGTATAAAAGAATTACATAGAAGAAATACAGAATTATATTTTAGAAGCAGGCTCAAGGTAAGCCCTGGATTCCTTACCTCTCTAAAACCATCTTGGACTTAGGCTCATAAACACATTATTTAAAAGGAAAGCAAAAGTTGCTTAGACAGAAGATGTAAGACTTCAGACTATATATCAGAATCTGCCCTTCTATGCCTGAGCATCAGAGCCAATTTTCCTGGAGTTTACCTACTGTGCGTTAACAGCAAATTTCACTAGCCTCGTTTATAACTCACTTGACTTTAGGATTTTTATCAAAGGGGTGTATGACCTATGCATCCATTGCCTATCCTCAGCCTTGAAAATAAGATACTTCTTTTTGCTTTATCCCATAAAAGGAGGTCATGAATAAGTAAAGATTTAATATGCAACATTTCAAAGAAATCGAACTCCTGAACTCAGCTGCCTAGAAGCAAGAAACAATTTGATATCAGAAATATAGACATTTAATATATGCATAGGCTTCACGGTATTGGAAAAAACAAAAACCACCTACCCACGCCTGAAAAATGGTAAGATTTTAAAATACATTTAGCTAAGAGGGCCCAGATATCTTAAATAAAATTGGACATGTGAGATGAAAGAAAAGTATGGTAGAAAATAATTTTATAAAATAGATGTAGAACATACCTCTTGATATTGTTGAACTACTTGTTCTGGTGTATCTCCTAGAATGATGTAAAAGTCCAGAATTCCACCAATAACTCTGTAAGTTACTATTGGAGTAGGCTGGATGAAAATTTCTACAAATAAAATTAGAGAAGCATATATAAGTAGTAAAAATAATTGCAGTGCTTCATATTAACCATATATTTTTACACAGCTTTCTAAATAATTAAGGTAAAATAAGATACTGAAAATAGGAAGAATATAGGAGAAAAATAGAATGCCACCATATATGAGGTTTATGATAGGATATTCCAGATGTTTCCTTTTACGGATATTGGCAGAATCTTTCCCTGGATCCCTTGCATAGCAAGGGATCAGTCCTTTTACAACAAAAATATTTTTTTCTAAAATTGTATTTCAATTAGTTATTGGAATTGAAGATTCTCTAAAAGATCATATTATCACAAGTTAATATCTAAGATAAAAACTGTAAAAGTTTTTATTTTTTTCTCAATGTAGACAATAATTGCCTGGATAACCGTATAATATATTGTTCTTGCCGGGACATGGTTCAATTTTGTAGCTTTTTATTATCACTGATTCATCTGTTAAACATTAGTATTGCACTCACAACATTTAAAAATATATTCTACATTACTTGGATTATGATAAACTAAAAAATTATCTTCCTTCTCTCTCTATATATATGGACCTTTCTCTTTTTTATTATAGTGGTGTATTAACTTAACAAGTGAAGCTGTGGAAATATGAATAATCCTTTTTGTGGTTGTGTTTCAATGTTGCTCTGAAGGGAAAAGAAAGTGCCTAAATGTCACAACATAGTACACTCTCCCCAAAATAGAAGTACTGATATGCAAAATTCCATTGTCATACTAACTACGAAAGCTGCTTGTAATAAGTTCACATACCAAATCATGAACAATAGAGCTTACTCCGACATACAATACCTGTCATTGAAATAAGAGAGCAGTTCTAACATTTCAAGTTAAATTGCATCTAAATATATTATCAGATAAATTACTCTTACCCATTGCATTGCTGTTCATTAAGAAAACACCAAATGACTTTCCAGAATTATCTTCAATGCACATGAAGAATGTTTGATGGCCATATAAATTATTATTATTCTGTAAGACAAAAATTTGAAAATTAATTTTAAAGTACACTTAAAATTTAAAAATTATATATTTAAAATGGACTTTATTCCAATTTTTCTGTAATTTACTTCTCATATCTCTATACCAATTTTCTCTACTATATTTAACATATGAAACACTAGCAAAAACATTAACTTATTTTGATTATTAATATGTTAATACATAAAATATATGACATAATATATTCATCAGACTATGAATAGATTACTTAACTTTATGTTTTATTGTGATTGAGTGAGTTTTAATAAGCTATTAATGATAAGAAAATGGCATATTTATTCATTATCCCCATGTATGCCAAGGCATTTCAGGGAATTCCAAGGTGATGTCCATCCTCATAGAACTTCTGCAGTATGTTTGTGAAGAGCTAATAAGTACATGAAATGGTTGAGACCAATTGCAAATACACTTGAAAGGTAAAAGAAAAAAGAGTTCCTGGCTGGATACAGAAGTTCAAAGGAAAGAATATATGGAAAATGGCTATGAGGTTCTTAGCCTAGTATTTATTAAGTATTCATTACAGATAGTTATGCTATAAAAAAAGATTGGTAGTATCATTATTAGTACTTTATTAGTAGTAGTTCTCTGTCAAATGAAGCTCTTTAAAGCAACAATCCACTTATTCATTTTTGGGAATGAAATAGCACTGGCATTTTAAAAATCACTAAGAATTGACTCAAAGCAATCATGAATCAATAAAAAGTAACTGTCTTAATGATAGGGTCTTTGTCCTGAAGAATCTCATATTTTAGAATTATAAACAAATCTATATACAAATACTAACCTGAGGTGATTGTCACACTAAAATATAAATAAAGGGTTAGAAAGTAAAGACTAATTCTGCATGTGAGAGTTTGGGAGAAGTTCTTGGGAGGTTAAACTTCAAATTAGCTTTCAATGACTTATTGTACAAATGATAAAGAACCTCAAGTTTCAGTACTTACTAAGGGAATTGATCCCCTGTGCAAATATTTAAACCTATGGAAGATGATCATACGTTATGGAACAGGAAGAAACAGGCACAGATGTACAATATGATGTCCAATGGATAGGAAGACACCATATCATACAAAGTGATATAGAACACAGTTAGTATTTAGAATGATTCTAGTGCAATGACTAGCTGTGGATGGTTTTTTCGTTTGTTTGTTTTTGCTTTTGTTTCTTAAGTAAGTTCCATGCCCAGTATAGAGCCCAACATAGTGCTTGAACTCACAACTGTGAGATTAAGACCTGAGGTAAAATCAAGAGCCAGATGCTCAACAGTTCGACTAACTGAATCACCCAGGCACCCTGCCATGGATAAGTTTAAGCATAAGAATGACTGAAAAGGGAATGACAAAATATAAAAATCAGAATCAAAAGAAAATATTCATAAATTAGATATACCTATTGAAGCATTCATAAAATTTATTGGTTACTTTTTGACTTAATTTAGGACTTTACTATAAATCCTTAGCCCTTAAGTAAACAAGCTTCTGGATTAGGTATCACTGACATCAAATAAATTACAGTTTCAAATAGGTAAAAATTATCATCTGCTCCAATATAGTTTATTTATTAAAATTTTCATTTATTAAAAAAAAGGTAGTTCCTTACATTCCCAGGAAGTTGATCACGGGTAAAAATTGGCCATGTTTTCCAGTATAAATCATGACGAAATCTCTTATGAATGTGTTCCCCAAAACCATAGATATATTCACTGGGAAGTTTGGTTGAGATCTGTAAATACTGATCAGAGTATACCAGGGGACCAATGCTGGTGTCAAATCTGTACAATAAAATAAATAAATAAATGATCTAGAAACACAAATGTCCAGCAAAGAAGAGTCTATGTAATCATCCAGAATATTTCATTTTAAATATGTCAATCTTGAGCTGTAATCATTTCTTGGGAATATATGAATTACATCGTAAACAGAATTTGTTAATTCCATTGACACAATTTGCTGCATCATCACCAATATGATTCTTCATACACATTCTTTCTTTGAATCTTCATCACAAACTTAAAGCATAACTACCATTATCGATTCCATTTTACAAATAATACAATTAGGGAAAATTCATTCATGTTCTCTAAGGTGACAAACTGGTAAGAAGTGGAGCCAGATTTTAAACCCAATAATGCCTTGCTCCAGAGTCGCAGTTTTAAAATACAGTACCATACTGACTTTCACACCTCTAACATATATATTAAGTTCAAAATGATTTTTCCAAAATGAAAAAGACTATATATTTGGTGCATATCAAACATATACTACAAGAAATGTTAAGTGGTATTTAATACTTTCATGATTTAACATAATGTTAATTGCAAATTCTTAAACTATATTTAAGAAAGTAATTGCTAAGATTTGATCTTGACAAAACTGCTTAATTAACCATCTTAGAGACATGAGAGCATTTATCTTGAGAATTACTAAATCCCTTGCCACAAATATCCCCCCAAAATATATTCATAATGAAGGCATTCAGGCCATATATAATTTAATATATATTTTTTCACATATATATGTACATATATATATCATATTTGTATATATGAAGTCCTTTAATATTACTATGAGATTAGCCCCTTTCTGGATAGTAACTATTTGATCCTACAAACTGGCAACAGAATATAATAAGCAATGGGGAAAAGACACAATAGGAGTTCTAGCTTTGTAAAAAGGCAAGACTAAAATTCTATCAGCGATGCTCTTTACCTTCACCTTTGGTTGGCCCTAATTTGTACATTTTCATTCACCTTCTCATACTTTTCATCTACAGGAAATAAAACCCCTTTTCCATTATAACCTTTATAAGTATATATACTCACCCTCTTTGGGGAGGAAAATTATTTTTTTCTGAAAATGCCTTAAAATTAAGACTTTCCTAATTCTATGATAATAGAATAAAATTGACCAGTTATTTAACCTTGTAGAAATGTAAAATAAGATACTTACAAAATTCTCCTATTGCTTTTTCTAATAACTTTGATGCTAAATGGATTTTCTGTAACCTGCACCTCATATAATGTATCAGAGGCCGCGGTTCCAGTAAATTCTTCTACAAACTGATGAGGAACTTCATATCTTCTATTATTTGGATCAGTAATCTGCAAAGATTGAAAGAAATTAACATTATTAGATTCAAAATCATTATTTCACTTTCCAATTCTGAATTAAGTATCAAATGCAAGTTTTGAATAAAAAATACTAAATTTAATAATTTAATAGAGGAGCTATTATCTAGTTACAAACTTAATTTTAACATTGTTGAATGGTTATACACAGAATTGTATAAATTGTCAAAGAGTATAGAATTGGTTATAAAAGTAATATAAAGATTTTTATTGATAGATTAAGAAATATAGAGAAATTAATGATACTATTACTAAATATTTATTCTTTAATAGCATAATTTTGTGAATTTAATTACTCATTGCTTTTCAGTGTTCATCCCCTTAGATATCCCATAAAGATTTTATATTTTGCTAAAAAAAACCTAATAACTCCTGTGAAATTTCTTTAAAAAGTACTATACAAAGGATATGGTGGTGGTGGTGGTGGTGTTGTTTTTTATGAAGAATTTTTTTTTCTTTTTTTTATTTTTTAATTAACGCATGATATGGTGTCATTTTAACTTCCCAATCCAAAAGACCACACAAGTAAACTAATTGCTTAAAAAACAGCAGGAATTGGTTTCTTTAAAATCATGAATAAAAGTGATACAAGTAAAAAGAACTAGTAAGTAAAAGTCCCATTTATATAGCACAATTAATATGTTTCTCAAATTTTAAACTAATTCTTCTTCATAGTCTGTTGTTAAAATAATAAAAATGCTTAAGTTTATTGAGTGTTTAGTCTTCTAAAGACACTATATCTAATATTTTACATTGATTATATTATGAAATTCTTCAAAAATAACTGCTGGACAAACTATTCTTATGTCACACGTCAGTAAACAGGCTCAGGGAAATGGAATAACTAGTCCAATTAGTCCTTTGCTTTGGAATACATATTTCCTAAGAGGGAAAATGCCTTGGTAAGATGAAGAGTATGCTCATTGCTGCCTTTCATGATTAACTCCTCTTTATAAATAAAAACCAAACCTTAAACCGGAAACGATTGCGTGTCTGATTTTGAGCTGTGAAGAGAACACTAGGAACGTCATTTCCAAATAGTGTAGGTGAAGATATCCTGTTTAATGTGGCTTCAAGTCCTTAAAGGAAGAAAAAAGTTGGCATGAGTAATGATTTTATTTATAAAGATTAATAATTATTAATTAGTTTTATAATTATATTGCCCTTATCACAAATAATGACTTCTTTTATTATGTGGAAGATACAATTATGCAAAAAATAAATCCTTAATATAAGCAATTTAAACATTCTTGTATACAACCTTCCCATTTGATTCTATTAAGATATTTTTCCAAAGAAAATTTTAAAATATATTTTTTGTTTTCTACTTAAAATATATTATATTGGATCACCATGATAGAACATTTCTCACCAGTACTTGTTGTTGTCACTTTGTCAACATTATAGCCATGGTTATCTACGAAGAAGCACCAAGGAATAAGAGAGTCATTCCATGGCTTCCAGCAGCAACCTCGCATGGCACAAACTGCCTGATGAAACATTTATAAAAGGAATCATAGGATTAGTACTGTGATCATGTGTCAGTCGTTATTTTTAAACATTCATTCATTCCAGTAAATGTTTGAATCAAATGTTTGAAAAACAAGCTTCTTGGGTGTGCCTGGGTGGCTTAGTTGGTTAAGCAACTGCCTTTGGCTCAGGTCATGATCCCAGAGTCCCTGGATTGAGTTCTGCATTGGGCTCCCAGCTCCATGGTGAGTCTGCTTCTCCCTCTGACCTTCTCCCCTCTCATGCTCTCTCTCTCTCTCTCAAATAAATAAATAAAATCTTAAAAAAAAGAAAAACAAGCTTCTTTCTTTAAGAATATAATATGTTAAAATTATATATATGTTAAAATATCACCTATTCTCTTGCTCCTTTCACTTGGCAGAAATATCAATTGAATTAATTACACCCTACCAGAGACTGATGCTCTGAGTAGATTTATCAAATTAACATGCCAATACACATTATTATAAACCTATGGTTTTTCTTTGTTTGCATTTAATTTTTTAAAGATATTTATTTATTTATTTATTTATTTATTTATTTTGTTTTGACACACACACACACAAGCAGGGGGAGCAGCAGGCAGAAGGAGAGGGAGAAGCAGGCTCCCGCTCAGCAGGGAGCCGGAGGTGGGGCTCCATCCTGGGATCATGACCTGGGTCCAAGCTTAACAGACTGAGTTACCTAGGTGCCCCAACTTTTAATTTTTTTGAATATATTACTCAAAGTAATCTACAGGTTAAATACCATCCATGTCAAAATACCAACATTTTTCACAGACCCAGAACAAATAATAATACTATTTGTATGGAACCACAAAGCACCCGGGGAAGCCAAAGTAATCTTGAGAAACAAGAACAAAGCTGAAGGTATCACAATCCCAGATTTCAAGATATACTACAAATCCCATAATTTTTAAGTTCCTGCGCTGGGTGCTGGGTAGCTCAGCTGGTTAAACACAGGACTCTTGATTTCAGCTCAGGTCATGATCTCTGGGTTGTGGATCAGGCTCCGATTAATATATATAACTATACATATTATATTAATATATTAATGCACTGATTAATATATATTTACATTATATAAATATCATAATGTTATAGATTGCATGCAATATATAGATATTATAAAATGTGAACACACACACATTCACACACACATACTCTCATTGACCTTTATTTCCACGTAGGTTATGAAGACCAAGGAAGAGTCAACATAGGGTTACATGAAGCTATTAAGTTACCCTTAATTTTCTCCATTTGAGTTTCCTCTCCCAAACTACCAAATTAATTAAAAAAATAATAATAATTTTCCAAAGTATGAGTATTACTTTATATTCCAGATACTTCTTAATGCCATCATTATAAATACTTTTATGAAAGATTCATATTGTCTCTCAAATGTTCTATACTGTCAAAGGCTATATTTTTTTTAAGAAATAGATTTGCAAGGATAGAATTTCATAAAGATTTTTAAATTAATGATAGCTTATGAAGCATGGAAAAATTTACCTTGTTAATTTATTGAATAGAAATACAGAAAAGCAAGCTCATCAATTTCAATTATCTCTCATCTCTTTAAATGGAGCTATAAAAAAAGATAAGTGCAGCCTAACTGATGATTAGATCTTTAAAAATATGGAATTGATCCAATACTTAGCAATTATCTTAATTTAATTACTACTAAATATATACATTTATGTATTTATTTATATATATGTATGTATTTACATATGTATATATATAAATATATATATTTATGTATGTATTTATATATATACATAAAAATATTAAAGTCTTTTGTGGCAGACCTGTGTTGGAAATTGTTCTGGAATGCAGTTTATTCTCTCGTTGATAGGATCATCTAGCTCACTTGGACATTTGGCATCACTTGGACCAGGATACACGGTGGTTGTACGAGTGACAGGTGGAATTGAAGTAGAATTACTAATTGCTAGGAAAGAAAGAGGTTAATAAAATAAAACATGGTGTTAAATTATTTTTTCAGATTTTTGGGGTAATAAATATGTTACATTGAAAGAACAAATGAATTTATAAATATAATAAAAATAAAAATAGATTTTACACTAATAAATGACCCACAAATTCAAGTCCTAGTCACCAAAGGAAAATATCCAAATGATATTTAAAAATTGACTGTGCAGAGCCCTATTGACTGTTTCTGCAGAAAAACAAAATATTTTCATAGAAGATCTTGAGGTAGATTCAAAAGGAAGCAAAATGTTCATTCCACCACATTTATGAAAAAATGTGTTTTATGGGAAAGGAATATAGAGAAGGAGACAAGAATTAGAGCAGAAAAGAGAAAAATAGGAGGAAAAAAATACTTTGAAGTGAACAGAAGAGGAACGAAGGAACTGCAAAGAAAAACAAATTCCAATTCTATATAATAACTTTCCAGCAATCAGATATGGGTAAGATAAAATGGTCACGTGACAATGTAGTGAGCTTTCAGTTTACCAGGTAAAACAAATAATTAATAGCAGTAGAAAACTATTGTTAGACTAGAAGGTAATTTGTAACAGCCTTTCTAATTCTAATTTGGTCAAAAAGAATGATGAAAAAAGAGAAGGTTAGGTGGATCAGAATAGTATGCATTTCCTCTAAATTACGATAGAAATATTCAGGGAAAAAAAGATAAACACTTGAAGCTTTGTTTCACCTTCCCTCTACCTGTTTTTGTTATACATCCTCTCTCTCACTTAAAAAAAAAAAATTGAGACTAAAATAAAGAGGGTATTCCTCCAGATTGTCCACTCTGCCCCCCATACTTTTGCAAGTATCTGAAGGCCAGAGTAAAAACTCAGGTCTACCCATTGATTAGAAGAACCTCACTAAAAACAGATGATTTTTCCACCTTCCATTAACACCTTGATCCCTTTGCCTCTTCACAATTTCTCAAACAACACAATGTGGGGAAGGTCATAAATGCTTGTCAAAGCTCATAGATTGCTTAATTACAACAGCTCTTCATTGAAATAACTGTAATATAATGGATAGAAAAACTTGGAATAATTATGTAACTTACTTGAAATCTTTCTTCACATTTTTCATCTCATGTAGATTACTTTTAAAAATCCATAACTATTATGAGGTAACTTTTATTTAACTTCACTATAACGTGCAGGTATTTTTAACATTACTTACCTTCAACAGCAGGTGTTTTAGTTGCTAAAACAGCAATTAGGGCAATAGCTATGATAGTAACTATAACAAAAAGGACAATCAGAGAGATTTCTAATCCACTAAATTTTTTCTTCGCCATCTAAAGAAAGAAAAGAAATATATATTTAAAATATAAAATATATAACTACAGTAAGCCACAATTATTATATAAGAGTATATACATTCCTCTTCCTCTTTTTTTAACTAAGTAAACACAAGCAGGGCTACAGACAGTTGTTTATAATCTAAAACAATAAACGCTGGCAAAATGTAAACAACACATGTAATTTTTAATAAATAGAGTGAATTGATGATACACATTATTGTAGTAACTAAGATTAAACATAAAGGGAAGAAAAGATCTCCAAGCAGATGTGCCTTGCTCTCTCATCTTAGAGCCTTTCTCAAGTGAAAGAAATCTGACAATTGCCCTGTGTCCCCTAATTCTCACTATTTTTTGAGGGAGATGATGCTAGCCACATTTTGCTCATTAGAAACTTCAACCTTAGAGAAAAAAAGCTATTTTCTCAAAGTCAAAAATTCTAATTCTTCCTACTTTAAATTCTGTTCCTCGAATTCCAACATTGATTTCTTATAAAAATATTGTGGAAAAGAATATAAATATATATGAATACAAGTATAAAATATTACAAAAAATGATATAAGTATATAGTATATATTTGGGAGTTGTCACTTCAAAAAAAGGTTTGAATTAAATCATCTGCAAGTTCCTCCCTCAAAATATAAGTATGATATGCTAAACTCTCATATCAAACATATGTATTTATTTTCTGATAACATTATGTGAGTTAGCATACAGAGGATACCTAAATGTAGATTAGGAAGAGATTTCTTTCAGTAATTATCTTAAATTTTATTTGTTTTAGTTTTGACCATACATCTCTCATCTCTCATACTCTTCAAATTTCCCCGACTTTTGTGTGTTCTATGATTTTTATACAAATCTTAATTCAATGGCATATACCCAGATAGGAATTTAGAGTTTCAATGGTAAATGCTTTAATAAATTGTTCATTTCATTTTTTTAAGTTTTTATTAAAATTCTAGTTAACATATAGTATAATATTAGTTTAAGGTGTACAATATAATGATTATAAATTGCTGATCTTAAAACATTTTTTTTGGCCTCTCACATTAACCCCTTCTCCTTGTAATTATCTAGGATAGTTCATATATACAGTTGCCCCAACCTAAAAACGTATTTTCCCTCTTTCGTATCTTTCTACAACATTCAATCATTCAAAAGGCCTGTTGGTTCTATCTCCAAAATATTTTCAGAATTATACCTTTATTCTAACTCCACCACTGCAACAGCTTTCTTGGGTATCATGTCTTCTTAAGTACATGCTATTTAATCTTTCTTGAATCCTTCCACATTTGCTCTTCTAGGTTAGTCCTAATTTATGCCCAGTTCAAATGCCATGTTCTTGGTGAGTCCTTTCCTACTACTCTTAAAGGAAGGGTTAATCAATCCTTTTTCCTTTTTACCACACCACATAGCATATCTGTTGCCCTTATTAATATACATGTTAATATCCTTAATTGGATTGTTATATATTTTTTTTAAGATTTATTTATTTATTTATTTATTGAAAAAGAGAATGGGAAGGAGGAGCAGAGGTAGAGGGAGAGAGAGCCTTAAGCACTCTATGCTGAGCTCAGAGCCCCATGTGGGGCTCGGTTTCACAACTCTGAGATCACAGCCTGAACCAAAAGCAAGAGTCTGACACAACCAACTGTGCCACCTAGGCGCCCCAGGATTTTTATATTCTTAATAGCGATAATCATGGAAGTTTCAGAGCCTGACAACAACTAAGCACAAGCTCACTTTTTTAAAAATATACTTTATGAATAAAAGTTTAAAGACTAGCTTTCAACTTTAGTATATGATTTCCTATTACACATACATAAGCTGTTTATTGCATCTGTAATCTTCAAAGAACCCAAATGTAAACTAGACCTAATCAAAGTGACAGGGGATATATGAAGCCGTTAAGAAAATGAAACTGAATTGCTCAATGTTACATGAGAAAGAACACAGTTGCATTTAATGTTTAACTTTAAACAAGTTTGTCTCACTCAAAGTAATATCTTACTTTGGTATCAAGAAGTCAATAAGGATTGTGCCTTTCTATTTTTAAGAAAAGTCTAAAAGCAAAAATGCATATTGTTATGAAGCAAATCTTCTTTTATCTTGAAGAATTAGAACAAAATTAATGTATTAAAATTAACTCATGTGAGTAGTCATAAACAATCAGTACTAAAATTGTTCATATGCTGTAGGTGGTAATTTCAGTGATCACATTTTGGACCATGGTAATTTCAAGCAAAACATTTTTGGGGAAATTATATATTGATGTCCTTTTTGTGAATATTTATTTTCAAAATAAGTAATACTTTATTAGATGGTTACTTAATGACTGATCTTTAAAAGATTTGCTAGAAAAGATTAAATGTTTTATAACTGTTGCATTCCATTCCTCCTATATATATTTTCTTAAATAAAATACATTAACTCATACTTAGAGTATTTGTACATTTCAAAATATTTTTGAATCTTTTTTTCTATATGAAGTCATTAAATAAACATGTTTTGAGTCAACTTAGTCTGACAAAAATTATAGTGAAGAGGTGAGCAAAGAAAATATTCTCATAACTTAAAAAAGTTTTTAAATGTTTTCTCCTGTTTTAGTACAAGAGATATATATTTAAATTGGCAAATGAAAGTATGCTATCTTTTCTATTTTAAACAAGTGCCAATAGACCAGAATATTGCTAACATGGATTAAAGGAATAAATAATTATTTGGAAACATGAAAGAAATGAAGAAATATGAGCAATCAACTTACCTTATTTCATAGCCTGTTCCGTTTGCTATGTTGTACGAGAGTTGGGTAAGGCTGCCAAAGTAGTGATCAAGAAAATTGCTCAGCTATATATTGAGCTACCCATAAAGTTTTATTGCATCTTCACCAGCTTGTCAGTATTTAATAAACTTCTGTTAAATATGCAGTGGAAAAAGACTTAGCCCTGAAAATAGTTGCATAAGTATTTCCGCTTAGGAATCTAAGTTAATTAATAATTCTGCACTCAGAGAGTCTTTGATTTCTGGAAGCTATGAACTAGTCCAAGAACATAAAAGTATTTATTTATACTGTTTTTTTTCTTCAAAATTTTATTTCTTTCATTACTTAGACATTGTTTGAAAATTGTTTTACCTAATTATGTGAAATTTAAACTATCACTAAAGAGTAGAAACATTGGTAAGCTAGAATCTGAAAAACATTTGCAGGAATTAACAATTAGAAGATAATATTTAATAGAAGATATATAAGATAGATATAAAATATAAGATAATATAAAAAGTAGTGATTAAATAAAAGTTATCTCCTGTGTCTTATTATTAACCTTAAGGACGAAGAACTGAGCAAATCCATTAGAATAAACTTAAAAGTAGAGATATATAAATAAGCAATCTAGAAATAAAATTAACATTTTATTTATATTTATTTAGAACACAAATTTAATTATTAAAAATCATACTAAACACCATTTCATACAGTAAAAATTATAGTATCAATTACATTACTGTATTTGTTTACATATATATATGTGTGTATATATATATATATATATAGTGTTTAAGATCAAAGAATTTGATAGAAGAAACCTAGGTACAAATACCAGCTGTACTACATATTCCTAAGAAACTGGGGGCAAATTTGTCAATGTTTTTAAGACTAAGTCTCTTTACAGAGAGGAAATAGAAATACCTACCAATAGAGTAATTATGAGATCAACCCTAAAACTGAGGTTAGTTGTTTTCCCTGCAATTTAAGTTTTCTGATTGGTTCAAAATAAAGTAACTAATTAGCAATTTGTCCACCCTTTTTTTCTCTTTTAAGACTGAGATCAAACACTCGTTTCTCACCTCTTTGAACTAAAACTGTAAATCTGTCAAGTTTTAATTAGTCATCTTTTAGAGTTTTTTTTTACGTGTAGAAATATTTTAAGTAATACTGTTTGTCCTCTCTATTTAAAAAGCTTTACATGATTTGAAATTTTCATGCCTTCTATTTCATATTCAGGTTTCCATGTCTGGTGCTGAGAGCTGGCCTTTGCTTTGAACAGTTTTCTTTGTGCCCTTTGGTCCATACTCCTCCTACCTTAACTCTGTTTCCACTCATTAACTTTAAGACCAGGAAAGTAATGTGCTCATGAATTGCTTAGAGATAAATTCAGACGAAACTATAACATAAAGGTATTCAATTATAGATACAACAAACATATTTGGTAATGAAAAATGTGTCTTAACTTAAAAATATTGTTTTTAACTAAAAGTAATTGTGTTTTAAAATTTTTTACTTATTAATATAAAAACTGTACAAGAACTTAAAATGGCATGAAATAAATTAACAAAAATTGAGTTAGGTAGTCAACAGACAAAAAAAATTGTAAACATCAGCAATGACATTGAATTATACTTAGTGACTAACACCTTTACTAAACAGAAACAATTAGTGTTCAACTACTCTCTTCATGGATTTTGCTCTCTTTAAACTTTGTAATGTGAATGTCAGCATTTCAAACATATGGTAGCTAAATAATACATATCAAACATACACTTTGGGTTAAAAGTTATATGATTTACAATCCAATTTACATTGCACCAAAAACAGTAAGATACCTAGGAATAAACCTAACCAAAGAGGTGAAAAACATATACTCTGAAAACTATAAAACACTGATCAAAGAAATTGAAGATGACACAATGAAATGAAAAAAATTCCATGCTTATGGACTGGAAGAACAAATATTGTTAAAATGTCTATATTATCCAGAGCAATTTTCACAATTAATGCAATCCCTATCAAAATACCAACAGCATTTTCACAGAGCTAGAACAAATAATCCTAAAATTTGTACTGAACCACAAAAGACCCTAAATAGCCAAAGCAATCTTGAAAAAGAAAAGCAAAGATTAAGGCACGACAATTCTGGACATCAAGCTCTATTACAAAGCTGTAGTCATCAAGATAGTATGGTACTGGCATAAGAACAGACACACAGATCAATGGAACTGAAGAAAAAAACCAAAAATAAGCCACAATTATATGGTCAATTAATCTTCGACAAAGCAGGAAAGAATATCCAATGGGAAAAAGTGAGTCTCTTCAACAAATGGTGTTAGGAACACTGGACAGAAACATGCAAAAGAATGAAACTGGACCACTTCCTTTTTTAATTATTTATATATACACAAATATATATAGATAGATAATTATCATTTAATTAAATAAATTATTTAATTATTTTAATTAAAAATAATTAAGATTTAATTATCTGACAGAGAGAGAGAGATCACAAGTAGGCAAAGAGGTAGGCAGAGAGAGTAGGAATCAGGCTCCCCGCTGAGCAGAGAGCCTGATGTGGGGCTCGATCCCAGTACACCGAGATCATGACCTGAGCCGAAGGCACAGGCTTTAAGCAACTGAGCCACCCAGGTGCCCTGAAATGGACCACTTTCTTATACCAAACACAAAAATATATTCAAAATGTATTAAAGACCTAAGTATGAGACTTGAAACCATAAACATTCTATAGGAGAACACAGGTAATAACCTCCTTGACACTGGTCATAACAACTTCTTTCTAGATATGTCTCCAGAGGCAAGGGAAACAAAAGTATAAATACACTATTGGGACTTCATCAAGACAAGAAGCTTCTGCACAGCAAAGGAAATGACCAACAAAACTAAAAAGCAATCAATGGAATGGGAGAAGATATTTTCAAATGACATATCTGATAAAGGGTTAGTGTCAGGTTTGGCCTGCAAACCTTGAGATGGTAAATGAAAAGATTACTCCAGACACATTAGTAGGCGAAAGGAGAGGGCCTGGGGTCTAGACACTCTATTGGCAAAAGGTCCTTAGCAAGATTCTGCCTCCACCTTTATTGTGAATGTTATCAATAGAACAAAGGAATAAGAAAAACAAGAAGGGATGTGAAGCTGTAATAATCAAGACAGTGGCATAGGGAGTATCATGTGACTAGAACAAGCTGTGCTCATGATGGGAGTACAAACAGGGAGTGCGTGACCTCCAAAGAAATGTTCTCCTAAGTCAAGCATTTACTCCCTGGATGAGCGCTATGAGCCACAATGAGAATCTCGCTGTTTTCAGCCCAGAAACTGTAAGGCCCCAGTTTTCCGGACACTCCTTTGCTTTTCAACTATCTCATCCAGGGAGGCATGTGTTTACTAAATCTTCTCTGGCTAGGCAGTATGAATTCCCACAGGTTAGTACCCAAAGTCTATAAAGAACATCAAACTCAACACCTAAAAAGCAAATAATCCAGTTAAGAAATCAGCAGAAGGCATAAATATACATATTTCCAAAGAAGACATACAAATGGTTAACAGACACATGAAAAGATGTTCAACATCACTGATCATCAGGAAAATACAAATCAAAACTACAATGAGATATCACATAACACTTGTCAGTATGGCTAAAATTAACAACAGAGGAAACAACGGATGTTGACGAGCATGCTCAGAAAGGGAAACCCTCTTACACTGTTGTATTTACCCAGTAAATATGAATGAATGTGAGCCAGTGCATTGGGTCTCTCACCAAGAGGACCAG
>CM052898.1:103710982-103728462 GCA_028534135.1 Potos flavus
TTTCCCTCCCTCCCTCCCTCCCTTCCTTCCTTCCTTCCTTTCTTCCTTTCTTTCTTTCTTTCCTTTCTCCTTGGAATCAGGTTTACAGTTTTTTGTTTCTCTGTTTGCTTTTTTTGTTCCTTTACCTTTTCTCTTCTTTGGGATAAGGCTTTAAACTTTTTTTTTTAATCAGGTTTATTTTAACAAACATATTAAAGCACACCTAGTTAAAGGTCCAACATTCAGCACTGCAAACAAGGAGGAACTCTGTAGATGACTAACTTGTGGGAAAGAGCAGCCAAAACACAACAGCTGAGTGCACACAGCATATGCCAAAAACACTTCCTGAAGCACCAGGCCATGGACAGTACATCATTACTCTCAGAAGCAGGAAACATAACAAGCTTTTGTAACGTGCAAAAGACAGAAACCTAGACAAAATAACAAGATGGATGAGTTCTCCCCAAAAGAAAGACCGAGAAGAAATCACAGCCAGGTATTTGCTCAAAATAGATATAAACCATACATCTGAACAAGAATTTAGAACAACAGTTGTAAGAATACTAGCTTGTAATGAAAAAAGCATAGAACACACCAGAGAAACCCTTGCTGCAGAGATAAAAGACCTAAAAACTAGTCAGTCTGAAATTAAAAAATGCTATAACAGAAATGCAAAACCGACTGGATGAAATCAAAATGAGGGTGGAAGAAGAGGAATAAATAGGTGATATAGAAGATAAAATTATGAAAAATAATGAAGCTGAAAAGAAGAGGGAAAGAAAAGTCTTAGATCATGAATATAGACTTAGGGAATTCAGCAATTCCATAAAGCACAACAATATCCATGTCATAGAAGTCCCAGACGAAGAGTGGGGAAAAGAGGCAAAAGGTTTATTTGAACAAATTATAGCTGAGAACCTACCTAGTCTGGGAAAGGAAACAGGTATTCAATTCCAAGAGGCACAAAGAACCCTCCTCAAAATCAACAAAATCAACACCAAGACATATCATAGTGTAACTTGCAAAATACAAAGATAAAGAGAGAATTCTGAAAGCAGCTAGGGACAAAAGATCCTTAACCTACAAGGGTAGACACATAAGGTTAGCAGCAGACCTGTCCACAGAAACTTGGCAGGCCAGAATAAGGTAGGAGGATATTTTCAACATTCTAAATGGGAAAAATATGCAGCCAAGAATACTTTATCTAAAAGGCTGTCATTCAGAATAGAAGGAGAAATAAAGTTTCCAAGACAAGCAAGAACTAGAGTTGGTGAACACTAAACCACCTCTGCAAGAGATAGTAAATGGGATCCTTTCAGTGGGAGAGACCAAAAGCAATAAAGGCTAGAAAGGAAAGAGATAATTTACAGGAACAGCTACTTACAGGTAATAAAATGGCACTAAATTCATATCTATCAATAATTACTCTGAATGTAAATAGACTAAATGCTCCAATCAAAAGACATAAGGTATCAGAATGAATAAAACAAACAAACAAACAAAAAAAAAACAAAAAAACAAGACCCACTGAATGCTGTCTATAAGAGACTCATTTTAGACCCAAAGGCACTTCCTGATTGAAAATGAGGGGGGTGGAGACCATCTATTATGCTAATGGACATCAAAAGAAAGCTGGAGTAGCCATACGTATATCAGACAAACTAGATTTTAAACCAAAGACTATAATAAGAGATGAAGAGGGGAACTATATCATAATAAAGGGGTCTGTCAAATGAGAAGATCTAACAATTATAAATATTTATGCTCCCAACATGGGAGCAGCCAAATATATAAATGAATTAATAACAAACTTAAAGAAACTCATTGATAATAATACAGAATAGTAAGGGACTATAACACCCTACTTATAGCAATGGACATCTGAGCAGATCAAGGAAACAATGGCTTTGAATGACACACTGGACCAGATGGACTTAATAGATATATTCAGAATATTTCATCCTAAACCAGAAGAATACATTTTTTTTTAAGTGCACATGGAACATCCTCCAGAACAGAACACATACTGGGTCACAAATCAGGCCTCAACCTTACAAAAATATTGCGATCATACCATGTATATTTTCTAAAGATGTGAACAGAAATTTTTCCGAAGAAGACATATAAATGGCTAACAGACATATGAAAAAATGCTCAACATCACTGATCATCAGGGAAATACAAAGCAAAACCACAATGAGGTATCACCTCACATTTGTCAGAATGACTAAAATAAACAGCTCAGGAAAGAACAGGTGTCGGTGAGTATGAGGAGAAAGGGAACCCTTTTGCACTTTTGGTAGGAATGCAAACTGGTGCAGCCACTATGGAAAACAGTATGGAGATTCTGCAAAGCATTAAAAATAGAACTACCCTATGACCCAGAAATTGCACTACTAGGTATTTGTAAAAAGGACAAAAAATGCTGATTTGAAGGGGCACATGCACCCCAATATTTATAGCATCACTATCAACAATAACTAATTTGGCTGTCCATCACCAGATGAATGGATAAAGAGGTGGTTAAATATAAAATGGGATATTACTTATCCATCAAAAAGAATGAAATCTTGCCATTTGCAACAATGTGGATGGAACTAGAGTGTATTACACTAAGCAAAATAATTCAGTTAGAGAAAGACAAATACCATATGATTTTACTCATATGTGAAATTTAAGAAATAAAACAGATGAACATAAGGGAAGGGAAGGAAAAATAAAATGAGATAAAATAGAGAGGGAGGCAAACCAAAAGACTCTTAACTATAGAGAAAAAACTGAGGTCTGCTAGAGGAGAGGTGGGTAGGGGGATGGACTAAATGGGTGATGGGTATTAAGGAGGGCATTTGTTGGGTTAAGTATTGGGTGTTATATGTAAGTGATGATTCACTAAATTCCATTCCTGAAACCAATAGTATACTATATGTTAACTAACTTGAATTAAATTTAAATAAGAAAGAAAAAATAAGGTTTTTTTATTTTGCCTTCACCTATTCCTTATCAACATTTATATAGATCTGAGTTTTTAACTTTTATTATTTTCTTTCTCTCTAAAGAATTTCTTTTAACATTTCTTTCAAAGTATGTCTATTTTAACATATTCCTTCAACTTGTGTTTGAGAAAACATTTCTCCCTCACTCTTGAACGACAATTTTTGGTTGGAACAAAATTCTAGGTTGGCAATTTCTTCTCTTTCAACACTTTAAATATTTCACTATACTCTCCTTTTGCTTACATTGTTTCTGAGAAGTTGGATGTAATTCTTATCTTTGCTTCTATCTAATTAATTTGTTTTTAAACTATAGCTTCTTCCAGCATGTGTGTGTATGTATATATATATTTTTCTTAGTTTCCTATAGTTGGAAAATGATATTCACGGATGTGGTTGGTTGGTTTGTTTGTTTTTAGGATTTATTCTACTCAGTTTTATGACCTTCCTGGATCTATGATTTAGTTTCTGACATTAATTTGGGGAAACTCTCAGCCATTATTGTTTTAAATATTTATTGTGTTCTTTTCTTTCTTTTTTCTCCTTCATTATGAGTATGTTACTCCTCTGTAGTTTTCCTACAGTCCTTGAATATACTGTTCTATTTTTTTCCCCACATTATTCTTGTTTTTCAGTTTGAGTAGTTTCTATTAGGATACCCTCAAGCTAAGAGATTCTTGCCTGGGCCATTTACTACCTACCAACAAACCCATAAAGCCATTCCTCATTATGTTACAGTGTTTTTCATCTCTAGAATTTATTTTTGGTTCTTCCTTAGGCTACCCATCTCTTTTTTACAATTATCTATATGATTTTGCATGCTTTTAGCTTTATTCATTGGAGACATAGCTTTCTAATATTTTTCTAATATTTCTAATATAATAATATGGTCTGATAGTTCCAACATTCCTGCCATATCTGATACTCTATTTGAGAATATCATGCCCTATTTCTTCAAACTGGTTTTTTTTTTTTGCTTTTAATAATTCTTATAATTTTTTCTTGACATCTGGATATGATGTACTTAGAAGAAAGAAAACACTACTGAAAACAGTCCTTTACTAACTTTTTGGTAATGTATAGGGAGAAGGGAAGAATTGTACAGTGCCATTAGAAGGTCTCAGTCTTTTAGTGCTTCTAGACTGTTAACTTCACACATGCTCTTAGTTTTTTAGCCTCTCCACCTTACGTCTTAGGTGGGACAAAATAGGCAAAGGCCAAGTTCCTGGAGGTAAAACTCAAAAAGGTGTGGGAGCCCTCGACAACTGGGTCTCCAGTTTTTATCTCTCAGACTTGTCCACATTGAGCTCCCACCAATTCATCAGTTATAGTTGAGGTTTCCATACCTTGGCACTGGTTCCTATAGAGCTTTATGCTTAATTAGCAAATTCCAGCATCCTACATAGCTGACTAAAAACTACATTTTCTTTCTAAATATTAATTTTCATCAAACTCCATATTACTATAATAATAAAATAGTATATCAAGGGTTGAGGTTGATAGGAGAAAATGTATTGAGATCATTTTCTCTGGCAATACTGTGCTACATTCTTAGAGAAATGATATTCCCCTCATTAATGCAAGGTTTCTAATATATCTGGGAAGTGTGATGAAATTGTCATGGGTAATGACATTTACTTTGAATATCTTTACTGAAACTTTCAAAATAAGGTAAAATCAGGTATACTTGAAGCTGCTTAAGTGAACCATCAAGTTTTATTTATCCTCGTTCTAAAAAAAAAAAAAGTATGGGGAATACTTGTAGCTTGATTTAACTTTTCTTTTACCATTCAGAACAAGAACCAAGTTCCACAACTACAATGTAACCAATCAAAGTATCCCTTTTTAAATATAAACATGTTTTAAAATAAGAAATATACAAAGAGTGACTTTCTGTGTCTTTTATCTTATCTTCTTTTCTTCCAAAGGCCTAAAGAAATAATTTCATTCATGTTATTTTAACATAAAAAATGTATTTTTCTCACTCACTTAAATGTATTTTTCTCACTTAATACACTTAAATGTATTAATCTCACTTAAGATTATATAATCCAGGCAATCGCAGCAGGTTCCGACACACTATTTGTAAAAATCAAAAATAAATTTTAAAAGAACCTTCAAAATAAAAACCAATCGTGATTTAAGAAAGTAATCCAAATCAAAACCTATGACAATGTAATTTAAGAAGTGAAGTGCTTGGAAAATAAAATACAATAGGATCTGATTATCATTGGCCATCACAATGCTATAGATTTTAAGGATGAATCTTCATTTTTCAGATGGTTTTGTTGCTTGATTTTTGTTTTCTTGTTTTAATACTTTCTCCTCTTAATTTCCGGTGTCTGATGCTCTATATTTAAAAAAAAAGAAATTGACCGAGTCTTCTTATTTTCTATTTAATTACAGTGGAAAGACATCGAGGTGTTTTGTGTTTGGAGTTGTAGCCAATTAAATGTTTTGTCTAGTAATTTGTATTTAATTTATTTAAATTATTTTAATTAAAATGTTTAAGACAAGGAAGACCAAATAGTATGTAAATTACCATTTGGTTATTTTTTAAATATATATTTGAATCCTTCATACTGGAGAGCCCCATGTCTATCACATAGAAAGAAATCAATAAATTTTAGATAAAGTTAATTAATAAACTCTACAAAACCCCAAAGAAGAAAATAATACATTCTCTCTGCTGTTGGAGGTTATCCTGCCAAAACCTGTAAGAAGAAATTTATTTCTCTCATTTAGCTTATTAAACCTGGTCAGACTGCTATCTGTAAGAAATGTATGTTAACATTTTTAGAAATAAACTCACTTCACCTTATTTTCAAGAATTTTATGCTGTATAACACAGTGCTGATATTTAAATCCTACTACTTCTTAGAGCTCAAGTCTGATGATGTATTATGAAGACTTTTTTTTAACTTTTCCACACCTCTTTTCTTACCCTAGCTGTTAGCAATTTCTGTTATTTCTGAAACTCCATATGGTACCTTATGTTCTTCTCTCATGTCTTTATTTTCTAATTTGTTTTATAAATATTTGCATATAGTTTCCAATAGTCTTACTAAGTAAGAATCCTTCAATGTTCCAAACCACTTAGAATATGGCCTCATACTAGTTAGCTTGTAGCCCATCAAATAGTAAATACATAGTAAATATCACTGAATACATTAGCAAGTAGCCCTATTTATTTATGTATAACTCTCTCAGTGATAACAAAAGAACTTAAGAGAGCTTATATAAATCTATAAAACATCATAGAATATAATATTTACAATTAGTGAATGGCAACAAGACAATAAATATAATTAGAAGACATCAGGATTGATGATTATGACACAATTCCCTGAATATTTAAGATCAACGACCATAAAATTTGTTCTATGCTCTCTTGTAGCCTATGCCAAATGAATGTCAGAACCATTTATGTAATTTCCAATGTTCATTAGCTAAAATAAAGCCACCTGTTCAGGAAGTTTACACCAATTTCTTATACTTAGAGTGTAGCTATATTTATTTCAGGTGCATCTTTGTGTAGGACTTAGGTAATCAAAATCACATCACATTGTTTAGATTTTCTAAGAAAATGAGCTTCATTGGTTTGTTTTTTCTACTGTTCCTTGAAATAACCCTAATGAAAAAATGAAAAGTAAGTTTAATATAATTAATCTTAATCCATAAATAATATAAAAACAGCATGGCATTTCAAGACTAAATTTTTGCTTATCTGGCTTTAATACTTAAATAATGTATATTTTAGAATGCCTAACTTTCCTGTTTTCAATTTTTGACCCAACTACACCTTTTGATATATACTGACACCCCAAACCACTTGTGTATTACAATTACTCTGAGAATGTATACAGTTTTTTCAATTTAGTAAATATAGACAGTATCCTATTTTAATACTAAAAATGTAGTCCCCATAATGTGTACTATAGTCAATTTTCTGGTTGTAATGGTTTCTGTTGACCACTTGAAAAGAATTGGCAATGACATTTGTTACACTCCCCAAGAAGCACCTCCAGTATTAGTTTCTGTTGCATGTACTTGAATGATCAACTGAAAGATGGTACTTTGATAGCTTCCTGCAAGAGTAAATGATCTGACAGGAACATACCTGAATTCCACTCTCCTGTGCATTTCTTGCTTTTTCATCTCAGAAGTGAAAGGTAGATAGAGTTGAGTGGCAATAATTCAATCATATATAGGCCAAGAAATTTCACGTGTGTGTGTGTGTATGAGTGTGTGTTAAAAAAAAAATTCAAGTATTCAGGTTCTAAATCTGAATTTTTCTTCTTACATAGCAATTTTTTCTTCTCTTTTAAAACAGACGCTTTGGGAGAATATGAGGCAAGGATGCTAGAAAACAAATTCATTAGAATATATATATTCAATTTATTATAAGATTAGGAAAGATGCCTAAAATATTACATTGAGCCAAGTATCTTTATTATGAGAAAGAGTAATATTAAGAATTTGTGTTAAACTAGAAAATAGTCAAAGCTATTAATAGACATAAAAAATAAATATATATGTATACATACTAGTTCCCTAACCTTAAAATTATTTCAGCAACCTAAAAATAATTAATCATGAATGAAACATGTGATATCAATCTTCATGATATCCACATTTCAAAGACACAACTTGTCTTATGAACAAGTCATATAAATATAATATAAATGAATATTATATTTAATATAAATATGGTGTCTAATCATAACTGCTAAATAAGAATCTCTAAGAAGATGGAACCATCAGGGAGTGTGGGTAGCTCAGTCCGTTAAGCAGTCTGCCTTCAGCTCAGGTCACATTTCGGGGTCCTGGGATCAAGCCCCATGTCAGACTCCCTCTTCCGTAGGGAACTTGCTTCCTCCTCTGTCTCTACCCCTCTCCCTGGTTTGTGCTCTCTCATGCTCTCTCTCTCTCAAATGAATAAATAAAATCTTAAAAAAAAAAAAAGAAGATGGAATCATCTGCATTCAATACAGCTTTTTATCAGAAATTGGTATACAAACCAATAAATTTATTTTCATAATTTAGGGTTATGAAACCAACACATTCTCTGTAGTTTCAAGTTTACCTTGGGCTTTTCAGAAAGCGGACATTTCTAAAAAATAAACATACATTTCTGTTTCTTAAAAATTTCTTGTACTAAAGAGATATAGTATTTGGGGGGGAAAATCATGTTAGGAAAAAAATGTACCTACTCAATCTATAAATGAAGTATTTGTACCAGTATATTAGTTAAAATATAATTAGATTTACATCTTTGTTTTCCAAGTAAAATTTTAAGGAATCACAATATTCAATTTCTGAAAGTGGGCTCTTCATATTTTTCATGACTGTCAAGGCAATACTGAGCTAGATCTTAAAAGTTAGAAGAGCAAAAAAATGTTTTATTGACTTTCAATATTACTTTGGAGTTCTGTTCTTTCTCAACATCTCATCCCTCAGAGAACTCATCCTTCAGCTGTCATCTCTATACTGAAAACTGATAAATTTGTTTTTCTAGTTTATCTTCTCACCAAAACTACAGTGTGCCTTTCTACTGTACATTTTTTCTTGTTTCATCTTCTCACCTAAACTGAAATATACCTTACACTCTATTGTACATTTTGACTTGAATGAACTTTCATCCTTCAAAGTCAAATTAAATTCAGAATTTTTTCTGTCAAATTTCTCCTAAAATGTTTCAAGATATTTTAGTGTCACCATTTCTATTGTAACTATCCTCAAAATCTACCCATCATCTTTCATGGTTCAGTTTTTGCATGAAGCACCTTGATAATCTCAGCTCTAAAAGGTTTTTCTTTTTCAGAATTTCTATAAACTTCAAAAAAATACCTTTAAGAGTAGAGAGATCTTGTTTTGCTCCCTACTGATTTCAGGTCTGTGGGACATAGCTATCAATAACATATGTTGAGGGGCGCCTGGGTGGCTCAGTTGGTTAAGTGTCTGCCTTCAGTTCAAGTCATGATCTCAGAGTTCTGGGATTGAGCCCCGAGTTGGGCTCCCTGCTCAGTGGGGAGTCTGCTTCTCCCTCTCCCTCTGCATTTTCCCCTCATTTGCTATCTCTCTCTCGCAAATAAATAAAATATTTAAAAAATAGTATGTGCTGAAAGACTTACCTAGGTTGTCTTCAATCTTTACCAAACCCTGCTAATAGAATTTATAATTCCCATTTTTCAGATGATTCATTGAGACTGAGAATAATGCTTATGCCAAAAATCACAAAGCAATATTTGGGTTAAATTCTACTCTGACTTATAATTTGAATAAACTTATAGATTATATATTTTCTCTTAATATATCAAAGAACATTTTATTTTTCCCTAAATGCTACTCCACTCTGAAAATAGACCACATACTTAAATTAACTGTGGGTTGACTGATAAGTTAATGAACATGAATCTTGGAAAACTGAAACTAGTCTATTTGATGACAAGTAAAGCAACACCAGCTTGCAAGGATAATAAAATCATTGTGCATATACGACTATAATGGGTTATTTATAATCACAATTAAAACTTATTAAATCATAGATAATATGCACAGAGCAATAAAACCTAAAATTAAGACAGGTTTCTAAATGTCAACATGTGAAAAGTATATAAAACAAAATATTGGAGACGGTATTTGAAAAGGACATCATGATTCATTTTGAATTGTGTATAATGCCTATTTTATTTTTTAAACTTATCATTTTAGCAGGGCATCAAGCTTGGGAAACACTGAAGGTCCTTCAATACAGTCTTTACCATAAATATATATTGGCTTAAAAAAAAATAATAGTATTAACATCTCAAAACCCTTCCAATGGAAGGGGAAAACCCCAAGACATGGAATATAAGGATTGTCCCTTAGGACACAGGGGAGCAGAGAGTCTCTTTCCCTGCTCTTAGCAGCTACTTGAACCAACAGATGATTCACTGGGAAGCAGTAGAGTTGTGGGTCTAACAGTGTTAACAGCATCTTAAGCACATAATTCTTAGGCTTTATTTATGGCTCTTTCCTAGCACTGCTTGGAAAGTTGGGTTTTCTACCCTTTTCCTGAACTTTCAATTGATACTAAGAGTCAAAGTTTGCACTTGATTAAGGAGCTATACAAAATTAGGCTAATAATCTTAGTAAGCATCCATATATCCTGAATATAAAAAATTAAGAAAAAATAGCCTCAGCAATCAGACAACAAAAAGAAATAAAAGGCATCCAAATTGGCAAAGAAGTCAAACTCTCACTCTTTGCAGATGATATGATACTTTACATGGAAAACCCAAAAGACTCCACTCCAAAACTGCTAGAACTCATACAGGAATTTGGTAAAGTGGCAGGATATAAAATCAATGCACAGAAATCAGCTGCATTTCTATACACCAACAACAAGACAGAAGAAAGAGAAATTAAGGAATCAATCCCATTTACAATTGCACCCAAAACCATAAGATACCTAGGAATAAACCTAACCAAAGAGGCAAAGAATCTGTACTCAGAAAACTACAAAGCACTCATGAAAGAAATTGAGGAAGACACAAAGAAATGGAAAAACATTCCATGCTCATGGATTGGAAGAACAAATATCGTGAAAATGTCTATGCTACTTAGAGCAATCTACACATCTAATGCAATCCCTTTCAAAATACCATAAACTTTTTTCAAAGAAATGGGACAAATACTCCTAAAATTTATATGGAACCAGAAAAGACCCCAAATAGCCAGAGGAATGTTGAAAAAGAAAACCAAAGTTGGCGGCATCACAATCCCAGACTTCAAACTCTATTACAAAGTTGTAATCATCAAGAAAGTATGGTACTGGCACAAAAACAGATACCTAGATCAATGAAACAGAATAGAGAGCCCAGAAATGGACCCTCAACTCTGTGGTCAACTAATCTTTGACAAAGCAGGAAACAATGTCCAATGGAAAAAAGAGAGTCTCTTCAACAAATGGTGTTGGGAAAATTGGACAGCCACATGCAGAAGAATGAAATTGGACCATTTCTTTACACCACACACAAAAATAGACTCAAAATGGATGAAAGACGTCAATGTGAGACAGGAATCCATCAAAATCCTTGAGGAAAACACAGGCAGCAACCTCTTCGACCTCAGCCACAGCAACTTCTTCCTAGAAACATCACCAAAGGCAAGGGAAGCAAGGGCAAAAATGAGCTATTGGGTCTTCATCAAGATCAAAAGCTTTTGCACAGCAAAGGAAATAGTCAACAAAACCAAAAGACAACTGACAGAATGGGAGAAGATATTTTCAAGTGACATATCAGATAAAGGGCTAGTATCCAAAATCTATAAAGAACTTATCAAACTCAACACCCAAAGAACAAATAATCCAATCAAGAAATAGGTAGAAGACATGAACAGACATTTCAGCAAAGAAGACATCCAAATGGCCAACAGACACAGGAAAAAGTGTTCAACATCACTCGGCATCAGGGAAATACAAATCAAATCTACAGTGAGATACCACCTCACACCAGTCAGAATGGCTAAAATTAACCAGTCAGGAAATGACAGGTGTTGGCGAGGATGTGGAGAAAGGGGAACCCTCCTACAGTGTTGGTGGGAATGCAAGCTGATGCAGCCACTCTGGTGCAATATGGAGGCTCCGTACTGCTGGTGCAGAATGGAGGTTCCTCAAAAAGTTGAAAATAGAGCTACCCTATGACCCAGCAACTGCATTACTGGGTATTTACCCTAAAGATACAAATGTAGTGATCCGAAGGGGCACATGCACCTGAATGTTTATAGCAGCAATGTCCACAATAGCTAAACTATGGAAAGAACCTAGATGTCCATCAACAAATGAATGGATAAAGGAGATATGATACACACACACACACACACACACACACACACACACACACACAGTGGAATACTATGCAGTCATCAAATAAACCAAAATCTTGCAATTGCAATGATGTGGATAGAACGAGAGGGTATTATGCTAAGTGAAATAAGTCAATCAGAGAAAGACAATTATCATATGATCTCTCTGATATGAGGAATTTTAGAGGCAGGGCAGGGGCTCATGGGGGGGAGGGAGGAAAAAATGTAACAAAATGGGACTGTGGAAGAAGACAAACCAAAAGGCACTCTTAATCTCAGGAAACAAACTGAGGGCTCCTGGGGGAAGGGAGAGATAGGGTGGCTGGATGATGGACATTATGTAAGACTGACAATAGACTGACAATTCACAGATCTGTACCCCGGAAACAAATAATACATTAGATGTTAATAAAAATTAAAAAATAAGAAAATAATCACTAGAATCTCCTCAAAATATTAGACAATGAAAAGTCATTTAATCCATATGATGATAACCAAAATGTGCTCTAAATTCTCAAAGTGTCTTCAGAAAAACTAATAGAAAATGTTACATGATTAGCATTTATTATGTATTAATTTATAATGATAATATTTTAAATTGATAATCCATATAGGAACCAATTCTCTACTCAACATTTAATTCAATAGGACAGTCTATTTTGGGGCAATTTCCAGTGACTGTTTCCAGTGGCCTCAGCAACTTTAGATACCAAAAGCTCACTTAGAGACAATTAAGCCGTAATGGGGAAAAGAGACCTTGAATGGTTTTGGCTTTAAACCTCCTAGGGCACCAGAAGCTGAGAGCAGCATCAGTCCGTACAAATATGCCTCTGTTGAGGAGGAGGCTTACCAATAATAAAAACTCACTTCAATATCAAGGTTTCAGGAATTTAGAGGGATTAGCAGATCCACATGCAGCTCATTTCATACCATTGCCATGTCCTTTCAGTCTGCTTCTCAATCCCCTGCATCCCTTCATTCATTCCACACAAAAGTGCCACCCAGGGTATATAATTTTTTTTTCTTAAGTCTTTAAAATATAACTTTTGAAAATTAGCCTCAGAATATAGACAGCTATTTACAAATTTGTCTCTCAAGATAGATTACAACTTAATTCACGAATGAGAACTACATACTAATGTGGACTAATTTTCTTTCTGTTTCTAAAGTGTTTTATATATTATGAGCACTCAAAGGAAGTGGGTTGAAATCACACATCTTTTAAACTAAATCTGCTGAAAAAACTTTCAAGGCAGAGGATCACAGGGGAAGAGAGGAAAAGATGAAACAAGACAAAACCAGAGAGGTAGACAAACCATGAGAGACACTATCTCAGGAAACAAACTGAGGGTTGCTGGAGGGGAGGGGGGTGGGTGGATGGGGTAACGAGGTGATGGATATTGGGGAGGATATGTTTTGTAATGAGCACTGGGTATTATATAAGACTGATGAATCACAGACCTCTATTCCTGAAACAAATAATTCATTAAATGTTAATTTAAAATAAAATTATAAATAACTAAATAATTAAAAGGTAGATGGAAGGTAAAAAATGTATTATTAAAATTAACTTTAAATTAAAGAAATACAATAAAATGTCAGGTGGCTTTATCATAATACTAATGACACTTCAATATAATTACCAGTTTATTTGGTTGCACCAATTAGAATCTAATTGTTCACTTATCTAATTTCCGATCAATCAGAATCTCTATGTGACATCATATCTGCCTTATTCTTTGTGGAACTCCTCAATAACAGAACGCATTATATAAACATTTTTAAATTAATTATAAAATCACTCTTATTCAACAGAGCAACTGTATTTTCATTAAAGTGTGTGTGTGTGTGTTTTAGATATTTATCTTTGTTTTTATATTCTCAGTCAAAACTTAGCTCAGTTCCTTTCTTTTTTTATAAGTGAAGTATAATTAACATAGAGGTTTATATTAGTTTCAGGTGTGAAATATAATGTTTCAACAATTCTGTACATTACTCAATGTTCAACAAAGTAAGTGTACTCTCAATCCCCTATATCTATTTCACCCATCACCCCACTCACCTCTCCTCTGGCAACCATCAGCATGATCTCTATATTTAAGAGTCTTTTTTTTTTTTTTTTTGGTTTGTCATTTTCCTTTGTTTTGTTTCTTAAATTGCACATATAAGTTAAATCATATGGTATTTCTCTTTCTCTGTCTTATTATTTTACTTAGCATTATACTCTCTAGGTCCATCCATGCTGTTGCATATGGCTAGTTCACATTCTTTTGTATGGATTAGTAATATTCTATGGGGTGTGTGTGTGTGTGTGTGTGTGTGTGTATTATTTATTCATTCATCTAGGGATAGACACTTGGATTACTTCCATTCTTGGCTATTGTAAATAATGTTGCAATAAACACAAAGGTGTGTATATCTTTTCAAAAGATTAGTGTTTTTATTTTCTTTGGGTATATAGTGGAATTACTGGATCTTATGGTATACGACACTGTTAATACACTTAATACAAAATTCAACTGAATCCTTCCTTTAGATATACAGAGAAATAAAATGTAAAATCAAAATGTTTTTGAAATACTTTTTCTGTTAATTTTATCAGAGAACTATGAAAATTATCTCTTCATTCTGCTTTATTGGTATACAATGATATTTTGATGGGATTGGGAATCCAAGGTACATAAGAGAAGAAACAATTATTTACTGTTTATTATATCTCACTTGATTTTAAACTATTATTCAATAGTTTTGTTTCATTTCTGAAAATTAAAACAATTTTCTATTTCAGTCTTGAAAAACAAGAAAATCACTATGGTCCACAAACTATATTTGAAGAAAAAATGGTTGAAAACTTCTCAACATTAAGGAAGGAAATAAATATCCAGATTCAACATTCCCAATGACCTCCAAGTAAAAAGAAAAAAGTTCACACAGAAATACATTATAATGAAATTGTCAAAATTCAAAGACAAAGAAAATTTTGAAAGCAGCAAGGAAAAAGCAATTTCACATTCAGGGAGCCCTCACAAGACCAGCAGTGGTTTCTAAGCAGAAATCTTGCCGGTCAGAATGATATATTTAATATGCTGAAAGAAAAAATAAATAAACTGTCCTTCAAAATGAAGAAGTTTTGATTGAGAATATAAAACCAGATAAGTAAAAGTAGAAGTTCATTGTTACCGATTGGCCTTACAAGGAAAGTTAGAGGAAATCCTTCAAGTAGGAAAAAAAGAAAAAAGGGGGCACTAGAAAACAACATAAAAGCATATGAAAGCATAGAGCTTACTGGTAAAGATACATATAAAGACAAATAGAACTGTAATACTGTAGCAGTGGTATATAAATGTATTTAATTCTGGTACAGAGATTGGTATTAAAAAATAACTAGAACTTTAAAAACACAATACTGGAAGACATTCTACATTCATGAATTGGAAGACTTAACATGTTTAAATTGTCCATATTATTCAAAGTGATCTTCAGATTCAATGAAATACTATCATTTACTTTCTCCCAATCCATAGATTAAGTACAATTAATAATCAAATATCTTCAAGGGGTCACTTATATTTGAAATAAAATAAATAAAAATTAATACAAATGTTTATGTCAAAATCATTTCTTTACTATTTTAAAATTCATAATCCTAGGTCTTAGAAAAGTACTGATTCCAATTCTTGAAAAGTTTTGTTGGAGTAATAAACTCAATGAGAAGAAACTACTGAAGTCCTCATCGAATCAAAAGAAGAATATTTCTCCACTTGGCAAGGGTTTATCAATTTCTTCATTATAGGCCTGTTCTTCCGTTTCCTTCACATATGGAATTCACCTGTATATAACACAGACTATCATCTTTTCACACACTTATTTGAGAATTCAAATAGAAATTAATGAATCCAGACTTTCAGGAGGTTCATTTGAGAATAATTATTAAGCCTCTACTGTTTATCAGACACTTTACTAGAGATTTACATGAATCACTTGACACCCTCTGATTTGGGCCGTATTATTATATCCAAATTACAGAAATCAAAATTTATGTTAGAGATTAAGTAATTTAGGCATATAATTTGTTACATTGCACTTCCCTAATCTGCTATGCTCTCTATTTGTATTAGCTAGACCCCTCTTAAAAGATACTGAAGTTCCCAAAGAGCTTTAAAGAGATTATATGGATTTTATCTATGAATACTAACCACATTTGATAGTAAAAGTGAGAATTAAAAATATTGTCATTTAAAAATATCGGTAAAAACTCATCACATGTTAACATAAAAATATTTCCCAGAAAGTAATATTGTACAAAACAAAAAATAAGGAAAATGATATTGTTTTACATATTTTTTCAAATCTCTTAATGTTCAGTTTAACAAAAGATAGTTGTATTCTCATGTCTGCCTTGGCTTTCAACCTGTTTTTACCTTTTTCACACACTTGTGAGAAACTGGGAAGGCTTATAATATATTTGTATTATTATAAAAAGTTTTGAATTTATGAAGTCCTTGCTTGGTCACCCTTGCAGAACCACTGTCCTAACACATCATAAATACCTAGGATATGTCTACCTGTCACAGATCATTTAAATTTATTCCATAATTATAAAAAGACACTGAAAAATATACTTTAAATAGTTTATAAACAGAATTTTTCACCAAGAAATTATGCAGTTTTCACAATGTCTGACACATGGTAATCTTTTAATAAAATCAGTTAATATTTTATCATTATTAACATACTGTCTTTATATTGTCTTTATCTGTTCTTACATTTCCCTTACATGTGCTTAGTATGATCACAAAATATGGCTTTAGGAATAAAGGAAGTTATTTAATGATGAATGTACATATCACATTTTCTTTCATACAGCAAACATTTGTTACATAATAAGCCCTGTGCTAGCAGTCAGAGATAACAATAGATCCAAGTCTTAAAAAATATTAACAGACACTTCCCAGAAAGTTGGGGAAAAAATATACCCAAGTAGTTAAATTGGTAGAAATAGAGAGGAAAGAAATTTCTATGTTATACCAATCTGTTAAAAAGCAAAATACTGTGCTAGTTATAAACTATGTTTTTCTGATAATGACTAATAGATTTGACCAAACTTTTCACTAATGACAAATGTGAAACATGCATTAGTTATGGAGGGGAAAAAAATACTTTTGTTTTGTTCTTCAATATTGAAGAAATGGACACACAAAAGGAAATTATTGCAATAAGTCTAAAACCATTAAGCTCTGATTTAATTATAACTGACAGCATATTGTTCATAGGAATGAAACTTTTTTAAAAAGATAACGTGTTTCCTGTATCATGTTGAGGTCTTTCATCCATTTACAGCTTATCTTTGTGTATGGTGTAAGCGAATGGTCGAGTGTGAGACAGGAATGATTCAAAGTCCTAGAGGAGAACATAGGCAGTCACCTCTTTGACATCAACTACAACTTCTTTCAAGATACATCTCGAAAGACAAGGGAAACAAAAGCGAAAATGAACTTTTGGGACTTCATCAAGATAAAAAGCTTCTGCACAGAAAGAAAACAATCAACAAAACAAAGAGGCAACCCACAGAATGGGAGAAGATATTTGCAACTGACACTACAGACAAAGGGCTGATATCCAAGATCTATAAAGAACTTCCCAAACTCAACATGCAAAAAACAA
>CM052898.1:103728962-103746930 GCA_028534135.1 Potos flavus
TTGTTTTTTGCATGTTGAGTTTGGGAAGTTCTTTATAGATCTTGGATATCAGCCCTTTGTCTGTAGTGTCAGTTGCAAATATCTTCTCCCATTCTGTGGGTTGCCTCTTTGTTTTGTTGATTGTTTTCTTTCTGTGCAGAAGCTTTTTATCTTGATGAAGTCCCAAAAGTTCATTTTCGCTTTTGTTTCCCTTGTCTTTGGAGATGTGTCTTGAAAGAAGTTGCTGTGGCCAATGTCAAATATTTTAGGATTTTGATGAATTCCTGTCTCACATTGAGGTCTTTCATCCATTTAGAGTTTATCTTTGTGTATGATGTAAGAGAATAGTCCAGTTTCATTCTTTTGTATATAGCTGTCCAATTTTCCCAGCACCATTTATTGAAGAAACTGTCTTTCTTCCATTGGATACTTTTTCCTGCTTTGTTGAAGATTAGTTGACCATAGAGTTGAGAGTCTGTATCTGGGCTCTCTATTCTGTTCTATTGATCTATATGTCTGTTTTTGTGCCAGTACCATGCAGTCTTGGTGATCACAGCTTTGTAATATAGCTTGAAATCAGGCAATGTGATGCCCCCAGCTTTGTTTTTTTTCAACACTTGCTTGGTGATTCTGGGTCTTTTCTGGTTCCATACAAATTTTAGGATTGTTTGTTCCAGCCCTTTGAAAAATGCCATAGGTATTTTGATTGGGATGGCATTGAAAGTATAGCTTGCTCTGGGCAGCACAGCCATTTTAACAATGCTTATTCTTCCGATCCATGAGCACGAAATGTATTTCCATCTTTTTGTGTCTTCTTCAATTTCTTTCATGAGTGTTTTGTAGTTCCTAAAGTATAGATCCTTTACGTCTTTGGTTACGTTTATTCTAAGGTATCTTATAGTTTTTGGTGCTATTGTAAATGCAATTGATTCTTTAATTTCTCTTTCTACAGTTTCATTGTTAGTGTATAAGAAAGCAACTGATTTCTGTGCATTGATTTTGTATCCTGCCACATTATTGAATTGCTCTATGAGCTCTAGTAACTTGTGGAGACTTTTGGGTTTTCCACATAGAATATCATATCATCTGCGAAGACAGTTTGACTTCTTTGCCAATTTGAATACCTTTTATTTCTTTTTGTTGTCTGCTCTTGCTAGGACTTCTAGTACTATGGTGAACAAGAGTGGTAAGAGTGGGTATCCTTGTCGTGTTCCTGATCTCAATGGGAAGGTGCTCAGCTTTTCCTCATTGAGAATGATATTCGCTGTGGGTTTTTCATAGATGGATTTTATGAAGTTGAGAAATGTTCCCTCTATCCCTATACTCTGAAGAGTTTTATTCAGGAAAGGATGCTGTATTTTGTCAAATGCCTTTTCTGCATCAATTGCGAGGACCATGTGGTTCTTGTCTCTTCTCATATATATCTTCTATCACATTGATTGATTTGTGAATGTTGAACCACTCTTGCATCCCAGGGATAAATCCCATCTTGTCGTGATGGATAATCCTTTTAATGTATTGTTGGATCCTATTAGCTAGGATCTCGTGAGAATTTCGGGATCTGTATTCATCAGGGATATTGGTCTGAAATTCTCCCTTTTGATGGGATCTTTGCTTTCTTTGGGGATCAAGGTAATGCTGGCCTCATAGAAAGAGTTTGGAAGTTTTCCTTCTGTTTCTATTTTTTGAAACAGCCTCAGAAGAATAAGCATTATTTCTTCTTTGAATGTTTGGTAGAATTTCCCAGGGAACCGGTCAGGTCCTGCGCTCTTGTTTTTTGGGAGGTTTTTGATCACTGCTTCAATCTTGTTACTAAGTTATTGATCTATTCAGGTTGTCAATTTCTTCCTGTTTCAGTCTTGGAAGTTTATAGGTTTCCAGGAGTGCATCCATTTCATCTAGATTGTTTAACTTATTGGCATATAGCTGTTGATAATAATTTCTGATGATTGTTTCTATTTCCCTGGTGTTAGTCATGATCTCCCCCCTTACATTCATAATTTTATTAATTTGGGTCCTTTCTTTTTTCTTTTGGCTAGGTCTGGCCAGTGGTTTATCAATCTTATTAGTTCTTTCAAAGAACCAGCTTCTAGTTTCTTTAATGTGTTCTATTGTATTTCTGATTTTTAATTCATTGCTCTCTGCTCTAATCTCAATTATTTATTTTCTTGAGTGTGTGGTAGGTTTAATTTGCTGTTGATTCTCCAGATCTTTAAGGTGTAAAGATAGTTTGTGTATTTGGGATTTTTCTATTTTTTAGTGAGTCTTGGATGGCTATGTATTTCCCCCGTAGGACCGCCTTTGCTGTATCCCATACGTTTTGGATTGATGTGTTTTCCTTCTTATCAGTTTCCATGAATTGATTAAGTTCTTTGATTTCCTGATTGGTCTAAACATTCTTAAGCAGGATGGTCTTTAGCTTCCAAGTGTTTGAATTTCTTCCAAACTTCTTCTTGTGATTGTGTTCCAGTTTCTCAGCATTGTGGTCTGAGAATATGCACGGAATAATCTGTCTTTCGATATCAGTTGAGACCTCATTTATGACGCAATATGTGGTCTATTCTGGAGAAAATTCCATGCACGCTCAAAAATAATGAGTATTGTGTTGTTTTAGGGTGGAATGTTCTTATTTATCTATGAGGTCCATCTAGTCCAGTGTGTCATTCAAAGCTCTTGTTTCTTTGTTGATTTTCTGCTTAGTTGATCTGCCTATTGCTGAGTGGAGTGTTAAGGTCTCCTACAATTAACATATTATTATCAATCTGTCTTTTTATTTTGGTTAACAGTTGGCTTATGTAGTTGGCTGCTCCCATGTTGAGGCACATAGATATTTACAATTATTAGATCTTCTTGTTGGCTAGACCCTTTAAGTATGATATAGTGTCCTTCTGTATAACTACAGTCTTTAGCTTAAAATTTACTTTGTCTGATATGAGAATTGCTACCTCAGCTTTCTTTTGAGGTCCATTGGTATGAAAGACAGTTCTCCATCCCTTCACTTTCAGTCTGGATATATCTTTAGATTCAAAATGAGTCTCTTGTAGACAGCATATGGATGGGTCTTGTCTTTTTATACAATCTGCAACCCTGTGCCATTTTATGTGTGCATTTAGGCCGTTCACATTGAGAGTGATTATTGACAGATAAGATTTTATTGTCATCATGTTGCCTGTGAAGTCCTTGTTTCTATGGATTGTCTCCATATATCTCTTTTCTGTATCACTCTTGGGGTCTTTCTCCTTTTATAGAACCCTCCCTTAATATTTCTTGGAAGGCTCACTTAGTGGTCACATAGTATTTCAGTCTCTGCCGGTGCTGGAAGCTTTC
Organism: Potos flavus; assembly: GCA_028534135.1. NCBI lineage: Eukaryota > Metazoa > Chordata > Mammalia > Carnivora > Procyonidae > Potos > Potos flavus. Next base: position 103,732,269 of record CM052898.1, read on the forward strand.
TCTCTCTCCATCTATTCTGAATGATAGCCTTGAAGGATATAGAATTCTTGGCTGCATATTCTTCTCATTTAGTACCCTGAATATGTCTTGCCAGCCCTTTCTGGCTTGCCAGGTCTCTGTGGACAGGTCGGGGATTACTCTGATATTCCTCCCTCTGTACCTAAGGAATCTCTTCCCCCTAACTGCCCTTAAAATGGTTTCCTTGGTTCTAAGATTTGCGAGTTTTACTATTACATGCCTGGACGTTGACCTGCCCTCATTGATCTTGGGTGGGTGGGGGGGGTGGTGTCCTCTCTGCCTCTAGGACAGGATTACTTGTTTCATTTCCCAGATTAGGGAAGTTCTCAGCTACGATTTGGTCAAATATATCTTCCAGCCCTCTCTTTCTCTCTCTCCACTCCCTCAGGGATCCCAGTAATTCTGACATTGGAATGTTTCATGTCATCATTTATTTCTCTAATTCTGTTTTCACGGATTTTAAGCTGTTTGTTTGAGGCCTCCTCCTGCTCCTTCTTTATCAGTTTGTCTTCAAGATCACTAATTCATTCCTCTGCCTCATTTACCTTACTGTTAGAGTATCTAGATTAGACTGTATCTCATTGATAACATTTTTAAGTTCTGCCAGATCTGCTCTCACTTCTACCCTTAATGAATCTATGTTGCCATTAATGGTTTTCTCCAGCCTGACTACTGTCTTCATAACTGGTCCCTGAAGTCTATTTCTAACATCTTGCTTAGGTCCTATCCATTAGATCTGCTGGATAGGCCATTGTCTCTGGGTCATTTCTTTGTTGGGAATTCCTCCTCCTTGTCATTCTGCTGAGTTGTGTTTGAGGGGATGTATAGCTGAAAATATCAACCACTGTCCAGGCAAGGTGCACCCTAGGAAGCTTCAGAGCAATCGGAAGCCACCACCAAAAAAGAAATTAAAAAAAAAAAAAAAAAAGCCTAGCCAAAATGAGCCCCAAGAGTAAGATTTATAAACTACAAAAACAAAAGCAAACAAAGAAAAATACCAACAATAGAAAAGAAAAAAATAAATAAAATAAAAACAATTAAAAGGAGAAGGATGACAGGAAGGTGGTTATAATCCCTCAACATGGGTGAGGAAGAGTATTTCAGTTCTTCCTGGGTGTATCTTGTTATCTCTGTTAGAGAACTCAACTTTCCAGAGATATGGGGAAATTAAAACTGGTGTGTGTATATATATATATATATATAAAGGTAGTATTGAATAGGGAAAAAAAGACTACACTGAAGCTTATAGCTATATATATATATATAAAGAAAAAAAGTATATGTATGAAAAAGTTCAAGTTAAAAAGTTACTATGGAATATGTTGTATTAAACATCTAGTTGAAAGGGTAAGTAGGTAAAAAAATAAAAGAACAAGAATCATGAGAAAGAATTAAAAAAGAGAGAAAGAGAGAGAAAAGCTGTTTCTAAGAAATATACAGGCTGTGAGGCAGTACCAGGAGCTTAATATACTGTTTTCCCCTGATGTTGGGGTTTTACAGTTTTATGGGGACCCTGTGGTTGTTGTCCTCTTGTTCTTTCAGCTTGTCCTCTGGGGGAGGGGCCTGCCGCATTGTTTTTCAGTCAATCCTGCTTGGGCGGAGTTGCCCTGCCCCCTATCAAGGGGCTGGACTCTGTGGAAACCGGTTTTTTGGGCTTTTGCTCTCCGGAGGCTTTTGTTCTCTGGTGGTTTTTTGGGCCTTTTCAGAGGGTCACAGCAAAGTAAACTGTTTGCACCCAGACCTTGGCCTCAGAGAGAAGCCACAGTCTGTTACTCTCTGAGTGGTCCAGAACACAGAATCCCCCTCTGCAAACTCTGTTGAATACTACAGCCTCTAATAGGCAGTGTGTGCCCCCAGCAACCATTTCAGTGGTCGACTGAGGCCCCCGCTTGTCTCTGTACTCCCATGCCACCAAAACCGCAAGCAATACCGGTCTGGGTGAGCTCAGTCCCAGCAGCTGCCATTCCCAGGACCACTGACTCAAGTCCACACCAGGTCCTCTCAGCCCCGGCAGCGGTGGAGGCAGCTGTGGTGGTGGTGCAGTGGCTGTGGTGGTAGTGCCAGCCACCAGTCCCAGGGACTGGTGACTAAAGTCCATGCCAGGTTCTCTCAGGCATGGGTGGTCAGCAGCTCCGGTCAGTCCCAGGACCGTAGGCTTAGGTCCTGGGACCTAAGTGTGACTGCCCAGTCCCAACAACTGTCCCTTAAGTCCCTTTGTTCTGTTTGAGTGCTGTTATCAGATCCTTCCCAACTCGCAGCCACCAGTTTCCAAGCTATTGCTGGTCCCCAAATGCAAGGTACTTTCCCATTGGGGTATTACTTTCCAATGGCTAGCTTCCGATGGCTCCCTCCCCCTTTTGTTTATCCTCTGATATCTGTCTGGGCAATCCCAACTCCTCTGTACCTCTCCACTGATGATTCTCTGCCCCTGTAGAAATCCAGAAGTGTATAATCTTACATCTCAGGCTGATTTCATGGGTGTTCAGAGTGCTCCGGTAGATATCCAGCTCAATTCAAGGAACCAGTTGAAATAGGGTCCCCTACTTCACCATCTTGCCCCTTCCCCTAAATTTTGTGTTTCAAATTTGTGGAGAACTGAAAGTTACTCAGGAAATGGTGTTAGAAAAAGAGGATAATCCTCTGGAGAAAAAAAAAATGTTGGATTTTTACTTCACCCCTACTCCAAAATAAGTTCCAGATGAATAAAAATTTTAACATAAAAAAAAACATAAAGTACTAGAAGAAAACAAGAAATTCTCTTATTCATTCTCTACTACTTTTAGAAATTACAAAAATGAGTAGGACATGCATCTAAGTATATTTCAAAACTCAGAAGTTATAATGAGAAAATAGTGATAATAATACATAAAAGTATAACTGATCTTCTTTGTCCAAAACCTCCTATACAAAGAAGATTAAAAGACAAATTGACAAAATTTTGGTAATTCATATCAAAGGTTAGTTTCCTTTCTGAAGTTAACAAAATTTCCCAAAATCAGTAAGAAAGAGACCAATGGCCCAATAAAAGAATGGCAAAAGACATGAACTGACATCACCCCCCCCCAAAAAATGGCTCTTAAGAAATAATATGTTCAAAATCACTCATCCTAAGAGGTATAAAAACTAAAGTTGCCAGATCTTGTTTTGTCCCCAAGCAATAAAATAATTGGATCACACTGTGATGGAGAGTGTTAAAGAAACAGTCCTTCTCATATGTGCAGCTGGGTAGGAAAGTGGTAACAGTTTGGGGAACAGCAATTTGGGTACTATGTATTAAGATTAAAACTGAATGTTTGTTGACCCAGCAATTACACACACAGGTGTGTTTTTTTTTAATACATGTAAAATTGCATACATTCAAATGATATATATTCACTGCAGTTTTGTCTAATACCATAAAATTGGAACTACAAGTTTGTTATTTTATAACTAGTTAAGTAACTTATCATGTTCATATAAAAAAAGAATATTGTACAGCCATTTAAAAGAAAAGCAGAGTCTCTCATGGTCTGTCTCCCTCTCTGATTTCTTCCCAGTTTTCCCTCCCTTCTCCTGCAGTCCTCTGCGCTATTCCTTATGTTCCACAGATTAGTGAAACCATATGGTAATTGACTTTCTCTGCTTGACTTATTTCACTTAGCATAATCCCCTCCAGTTCCATCCATGTCAATGCAAATGGTGGGTTTTCATCCCTTCTGATGGCTGAGTAATATTCCATTGTTTATATGAAAAACATCTTCTTTATCCATTCATCTGTAGAAGGACATCTCGGCTCTTCCACATTTTGGGTATTGTGGACATTGTTGCTATGAACATTGGGGTGTGCGTGCCCCTTCTTTTCACTACATCTGTATCTTTGGGGTAAATACTTAGGAGTGCAATTCCTGGGTCATAGGGTAGCACTATTTTTAACATCTTGAGGAATCTCCATACTGTTTTCCAGGAAACAAACTGAGGGTTACAGAAGGGAGGGGGGTGGGATATGAGGTAACCCAGGGATGGTTATTAAGGAGGGCACATTTTGTGATGAGCACGGGGTGTTATACACAACTAATGAATTGTTGAACACTACATCAAAAACTAATGATGTAATATATGCTGACTAACTGAATATCACAAAAAATTAAGAAATAAAAAACTGAAAAAAATAAAAATAAAAAATAAAAGAAAGGCACATATTTAGTGACTAGTATGACAGGACCTCCAATGGAAAAAAGCAAGAGTAAAATAGTTTGTATAGTATGCATAATATACATGTGTAATCATTACTAAATTTCAGGGGGGAAAACTAGATCTGCTGAAAGCCACACACACACACACACACACACACACACACACACACACACACACACACACCAGGCATTGTTTCTAGAGTCTTCTCCTCCATACTACTACTGAACTTCATGAGGCATTCACTTTGGTAAGTTGCTTGGTGTAGAAGAAAGAATCAGAATCAGAAGCTCTGTATGCAGGTCTCAGCTTTGATATTTATAGAGCATGTAATCCCGGGTGGGTACCTTAACCTCTCTTAGTCTCAGTTTACCTCAAGTATAAAGCAAAGTAAAATTTTATTTTCATGAAAGATAGTGTGTCACGATAAATCAGATCATGGGCTTTGGGGCCACAGACCTAAGACTAAGTTTTTGTCTGTTATTTCTTGGCTTGGTGTCCTTAACACTGAAGCTCAGAAAGGTTAAATGATTTGGTCACAGACATAAAATTGTTACGAACAGAAAAGACTAGATCTGTTGACTGATCGATTTTAATAATCTATTCACAACATCAGAGTATATTCTCAAACAGAATTTCCTAGATAGCAATATAAAAAATAAGTAAATTTTCTTAAGTTGTTCTTGATCAACATAAACTCTGTAGTTTTCATTATATAACTCTTAAAAATTATTAAATACCTTGGGGCTTTACAGTATGTTGACTTCAGATTTCTTATTAACCTTTTGTTGCCTTAAAGCAGTAAAAGCTGAAACATGGTATCATGTGTTTTTATAATACATCTTTTCCTTCCCCTTTAAATAAAAGTATTATTTAGCAAAATAATTTGGAAATAAAAATATAGGGGGACCTGGGTGGCTTAGTCGGTTAAGCATCTGCCTTCAGCTCAGGTCATGATCCCAGAGTCCTGCAATCAATCTCCACATCGGGCTCCCTGCTCAGAGAGGAGTCTGCTTCTCACTCTGTCTCTCCCCCGGCTTGTGCTCTCACTCACTTGCTTACTCTCTCTCAAACAAATAAGTAAAATCTTAAAAAAAAAAAAAAAAAAGGAAAAATATATAGTATTTTATTTTGTCTTGGATTCTTGTGGGAGAGTATGTTTGGAGGCAAGCTTCAGGATAAGAAAAGATAAATGGCACAACATGGATTGGAAATTAGTAAGTCGAATATGTGTGCACATGTGTGTATTAGTTTTGGTTAAGAGCCTATGTACTTTTCTATGCATTTAATTTCAACATATTTTTGGAATATTTGAAATAACTTTAATATTTACTTTCCTCAAATGAAAACAGTACAGCGAATACTGTATAATAAACATAATCTTTAGGAATGACTGCAGTCTGAGAACATCAGCAATTCACAGTCCCTTTGGCTAAGACACTGTATGTTAATTCATACAAATGGTTTCTTGAAGAATTCATATTTTGAACATCAATGCATAATGCAGCCATTTTTAAATCCAAGTTCAAGGCTACCAAATTTTGTTGCTTAAATTTTCCCTTTGGTTATGACATTTATTCCTACTACCCTCACAATTAATAAGTTTATCAGGGTGATCTTGTGCTTCATTCTTATTATCCAAAAGATATGTTTTCACATACATAAACAATGGTCAGAAATCCAAGTTAGGTTGTGGAAAGTCATCTAAACAAAGAGAAGAAACTAAAGACAATAGATGGCAGGGTCCTATGCCCATAATTACTAAACAAACAATAAAAAAATTTGAAAGCTTCATTGATACACAGAAAAAAATAATTCAATACTATTGTTGGAGATTAGAGCAGCAAAAAAAGTTTTAGAAAATATATTTGTAGTTAACCATATAGAAGGATTTTTTTTTCTTTTTAGATAAAAGGTGATTTCAGTAAGACTCTGAAATGAAATAAACAGTACTCCAGGATGGTCAAGAGACATTTATTTAAAAACAAAGCAAACAAATACATGCCTTACTTCCAAACTTTATTCAGAATTTAGAAACTTATATTTGAAAAACATTTCAAGATCCACGGAGTATTTTTGGTCACTGAGATAGAACATATTCTTAGGCACTGAGCCTATGCAATAATTGGTAATAAAACATAGATCAAGAATATCTATGTCTTGGATAAAAGAAATTTCATTTTTACTTTTATTCATTAAGCAAATATAAATAAAGCCACAAATTACAGGTTTGTTAGCAGTGTATTCTGATTTGGGTATAGACTTGCTGGGCAAAGATCTGAATTTGATGATACTTAATAGTACTGTCTACCCTCTAGTGCCTATTCAGTTCACAACACCTAGAATAAACTTGTCTGTAATATCTTAAATGCTTGTGGAGTGTAGGAATTACATAATTTTAAGAAATAACAGAACAATATACTTAGCATTCTGTAGTACTGACGAAACTCCTAAATTTCTTCAAATGAAAGATAAAAGACATTCTGATTGAGAATTATAAAGATGTTCTCTATAGCATTCTTTAGTTCCTTTGCCAAAATTGCTGGGACTGTCATATGTTTTTCAATACTAGAATAACTTCAGGGTAATCACTAGATGTTATGTCTTTCAGTATCATGTCTTCAAAGGTGAAACTTCAGCTCAGCACTAAAAGAAGGGCAGGTAAAAGCCTTATGAGAAACAATTTGTTTACACCGTGACTAAGCAATCAGATTTGAAGGTGGTCATACTATCAAAATAATCAAATGACTAGAAGTTATCAACGGATATCTCAAGGCATTTCCTGAGGTTTTCTGCTGTCAAGGTTTTTTTAGAAAATCAAATGGAGAATTATTTTCAATTTTTAAAAGAGTAATAAATATGTCCTCGAAACATTATTATGTACCAAGTATTTCATCATTATAACTGTATAGAGACAAAACAAAGATAAACCTAAAATGGGTACGTTTTACTGTATGTAAATTATACTCTAAATAAAGTTGAATTTTAAAAGTTTATTGAGACTATAGAAGCACTGTGAATAAGAAACTAAGGCTCACTGATATTTGGTAGCCAGAGTCATCAACTCCTCAGATTCAACTGTGATAACTTTCAGCAACACGCTCCCATTAAGCTCATCCAAAACGAATTCTGTTTCAGAGTTTACCAAACTTGCGTTGTCATAAAATGGTGTGTGCAATTGTTAAACATATAGATTCCATGCCCGCCCCCAAACCAAGACCTACAAAATCTGTATGTTTAACATCTGTACCATGTGATTCTTAAAATGAGCATATTTGAGCAACAGGGCTTTAGTTTCCCCAGCCTCTCCTACCAATCATTTTGCTACTAAGGTTTCCATGTGACATTCTTCCCACTCAAATTTCTATTATTCTTTGAATTGTCCAAAGTTTTATGGACCTCTGCTTTCTAGAACTCCAAATATGGCAGTGTGCTTTGATGACATCCTAATCCAGGATTCAAAAGAGAAAAAAAATACAAGAAAAGACTAAAGATCTTCTATTTTGGTTCATTACATCAGGTAATGGAGTGAAAGAAAATAAAAATATGGCATTCACGCTTCCAATGTCACCTTCCTCGGTAGGCATAATATAGCAATAATACTAATATTCCTACCTTCCAACTTATGATGTACTTTGCTTAAAAACAAAGAAAAAGTTTCAAGTATTTCGAAAGTGATTTAATATCTTTGAAACAAAACAAAATAAAGGCCACTACCAAATAAACAGCCCTATATAATTTCATTACCTATTGGGAAAAGCAAATTTACTAATTTAAAAAAGGAATTTTAGGGTCCCAAGCAGTTACTGATTTCTGAATTCAAAGGAATGCATTAAAATACCCACTCATTTTTGTTATTAGCACTGAGGTTACATGTACAGTGAATATAGCTCTCATTGAATAAAGTGGCCCCAGCAATCTAATTATTTTGTTTTCTTCATGAATTCCAAATTATTGAATCATTTCAGTTATGGTTACAAAAAGTTGTCCAAACTGAGTACAATGATGACAAATGCCTAAAATTTCTGATACCCAGAATAGACATTACCAGAGAAGCAGTCTCTTGGCTTGTTATAGCAAGGCTTATTTATGTTTTATTAAAACAGAGGTCCTTAAAGAAGCCACAAGGGAATCATTTAGAATACTGATCAAAAACAGACTCCTGGACCCAGCCCCAGAAATAATGGATACAAATCTTAAAGGCAGTGGCCCAAGAATCTGTATTTCAACTAGATTCTTCGGCAGTTCATATGCTGAAACTGTTTGGGGAATCATTATGTTTTATGACCCTAAACCTGATCCATATAGGATTCTTTCACAATCACTGAAGTCATAGAAACAATATCATGGCCCAGAAGTACAGATGGATCTGTATAACAGTGTTCTGTTGACTACCTATAAAAGCATTTCTCCCAAAGTGAACAAATAATAAGAAAATTATTAGAAAACCTTCCTCAGAACCATCTGACATTGATTTTTAGCTACTCTTGTAGAGGATTTACTAAGGCCACAATCTGAAAGAAGCAAGGTGTTTTCCTTAAATCCTACAATTGCTAAAGCAAGTCACTTGTTTTAGTCAATTGCTAAAGTGTGTGTGTGCTTCCTCCCTCCTTCCCTCCATCCATCCTCAGAAGAAGTTTTTCAAGACTATTTCCTGGCTGGCAAAAATGAGTTGGTAGTAAAGGGGAGGTAAGGGAGACAGGGTATTACACATTACACATGTAAGAATAGTGATCTAAATTTTAAAATTCCAATATTGTAACAAATACTGCCACAAATACAGAAGAAACTAGGAAAGAGAACAGATAATTCAGAAGTAACAACACATTGTTTTGTTGAAATCTTCTTATTATTTCTATTTATACATAATATTGTTTCCTGCCTACCATCCTTCTTTCTCTTTCTCCTCTCTTCCTGACTCCTGACTTTGCATCCTACCCTACACACTTCCCTCATTTTTATAGTTCCTAATCTGTATGTAACGTGATCACTTTATTTTCAGGTGAACAGTTTATCAAGTTTTTACAGTATGTGCTTGGAATATTTTGGAGGACAAGATATGACAAAAAATTGACCCCATTTAATAACAAGTCACATTATAACAGCATGTTTTAAATTGATCTTTGCCCAGTACATAAATCTGGCGGTAATCAGTCATAAAAATGATTAGATAACACACACAATTATAAGTCAGCTTCTCCTCACAGGCACACAGGGCACATGCATTAATTAAACCCAAAAGACCCAGAAAACAAAATATATTGGGTATATAAATCTACACATCAAACTTACCAAAGGAAAGATAAATATTATATTCATTTCATTTATTCAATTTTTTCTGGTCCTTAAAAAAAAACTTATGAGAATGGCTGATAATTAGCACTGGTTTGCACAGAAATTGATACCCTATGAAGCCATTTACTAAAAAGCACCTTGACAGCCTTGAAAAAGTCAATGCCTCTCATAAAGAGAGGTTACCAGGAGGCACAGAGCTAGCAGAATATTTATGCAGTGCCATTTTAAAATAGGCTAAATAATTTATTAATATGGTTCCTTTTCTTTCACAACATTTTAAAAACAAATGCTTTTAAAATTGAATAATCATTTTAGCAAGGTGATTCCTTCAGAGATAACAGAAAAAAAACCTTGAAGAAGTGCAATTAAAATTATGACAAAGCACTAATTAAAAATTGAGCACATGTTCCAGTATGAATGTTCCTACATATCTAAGATACAATTCTCGAAAAGTTTTCATATTGAACCTACCATTGCTTAGACAACATCATTTGATAAAATTACATAGACCTTTCATTATCATGCGTATTTTATTTATTTTTAAATCTTGGATAATGGCTTTCAGGTCCATGTTTAATTCACGTTATTAACATTATAAAATTACTTTTCCATTCACAATAGTTTTAGTCTCCAGTTTTTTTTTAATTTCCATATTTTAGAAGTTTCCCTTAAGTCTCAGAAAATATATACATATATACATTTTAAGTAGTAGGTATGTATGCGTGTGTATGTAACAGGTATACAGATATATTGCAAGCAGATAAAGTAATTATATAGGTATGTGAAAAATGTAGTAGGCATATTTGTATGTAAATAAGTATGTAGGAGGGATGTGGTTTGTACATGTGTGGATGTGTTGACAGGGATTTTGTTCTGACTCCATATCTTAGTATGATGCAGGTTCTCAATAAGTAAGTAATGATTGACCCATGTTTCAAAATTTAGCATTAAGCTTCAACTGTAAAATCTTTACATTTTCTTGAAAATAAACTATTCGAGTTCAACAAAGTTGGTATTTCAGCTACATTCGAATATAAACTTTTCCTTTGAATCTTATCCCACAGGCTTTACTATTTTCTTGGCACGAATTTTTGCATTTTTTATACTCTACATTGAAAATTTACTAGTGCTTAACAGCTCCTTGTGAATTTTACCCTCCATTAATTAAAATAGATATCTTCCTATCATATATATCATTATCTGAATTTTAGATTCAATATATTTCCCTTTAGCTTCAGTTTAAAACAATGTGATGTTCTTCAAAGAAGTATATGCATTAAAATATAAAATAAAACCTAATTGTATTTTCAATCCACTGCACAACTAGGACTACCTATTACCTATTATATAATCTAAGTTATAATACATCATAATAGGACTTTCCTTGCTTCTAACTTCAAGGCAATCTACCATGAACAATCATCCTTCAGACTGTCCTTCAAATGTTCTTTTTCACAGGATGTTATAGACCATGTGCAAAATTCTCACCCAGGTAAATTTTTTAATTTTAGTGTGTGTAATGGCAAAATTATATGAAACAAAAGCTATACAGAATGATAAATGTTGGGGCACCGGCGTAGTGCAGTTGGTTAAGTGAGCTTAATCAAGCTTGATTTCCGGCTCAGGTTATGATCTCAGGGTTGTGGGATCAAGCCCCATGTTGGCTTCCTGTTGGGCGTGGAGCCTGTTTAAGACTCTCTGCCCCTCCCCTGCCCCTGATTGCATTACCTCTCTCCCACACTCAAAAAAAAAAAAAGAGATGTTATTCGTTTATTTAAAAAATAAAAAGCATGCTCCCAGATATTACTTTAGGAACTAGGAATAACAAATAAGATAGATGTTATCCATGTTCTAATGAAAATTAGTCTATTGTATTAATAAGAATATGATATTATCTGTATAGTGATACAACACTTATATGCACATCCCATCTTGAGATAGAGGCATTTTAAATTAACAAAAACATTCACAGAATTTACCTGGAATGAAATGGCTGTAAATATATTACTATGTATATACCAATTATACTAATTACAAATTAAGATATCTTCTAGCTTTATAATTTTATGTATCAGTGATTCTATATCATCTCAAATTCCTGCCCTCAGAACTTGGACACCAGGCTACTGATCAATAGTGACCTCACCATCTACCCTCCTGCCATCAGAGAGTAATATCTTTGCTAAATACCAAGGAATATTATAAATCCCTCTGAACAATTGCATTTGCACTGCCCAGTTTCACTTCTCTCACTTTTACTCTGTTTCAAACCCTCACAATGTCTCCCTTTAATGCTAATAAACTTCCAAGTTCCTCAATACTGTTCAACTACTGGAGAAACGGAAACCCTGGGAGAATCCCACTGACTGCCTTCTCTGTAACGTGTCTAAACATGGAATGGTGAAGTTGGCTAGAGAAATTCACCTCCCCATACTGGATCAGGTCTGACACATAACAGCTGTGCATGCTGCTTACAAATTCTAGAGTGCCCCAAGTCACAATCGCTACCACTCGCCAAAGCCATAGTCAGAAGCATGAGAGCAACTCCATCATCTCCAACCTTAACTGAGTCCTTAAGGACACTTCGCTACCCTTCTATTTATCAAATGAGCTTTCTCACTCAACTCCTACATAAGCCTAAGAGCAACGGAAAAACATTACATGGCATCAGAAAGGGGGAGCGATATAATCAAATTTCCATTTTAGAAAACTCTCTAAATGCACAGAAAGAGACCAATGGAGAAAGTCAAAACTGAAGGCCAGTGCAGTAATTCACGCAATGGGTGTTGGCTTGAATCTAGACAGCGACAGTAAGCATGAATAAAACAGCCAGACCTAAAATAGGATACAAAATCCTCTGCTGTGAGGAGGTATGGCTTCATACCTCTGAAGGTATGAAGCTGATATGGCTACAGAATTTTTTTCTTTTCACTTAAGAAAGTTACCTTCTCGTGGGATGTCATGGAAAATTTAAAAAGTAAATAAAAAGCACACACACACACACAAAACTACCTTAGAAAGTGTTCTTTCTAACAAAGAAAAAGTAAATAAGTTAAGGGGCATTCATCACAAGGGAGGGGACAGGACTTGTACAATGAAATATCCTTAACAAACGCAGCCTCCTTCAGAATATATGATTTGCGCGAACACCTTGATGCCAGTGACCTAATGAACCAAATGCATATCTTGAGCGAATACCCCAGAAAGAAAGACACCAGGCAACACAGAAGCTACGCAGGCCCTTACCTTGGTGCTGGAGAAACAATCCGCAGCCGGACAACAGCGTGGAGCGACTGTCTGCATGGCCACTCCGTTCTCAGTGCTTGGTCCCCACTGCCCACCCCCTTGCCGCCGTGGGTGCCGGGGCAGAGCTGTGGTGGATCAGAGCTGAGAGAGCCGGTACCAACCCGCTGGGAGCGACCCCCACCTTTGACCTCCATCCGGGTACCAGGACCCGGAGTTCCCACCCCTGGGCCTGAGCCGCTTCCGGTGGCTTCAGGGCATCTTTCACTGCAATCCGAGGATCGGCGACGGGGTGAGTCTGTCCCAGGAGATGTGGAGGGAAGTGGCTAGCAGAGTTAGAGATGGGCTTGGGATCTATGCAGGGTCCCTGTGTTGCTGATGGAGCCGAGGTGGGAAGGGGAGGCGCATGCTTTGGGCTCCTCAAGATGTAGCCTCGCTTAAAGAGTGAAGATTGCCTGAGCCGATCAAGTGAGATGAATTCAGAGGGGAAATGAGGCCTGGTCTTGCTGTGCTTTGTAGACTATTAAAGGATTTTGGCTTTATGTGGAGACAAGTGGAAGTTGCTGCACTTGTGAGCAGAGAAGTCACACAATCCAACTTCTGTTTAGTAAGGATCTCTGGTTTTTGTGAGGAGAATAAATGGTAGGGTATCGCTTATGGAAGTAGGGACATTTATTGCAAGAATTAAACGGCATTGTTGTGCCTCGGTGGCGCAGTTGGTTAAGCCTCCTACTCCTGGTTTCAGCTCAAATTGTGGACTCAGGGTCCAGGGATAAGACCCCCTGGGGCTCCGCACTCAGCCGGGAGTCTTCTTGGAATTCTCTCTCCCTCTTCCTCTGCCCCTCCCGCTCGTTTTCTCTCCCTCTCTCTCTCTCTCAAATAAATAAATAAATAAATCTTAAAAAAAAAGAATTAAGTGGAATGCTAGTGACTTGACCCAGGATAGCAGTAATGAAGGTGGTAAAAAGTGGATTCTGGAACTAGATATTTATATTTATATATAGTGTTGGCCTGTTACAAATAAAGCTGGTGTAAATATTCATATACATTTTTCTGTGTGAGCAATAAATCTTCATTTCTCTTGAGATGAATAGCCAGGAGTGCAGTTATTGAGTAGTACGGTAGTTGCATGTTTTGTTTTATAAAAACTGCACAACTTTTTGGAAGTAGCTGTACCATCTTACATTCCTGTCAGCAATGTATAAGTGATACACTGGTTTTTATTTTAGGCATTTTCATAAGTAATATCTCATTATGATTTCAATTTGCATATCCCAAATGATGTTGAACATGCTTGTGCTTTTTGCCATCTGTATATCCTTAACAGTGAAAGGTCTCTTCTTTCTCTCGCCCATTTTCTAATTGGATTTTTTTTATTGTTGATTTTCTAGACTTCTTTATACATTCTGAATACTTGTGCTTTGTTGGATGTGTCATATGCAAATATTTTCTCCCACCGTGTAGCTTGTTTTTCCATCCTCTTAACAGATCTTTCACAGAGCAAAAGTTTTTAGTGTTCATATGCAGCTCATCAATTTTTCTTTTTATGAATGGTGCTTTTAGTGTCAAATCTAAGACCAAATTGCTTTAGCCCTACATCCTGAGGCTTTCTTCTATTTTTTTCCTAAAATACATATATTTGAGTCTATTGTTCATTTTAAGTTAATCTTTGTGTACAGTTTAAGAATTTTTTTTTCCCTTATGTATGTCCAATTGCTCCAGGACCATTTGTGAGGAAGGGTATGCTATCTCCATTGGACTGCTTTCCCACCTTTTTAAAAGCTCACTTGGGCATATTTATGTGAGTTAATTTCTGGGTTCTTTATTCTAACCCACTGATCTATTCCACCAATACCACACAGTCTTGATTACTATAGCTGTATAACAAGTTTTAAAATATATATTAAATATATGTCTTAAAATTGGTAGACTGATT